>JAGFMF010011388.1:371583-387595 GCA_019455555.1 Galemys pyrenaicus
CGGGCGAGTGGAGGGCGGGGCGGGTGGAGGGCGGGGCGACGTGGGAGGGCGGGCCAAGTGGAGGGCGGGCCGAGTGGAGGGCGGGGCGAGTGGAGGGCGGGCGAGTGGAGGGCGGGCGAGTGGAGGGCGGGGCGGGTGGAGGGCGGGGCGACGTGGGAGGGCGGGGCGAGTGGAGGGCGGGCGAGTGGAGGGCGGGGCGGCGTGGGAGGGGCGCAGCGGCGCAGGCGCACTGGCTGCTCTGCGCCGACCCGCAGCTATGGAGCAGGCACCGCCCGGGCCCGAGCGCCCGTTGCAGCCGGCGCCCATGGAGCCGCTGGGCCGCCCCACTGCTCGACTGGAGGCTGTGGTCGGCGAGGAAGCGGAGGGGTCCCGGGGAGAGGGCCGCGGAGACGGCACGGTGAGGAGAGGCGTCGGCTGAGGCCGCGGCCTGTGTCGGCCCCCGGCTGGCCGGAGGCGGGAGGCTCGGCTGTGAGCGCTCGGCGCGGCGGGGCGCCGCGCTCCGGGTCTGCGAAGAGGGCCGGGCCTGGCTCAGAGGCGAGCCGGGCCTCGGGTGGGCGTAGGAGGGCCGCGACGACGGAGCTGAGGAGCCAGTGGCTGCGCTGACGCGGGCGTGGAGGCTGGGCCGAGCGCCAGGCTGGGCTGAGGCCGCGCTCGGAGGAGGGGAGCCCGGAGGCTGGCTGTTGAGAAGCGCCGGTGTCTGCGCAGCCCGCGAGTGGTCTGCGGGCACCGACTGAGGCCTCGCGGAGCTCAGACGGCTGAGGCTGCGCTGTTTGAGGAGGCAGGGCAGGGTAACCTGAGGAGAAGTTGGGGCGAGAAGGGTGGTCCGCTCAGTACCACCGCCATGAAATCGGGAGAGTGGTTCAGGAATAGGTAGAAATGAGATGCTGACTCCCCCAGCTGTAGTTTTGGAGGTGGTGACTGTATTTCCCTTTGGAGACGTGCCCTTTGGGGACACATGCATAGTCTGTGTACCTTGGTTTGCAAAACCTACTTGGTAATTAGTGATTTTAGTTTGATCGAGGAAGGGAGAAAATGCATCTCTTTACATTTGTGATTGTTTTCGTTCCAACCCGTGTAATGTAAGGTGGATAAAATCAGGTTAAATTGAAACGTTCAAACAGTCTGGTGCTCCATGTCAGACCCGCCCTACCCAGTGTGCCTTGCTCAATCATTGTGCTGCTTTTTTTTCCTGGAACAAGTGTTAGTGCTAATATAAAACTGTAAAGTTGTTTACTGATTGTAAACAAAGAATTTTAATTTCTTTTTGGTTTAGATTTATTTATTTATGAATCCAAGAGCTGGGGTACAGGCCAGAGTCGTGGGAGGTGAGAGGAGTCACCACAGACAGAATGGGACACAGAACAGGCAGATGGACTGAAACATACTGCTGAGGGGAGCAGCGGGGGAGGCAGGAGAGGTCTGGGCGTCTTGTGGGTTCCGTCCCTGGCCAGCGGCAGGGATCGAACTTGTGCTGCAGTGGCTGCGTTTTGCTTTGTGGTTTGCTTAACCCTCCACGCCACCAGGGGAGGGCCCACAAAGAATCTTAATTCTTTCTATTCTAAACTTCAACACAGGAGTTGAAGGTTTTGCCTTTTTGGGACATGTCGGGGTATATTAGATAGTAGCATGAATAATTTTTTTGGTGAATTTTAAGTTCTTCTTAACAATTTAAAAAAAAGATTTATTTATTCATACATACAAAAACTAGGGTCCAGGCCAAGATGTGGGGGTGAGAGGATTCACCAGAGACTAAGTAGGGAACAGAACAGGCAGATTAGCTGAGGGAGCAGCAGGGGAGATAGGAGAGGTCTGCTGTGCCATGTGGGTCCCCTCCCTCACTGGGGATCGAACTCTAACTTGTGTTGCAGTGGCTGGGCATGCTTCATAATGCGGTGCTTAACTCCTTGTGCCACCAGGGAGGCCCCTTTTCTTAAAATTTTTGCCTAAATTCTGGAATTATTTGTGAAAAGGTTAGGATCTTGTATTAAATGTGGGAGAAGTGTATTATATTGTGCATAATTTGGCACTTGATTTGCTTTGGACTGCTAGCTGTTATTTAGTCTTTCTGTTCTCTATCTTTAAAAAAAACCACACACACACAGAATAATTATAAGTTCTTTGGAGTCCCCATATATTCTCCTGAGCTATAGCTGAGTCCCTCCACTAAGTAATCTGTAGTCTGAATTTTGTATTAATAATGCTTTTTTAAAAAATTAATCCATCATAGGTATCCCTAAGCAGTATATTGTTTAGTTTTACATGGTGTTTAAATTAACATAAGTGGAATACTTTTACTATCCTTTCTTTGCTCAAAATTTTGTTTTTGGGATTCACCCAACATGTGGTTTAATTTACTTATATTATGGCTTTAACTTTGTCATTTTATAGATATTCTGCAGTTAGTTTTTGTTCTGTTTAAGGACATTGGAGTTGTTACATGATTCTTGTATTTCTAAGAAATTACTTCTACCATGAACTTCTTCCTATATATCCCTTGGTGCAAATGTCTAAAGTCTAATATAAACTTACAGTGGGATTGCTGAATTGCAGGGAAGTATCGTGTTCAGCAACAGTAGGTAATGCCAAATTGTTTTCCACAGTAATTATATCCATTTGTACTTATCAGCAGTGACTGATAATCTATCCTTATCAACAATATTTTCATACCTTGAAATAACTGCCAATCTTTTGGATATGTATTAAAGCAATTTTACATTGTTTCAAAAGGCAAGGATCTTGTTTTGTTTTTCACATCATCAGTTTAATTTTGACCATGATGATAAAATCTGCCCTTAGAGGGCCATCTCCTTTCCCCTGTGTCTATACCCTCTCCACTCCAGGCCATTCCAGTTCAGAAGTAGTGTGGTAACGTTAGCCAAGTTGCTACTGTTACTGATAGAAATGTGGTCTGGGAGAAAGGTAAGTTAGGTTTGTTGTTAATGTGTGTGTACACTGTAAGGTTCTGCTTTTCATTTAATTTTCAGAATTGCCTGCAAAAGACAGAAATGAGGAAGCAGAGATTCAGAGAGAAGTGATTTAGCTAAGGTCACAAGCTCATCTATGGTTGGGATTTGAGCCCATATCTGCCTGGCATTGAAGTCAGTGCTCTTTTCATTAAAGTTAAGATGAGGTTATAATTTTAGAAAGAAAAAAGTTTGTGAAAGATGAGTTAATTTATCAAGCAGGTTTTTTGTGTGTGTGTTTTTTTTTTAACCACAAAAATATCTATGCAGGTAGTGTGCAGAGATAGCAAAATGCTTATTTCACCAATCTTATTTTTGACTGCAAGTTTTGGGTGGAGTGTCATAGTACCAGTTGCCCTATACTGGGGTAGCAGAAACAAAAACTGCATAAGAGTTGCTAGACTCTTCTGGGTTTATTTTTTAATTTTTAAAGATTTTATTTATTTAAGCATACAAGCACTGGGGTACAGGCCAGAGGTGTGTGTGTGTGTGTGTGTGTGTGTGTGTGTGTGTGTGTGAGAGGATCCACCAGAGACAGAGTGGGAACAGAACAGGCAGATCAAATGAAATACACTGCTGAGGGGAACAGCCGCGAGACAGGAGAGGTCTGTGGTGCCATGTGGGTCACCTACCTGGGCTCTCTGGCCAGCAGAAGGGATCGAACTCGTGCTGCAGTGGCTGTGGTTTGGTTCATAGTGCGTTGCTTAACCCACTGCACCACGTGGAGGGCCCTCTTCTGATTTTAAACATCACTAATCAAGATTCTTTAAATTATGCTATAAGCTCCCATTATGTGCACTATTAATTTCTGCAAGTCTTCAAATTTCCCTCTCCATTGTCTAGTTAGAAGTCTCCTTTTCCTTTTGTGCTTTTTCTCTGTAAGGAGTGCTTAAAAAAAAAAAAAATTCAGTTCTATTTAAAATAATCTACAGGGCCTCCCTGGTGGCGCAGCGGGTTAAGCGCGCTGTGAAGCATCCTCGGCACAGCAGTGCGCGAGTTCAATCCCTGGCTAGGGAGAGGACCCACATGGCGCAGCAGACTTCTCCTGCCTCACCCGCTGCTCCCCTCAGCAGTGTATTTCAGTTGATCTGCCTGTTCTGCTCCCCAGTCTGTCTCTGGTGAATCCTTTCACTTCCCGCGACTCTGGCCTGTACACCTGCTCTTGTATGCATAAATTAATAAATCTTTAAAAAAAAACCCATCAAAATCCATTTAAAAAATAATAAAGTAATCTAGAAAATGGAAAAATGAGTAACATCCGTTCTCCAAGAAAGCAATAACTAGAAGACACAGGAAATAGCAAGGGAGTGGAGATAAGAATTTTTTTTTTAGGCTGGAAGATTCTTTTGAGGTAGTGGTTAACAGTATTTGTCCAAAGACAAACCATTGCCTGAGGAATTTGTAAATATTTTTTGTTGTTGTTTTTGGGTGGGGGAGAAGGGCTAGCCTTCTAGATTTGAGAATGCTGGTGGAGTCAACTGGTACTTAAATATTTCTACCCAGCACTAATTGGCATTAGAGCTCTGAAAGGAGTAGGCCAGTGCTGAGAATAAGGTTTGAAACACTTGTAAATGGAGATAACATAAAAAAGGGAAAAAAAAATGTATAGATATAGTTCCAAAATTTATCAATTTGGTAGCAGATAATGAAATCATACTCAAGAGTGTTTTAGACTTCAGGCAGTTTGCAGATTTTTTTGAGGTAACTCACAGAACAAAGTACATTTTTTACATCATAATCAGCATACATATACTTTCATATATCAATGGTGTTTCAGGAAAGAGTTCTTAAATATTACTTCATGTAGTGCTTTAATATTTTTCTGTTCATTTTCATCAAAAAGAAATATTGTGGCCTTCCTTGTGGCGCAAGGCCTTAAGTTGCAGCACTATGAAGCTATCTGCAGCCACTGCAGCACAACTTCAGTCTCCAGCCAGGGAGATGACCCACATGGCGCAGCAGACTTCTGCCTCACCTGATGCTCCCCTCAGCAGTGTACTTCAGTGAATCTGCCTGTTTTGTTCCCCACTGTCTCTGATGAATCTACTCACCCTCTGCAGCTCTGGCTTGTGCCCCAATTTTTGTATGCTTAAATAAATAAACCTTTTTTAAAAAAGTAAATTCAGTATTTTAAAAAATTTTTATAACATTACATAGGTTTTAGGTATACAGTCCTATAAATCAAATCTTTGTATACTGCATTATGTTTGGGACTAAAAGTCTGTATTCATCATAGTGTAACTCACTTCTACCAGTTTCACCTCCTCTGTTCTCCCTTCCCTTGTGGTAACCACTGTGTTGTTCTCATAGTAAAAGTTTTTGTTTGGTTTGCTCATTTGTGTTTTATTTACTGTATATGAGTAAAAGCATGGTGTTAGCTTTTACTCCATACATTACACTTAACATACACTTAGTATAAAACATTACACTCCATTTAACATTACATTTAGTATAAAACACTCTTCTTGGTCCATCCACATTGTTGTAAATGGTAGGATTTTATTTTATTTTTTAAAATAACTGAGAGGTGTTCCATTGTGTTTATAGTCATTCTTAACCATGTTATATGATAGTGGTAGCTTTTCCATATAGCATAGATGTGTAGTAGGCTATATCATCTAGGTTTGTGTGATTATACTCTATAACAATTGCACACTCACAAAATTACCTAACTGCTCATTTTTTGGAAGGTTTCTTTGTCATTAGGTGATAGATGACTGCATTTACCACATCTTATTTGTCTAATCATCCATTAATTAGCACTTATGTTGTCTGGCTCTTGGCTGTTGTGAATAACACTACAGTGAACATGAGGTATTAGATCTCCTCAAATTAGTGTTTTCATATTCTTTGGATAAATACCCAGAAGTATTTATCTGATTTACGCAGAAATTATAACTGATCATATGTTATTTCTGTTCTTAATATTTTGAGGAATACTGTTTTCCAGAATGGTCACATCAATTTGTATTCTTTTTTTTAAAGTTATATTTATTTATGCAAACAAGAACTGGGGCACAGGCCAGAGGTGTGGGGGGTGGTGGTGAGAGGATTCACCAGAGACAGAGTGGGGAACAGAACAGGCAGATTCACTGAAACACACTGCCTAGGGGAGCAGTGGACAAGGCAGGAGAGGTCTGCTGCACCATGTGGATCACTTCCTGGCCAGGGATCAAATTCGTTCTGTAGTGGCTGTGGATGCTTGTAGTGCAGTGCTTAACCCCTTGCACCACCAGGGAGGCCCTCAATTTGTAATCTTAACAATGAATAGTTTTTAAACTTTAGGTCTCTGACCTACTTCAGTAACACAGAAGCATCACACATAGAACAAAATTCTAAGTACAGTAAGTCCTTACTATATAGATTTCTGGAAACTGCAACATACCATTCAAGCAGGTCCTCAACTAATGTTTTGTTCTTGGCTGGGATTATTTTTTTCTCAGGGACATTATGACAGAACAACCATTGAGTGAAATAATTGGAGGGCCTACCGTATACCAATATATCAACAGTGGTTAGTGCTGGATTGTATGTGATAGGTGATTTATATTTAAATTTTTCCTATAGTTTTCAGTTTTGTACATTAAGCATGTATTAATTTTCATAATCCGAAAAATTTAAACCCATGAATAACAAGTAAATAGATAATAACAAAAAGGTCATTCTCTTGCTGTATTCTACACAAATCTTAAAACTCTTTGCATGCATTAACTCATTAAATAGTCCCAATAACTTTATGAGAAGTCCACTTTGAATACATCTGAAATATTGTTACCCCTCTTTAAAACATGTCCCTGGTCTTCCAGTCATCAGGTCAGCTTATTTCTAAATCTGTTGACTATTTCTTTTTTAAAATTAAGGTACGGTCTCCCTGGTGGCACAAGGGGTTAAGGCAACTTAATGAAGTTAATGAAGTTATCTCAGCCAGGGAGGTGACCAAGTGGTGCAGCAGACCTCTCACTGGCTGCTCCTCTCAGCAGATCAGCCTGTTCTGCTCCCCATTCTGTCTCTAGTGAATCCTCTCACTCCCTGTTCTGCTCCTCCAAGCCTGTACCCCAGTTCTTGTACACATAAATAAATAAATATTTTTAAAAAATAAAAGGGGCCTCCTTGGTGGCACAGTGGGTTAAGCAACGCACTATGAAGCAAACTGCAGCCACCGCAGCATGAGTTGGATCCCTGCCGCCAGCCAGGGGGCTGACCCACATGACACAGTAGACCTCTCCTGCCTGCTGCTCCCCTCAGCAGTGTATTTCAGTCAGTCTTCCTGTTCTGTTCCCCACTCTGTCTCTGGTGAATCCGCTCACCCACCCTTACACCTCTGGCCTGTACCCCAGTTCTTGTATGCGTAAATAAACCTTAAAAAAAGACACAGAAGATTAAAGATAATAATAAAATAAAAATTACGGTGTCAGTTGTGTTATTGGCACTGTTCTGTGCTTTAATAATGACAGAATAAGCAGCTTAATACCATTTACCACTACTATATTAATGTTGTTGATCTGTTTTCTTTCATTCTTTAGTTTTTACGCTATCAGATTTGTGTGTGTGTATGTGATTGAATGGCACACAGGGCAAATTCATGACTCATAAAGCATTATCTTTTAGGGAGATCACTTGCTTTGTCAGTCATGTGCTTCAGGGATTTTCAATCGAGTGAGTGGTAGTAAGTTACAGTGCTTGGCTTTGGGCCCATATTACGTATGTAACATCTGTATTTCGGCCGTACATAATTCTGATGCTGAGTGCTTGCTGCTTATGTAATTTCTTGGGTCTTCTTTTGGTTGAATGATTCTTCCTATTTTATTTTCTCTCAGCACATAAATATACCACTGAGACTTTATGAACATGTCTTGTAAGTCTACCTGTGAACTTGCAAAGTGAGCAAGGGAAAAAGAAATCAAAACAGCACTTACCACATAGTTTTGTTTTGTCTTCTTTGTTTAAATTTGTAGTTAGTTTGGGAATATTCAAGACTCATCCTCATCCTCAGTGCTGCACTTTCCACACATACAGCCAATGAACACCAACGATAGATACTTTTTTTCTTCTTTCTGGTCCTTGGACATATACTTGAGGATATTCTAGCAGGAAAAGAAAGGATTCTGTCTTAAATGCTATTGCTGTCTCCTGGGTGACACCTACTACTATTGCCAAAAAACTTAGTCAAATTTAAATGTGAATATAAAAGTGACTTTTTTTTTTTTAATATTAAACTACCTGCCTAAAACCTTGCCTTTTAGCTTATGTTTATTACTTTGAGAAAGAGATTTGATTCTGGTAAAACTAAAAATTAGACGTATTGAGGGTTATACATTTTATATAAACTGTGGATTTTTTCTTATGCATTTATTTAAGATTTATCAAGATTTATTCTTGATCACTTGTATAAAATGTCTACATTTTAATAATTAAATGGATGATATCAGTCAATAGCTTCTGGAAAAGTTTAACGTGCCACAATATGCTTATAAAAGGCAGGCATATAATCTGGTGCTATCATTTAGGAACCTGTACCAACTCAAGGAATATAAGGGACTCACTTGAAATATGAACCAGTAATAAATTGTATTATGGTAGCTGTTTTTTAATACATTCTTAAAATTATTTTGTTGTTGTTCCACTTGTTTTTGTCCAGGTGACAGAAAATAATTTTTCATTGAAGAAGATAGAAATTAGTGTTTCAGAAGCAGAAAAGCGAACTGGAAGAAATGCCATGAATATGCAAGAAACATATACTGCTTACCTCATTGAAACAAGGTGGGTGATGAGAATTACACCTGGGTTTAATAAAAAAACCGTTGATGCAAATGATGTGTAACAAAATTGTTTACGTGGCATTGTCTTTTTACAGACTTTTTTTGTTTCTTTTTTTTTAAAAGATTTTATTTAGTTATGCATATAAGAGCTGGGGTACAGGCCAGAGGCGTGGGGGGTGAGAGGATTCACCACAGACAGAGTGGGGAGCAGAACAGGCAGATGAACGGAAGCACACTGCTGAGGGGAGCAGCGGGCACAGCAGGAGAGGTCTGCTACGCCATGTGGGTCCCCTCCCTGGCCGGCAGCAGGGATCGAACTCGGGCTGCAGTGGCTGCAGTTTGATTCATAGTGCGTTGCTTAACTCACTGCGCCACCAGGGAGGCCCTTTTTGTTTCTTTTTAACAGCTAAAATAAATAGGTTTCTCTTTTACTATGGTATTCTTGAAAGCTATGTTATATAATGTGCTTCTTTTCAGGGAAGAGGGAAAGTTAGTGAACTTTCAGAATTTGGAATGTTACTAGACCCATCCTTTAGAAGAGTTCTGGATGTTGGATATAATCCCTGTGCAATTTTGGGCAAAGATACTTGTAAAGGTACCCTAGGGGCTGTCAAGTGATCTTAGATAAATGGAGATGGCTAGTGAGGAAGTCTAAGAGGAGGAATATATCTAATTCACTTTATTTTATTTTTATTTATGCACACAAGAACTGGGGTGTAGGCCTGACATGTGGGGGTGAGATGATTCACCAGGGATAGAGTGGTGAGCAGAACAGGAAGATGTACTGAAATACACTGCTAGGCCTCCCTGGTGGCACAATAGGTTACGCAACACACTATGAAGCAACCGCAGCCACTGCCGCACGAGTTCGATCCCTGCCGCCAGCCAGGGAGGTGACCCACATGGCTTGGCAGACCTCTCCTGTCTCGCTCTCACCGCTGCTCCCCTCAGCAGTGTGTTTCAGTCAGTCTGCCTGTTCTGTTCCCCACTTTGTCTCTGGTGAATTCTCTCACTCCACCACGCCTCTGACCTGTGCCCCAGTACTTGTTTGCATAAATAAATAAATCTTTTTAAAAAATACACTGCTGAGGGAAGCAGTGGAAGATAGGAGAGGTCTGCTTCACCTTGTGGGTTAGCTCCCTGGCCAGGGATTGAACTCATGGTACAGTGGCTGGTTATAGCTTCATAGTGCTGAGACTTAACTCCTTGTACCCCCAGGGAGGCCTCTAAATTATTTTAGAAGTGTTGGGAATTAGAGAGAAATGAACAGGAAAAAAGTTATTTAGATTCAAGCTGAAGACTTTGGGGTAAAATTGAAAAGACAAGTCATGGAGTAAGCAATTAAAACTCACCAGGATGGCCTAGGGGTTAAGTATCACCACTAAGGCCTGAATTCGATCCCAGGCCATTAACTCAATTATTATACATTGAGTCTTTAGAATGTTCCTAATATGACTATTTCTTTTGAGTACAAATTATCTGTGATAGAAATTGATTACTTAGATTAATGGTTTTGGGATGAAGGATTTTGCATGTGATTTTAGGAAGAGCATACACTGCACAGTGGGTTCCTCACCTATAAAATGGGGACAGTAATCTTGCTTAACAAGATTGTTGTAAGAATTAATAAAATACATGAAAACTTATTTGCTCTATGCCTGGTCCATAAGCATTTAGTAAATGGAATTATAAATTTTAAAGGTAATATGTGCATGTATTATATACTTTAAAAATAATTGAAATCGCTCTCTTCCTTTTCAGGTCAGTTGAACATGTTGACGGTCAGAGTGTCTTAACAGACTCACTTTGGAGGCGGTATAGTGAATTTGAGTTGTTGAGAAACTACCTTTTAGTTTACTATCCGCATATTGTTGTACCACCTCTACCAGAAAAAAGGGTAAGAAGTGATATGTCAGTGTCATTTAGGAGTATTTAGCATTAAGACTATTTTTCATGATTATTTTGTTTATCTAGGCAGAATTTGTTTGGCATAAACTCTCTGCTGACAATATGGACCCAGATTTTGTGGAAAGACGACGGATTGGTTTAGAAAACTTCCTCCTAAGAGTCGCTTCACATCCCATTCTTTGTAGAGACAAAATCTTCTATTTGTTTTTAACACAGGTATTTTTATCTTCTTTAGTGTTTTTAAAAATTTGCTTGACTTGGGATATCTTTTAAACTATAGAATGTGTTTACTCTTAAGGAGCTTTTTGTAGCAGCTTTGTTAATTTATATGCGTCTGTTTGTGTTTGTTTTGAATTTCAAAATTATTCTATTGTTGACATTTTCATACTTAAAGATAGGAAAAATAATACTTTTGGCTATTATTTATGTCACTTACATGATATAGTCATTAGTTTTTAGTTTTTTGGAGCTCAGACCTGTAAAATCTTAGGTCTGATTTGGAATCTATTATGTTTAATTTTGAAGTAGAAAGCTCTCTTTTTATTATTATTAGTATTTAAAGATCTATTTAACTTATGCATATAAGAACTGGGGTATAGGCCAGAGGTGTGGGGGGTGAGAGGATTCACCAGAGACAGAGTGGGGAACAAAACAGGCAGATTAATTGAAACACACTGCTGAGGGGAGAAGCGGGGGAGACAGGAGAGGTCTGCTGTGCCATGTGGGTCACTCACCCTGGCTGGTGGCAGGGATCGGACTCGTGCTGCAGTGGCTGTGGTTTGCTTCATAGTGTGTTGCTTAACTCAATGCACCACTGGGAGGACCAAAAGCTCTCTTTTTTTAACCTCTCTTTTCCTTTACCCTGAAAGAATAGAACAATCAATATTTAACTTACTTGGTTATAGATTTTTTTATTTTGTGATGACTTCTAAAACTAACTTAATTTTTAGGAAGGTAACTGGAAGGAGACTGTGAGTGAAACTGGGTTTCAGCTGAAGGTAAGAATAATTTGTATGAAATAATTTTCTATGGTCTTCTACACTTCTTGGCATAATGTCAAAAACTTATTGGGTACTTGTATTTATTGAGTGAGTGAATATTGGAAATAAGGTTTGCATTTAAAGTTTTTAAAGGAACACTGTAATTTACATTTTTTATTTTTTATTTTTTTTTAAAGATTTATTTATTTATGCATACAAGCACTGGGGTACAGGCCAGAGTTGTGGGGGGTGAGAGGATTCACCACAGACAGAGCGGGGAGCAGAACAGGCAGATCAATGGAAGTACACTGCTGAGGGGAGCAGCGGGCACAGCAGGAGAGGTCTGCTGTGCCATGTGGGTCCCCTCCTTTGCTGGCCGCAGGGATCGAACTCGGGCTGCAGTGGCTGCGGTTTTGCTTCATAGTGCGTTGCTTAACCCATTGCGCCACCAGGGAGGCCCTGTAATTTACATTTTTTAAAAAAGATTTATTTATTTATGCATACAAGAACTGGGGTACAGGCCAGAGGTGTCATCAGAGACAGAGTGGGGAACAGAATAGGTAGGCTAACTGAAATACACTACCAAGGAGAACAGCGGGTAAAGCAGGAGAGCTCTGCCATACCATGTGGTTCCCCTCCCTGGCTAGCTGCAGGGATTGAACACGTGCTGCAGTGGCTGCGGGTTTGCTTCATAGTGCGTTGCTTAACCCCTTGTGCCACCAGGGAGGCCCCTGCAATTTACTTTTGAGTAGATTTCGATTTACTAGTGAGACGGTAATGGGCTTATTTATTAATTAAATTCTATTGAAAAAGAACATTTTGAAACAGTAATCTAGAGACAAGTGATAGGTTTTTCTTATAATAAATTTCCTATTTTATTTTGTATTTTTTTTTCTTCTCTGTCCTTGACGTTGCTGCCCATAGTGATGCCCCCCACATTGTTGCTCACTTTTTTTTTTGTTTGTTTTTTGTTTTAGAGATTTATTTATTCATTCATACAAGAGCTGGGGTACAGGTGTTGCTCACTTTTTATTTATTAGATTTATTTAATTGTATTTGACATCACTTGTAGTCCCCAGTGAGTTCCCACCTCCATTCCACCCGTGCACCATCACCTTAGTCCCTTGTGCTCTTTCTGCCCTCATCCCTGTCTTTGCTCTACCCCCCACCATGATACCTTGTTGTTGCTCACTTTTTAAAATCAGGTATGAAAGATACTTATGAAGAACCAAGTTTATGTTTTCTAAGATGAGCTATTAGTCATACTTTTACTGGGATTTGGTGACTAGTTTTTAGTGGGCCAGTTTTGAATTAATATCTTTTAGTTATACACACTTCTTAGTTTTTATACAACGTTTCAAATTTAGTGATTAGAATTATTATTTGAGAATAAAATTGTTACTTACAAATTGAAGAGCATAGTGGTGATAAGATGACTACCTTAATTCCACTCTGCTCTTCCTATTAGAACCAAAACCAGTGTAACATTGGTTGTTACAGATTTCATTTTTTTAAAAAGATTTATTTATTTATACATAGAAGAGTTGGGGTACAGGCCAGAGGTGCTGGCCGGGGGTGGTCTGTAAGAAGATTCACCAGAGACAGCATAGGGAGAAGAACAGGCAGATCTACTGAACTACACTGCTGAGGGGAGCAGCAGGTGAGACAGGAGAGGTCTGCTGCACCCTTTGAGTTACCTCTCTGGCCAGGGATTGAACTCATGCTGCAGTAGCTGCAGATAGCTTCATAGTCCGTGACTTAACCCCTGTGCCACCAGTGAGGGCCCTGTTACAGACTTTAAAAAGTTTTCCTTTTCTGTAAACTAAGTAGGTAAAGAGAAAAATAGATTATAAATTGACAAATGATTGGAATGATGATACAGGAACAAGTTTGACAGATGTAGACAAGAACAAAATATCTTTACAGGATTTCTAAAAATAGCCCTTAGAGACTTAACCTACTGGCATATGAGTATTTGCAATTTATCATAAAAGAAACTAGGAACAGTAAAATTTTTTTCTACACAGAAAAAACATCTGATTCTCTCATAGACTAATTCTAATTTTAAATTTTGTATTGACAGTAAATGATTGTATTGTATTACATGAAAAATTTAGAATTTTCTTGTGTATACTTCATTATTGTATGAAATACAATATTCTCAGAGAGAATATTGGAATTTTGATTTAGTGATGGATTTGAAATAACTCAAAACTTAGAATTTATTTTGGTGGGATTATCTGAGAACTAGTCCAAGATAAATTAGGAGCTAATAAAGAGCAAATTAAAATATAATTACTTGGGTAATGCCTTTATATCTAGTAGAAAATTTGAAAAGTTTTAGTTATTTGTTTAGTAACTAGTTGTCCTTAAACTAGTTGTTAAACTAGTCCTTAAACTCACTGTTTTGGCTTTAATGTTGTGATATTGAGAAAACTCTTGAATTTTTCCATCAGTATAAGGCTATTAGTGCTTTGAATCTTGTATATAGGTGCCACTTACGTGTTTGGCTATAATGTTTCATTTTTTGTGTTTGGCTATAATTTTACATTTTTTGGTAGTCTTATTTTAAAGCTTGTATCACTTTCATACCATTTTTGAAAGGTGATACTTTATGATATTAATAACTTGAAAAGTCAGACTTTTAATGAAATGTATAATGTCCTACATATATGCATAAATATAATCACATTTCATTTCTCTGGAAGTCATGTACTTGGTAGTCACAACTAACCTGATGACATTTTAAAGCTGCAATTTAATTTAAGCAAAACTAATTGCTGAGATACTTAAATAATGTGACATGGTTCTTTCAGATAGGAGGACCCACTTAATTTTATTATAGCTATTCAGCCAAACTCAGTTATTTATTTTCTAGGTTACAGCATATTAAAATAAATTTGAGGGGCCTCCCTGGTGGCGCAATGGGTTAAGCAGCGCACTATGAAGCAAACTGCAGCCACTGCAGCACAAGTTCAATCCCTGCTGCCAGCCAGGGAGGGGACCCACATGGTGAGGCAGACCTCTCCTGCCTTGCCCACTGCTCCCCTTAGCAGTGTGCTTCAGTCAGTCTACCTGTTCTTCTCCCCACTGTCTCTGGTGAATCCTCTCACCGCCCTGGACTCTGGCCTGTACCCCAGCTCTTGTATGTATGAATTAAATAAATCTTTAAAAAAATAAATAAATAAAGTAAATTTGAAAGATCTAAATGCTAATGGACAGACACAGGCATACTGTGATAGTCATGAAACTTGATGGCTGAACCTATGAAGCAGATACAACAGCCAGCACTTTGGTGTGAGGATATTTGACATGGGACCATACACCCACACACTACCCTCATGTAGTTCCTATGGCTTCATTATATCACAGATGAGTTTAGTATTTTGTAATCAATGAGGTCTGAAGAAAAGGTTAAATTAATGCTTGCTGTGTAACTATACTCTTAACTCTGTTTTTTCTTATTTTTTAAAGTATGCAGCTTTTTATTTATGCATACAAGTTCTGGGGTGTAGGCCAGAGGTGTGGTGGGTGAAAGGATTCACTAGAAACAGAGTGGGGAGCAGAACAGGTGATATGAGTTACACTGCTGAGGGAAGCAGTTGAGATAGGAGGGGTCTGCTGCGCCATATGGATCAGCTCCCTGGCTGGGGATTGAACTATTGCCCCTGTGGCTGGTGATAGCTTGATAGCACTGTGACTTTAATCGCTGTGGCACAAGGGAGGCCCTCTACTGGTTATTTTGAGATAGGTAACCATAAAATTTATTGTCCAAATGACATATTTGATTAGTACTATTAATAATTAAGCTTGGATGGCAGACATAGGCCAGAGCTGTTCTGGGCAAGCTGGGTCACATGCTTGAAGAGAGACCATAATAAAACACCAACATAGTGGGCCAAGGAAGAGGAATGTTAGAGAGCAACTCTTAAGATTCTGGGTATAGTTTAACTCTAACTCTGGATATAGTATACTCGGCAAGATTTGGGGGGAAATAAGAATCAGAAATAACAAAGGAAAGACACAAGGTCCAGGACAAGGAAAATAAAGTATGTAATAGAAATTGGTAATGGAAGAGGAGGTAGGGATTAAGGAAAAAAAAAACCATGGAAAATATAAATTGGGGGTATATAGAATAATTGAAATAACTTTTTCATTCAAGCAGTATGTATTGTGTTTATATTGTGCCAGGTGTTGTGTGGCATTGGGGGTATAGCAATGAACAAAACAGATTAAAGTACTGCTATGGCACCTCTTTGTACAATTCTAGAGGGCACCATTCAAATTGTGCTTTTTTTGGTGGATTTTTATTTATGCATACAAGCACTGGGGTACAGGCCAGAGGTGTGGGGGGTGAGAGGATTCACCACAGACAGAGCGGGGAGCAGAACAGGCAGATCAA
>JAGFMF010011388.1:387645-439645 GCA_019455555.1 Galemys pyrenaicus
GCGGGCACAGCAGGAGAGGTCTGCTGTGCCATGTGGGTCCCCTCCCTGGCCGGCAGCAGGGATCGAACTCGTGCTGCAGTGGCTGCGGTTTGCTTCATATTGGGTTGCTTAACCCACTGCGCCTTTTGGTGGATCTTTTATTGATATATTAGTGGGCAGCTAGGAAACATACAACTATTTCAGATAGGACTGTGTTAAATATAATAAAATGGGTCCTATGAAATTATGTAAGATTTAGATATTTAAGCTTTAGATATTTAATAGGGAATCTGATAGGAAGAATGGTAATTTGTCAGATTTGGAAGAGTTCAGGTAGTTTTTAAGATATCTGGCTTTTGGGAGAAGCTTTGTGGAGAAGTTTTTAGTTTTGTGATATTTTGGGCAGCTTCTCTTCTTATGGAATCCTGTGAAATAGTGAGCAAATGTGTGATGAATTTGACCTGACAGAATGGTAACAGAGGTTAAGAAGGTGGGATTTTACATTTTATTTGACTACTAAGTTGTAAATTGGTAATATTGCAAAAAACAGGGTGATAATGAAAAAAATGTTAGTAGTATTAAAAAGTATGAGATTCAAGAAAATGTACAAATGAAACTTTTCTTCTTTACTGGTGATTTTTATATAATTTTATTCCTGTTTAAAGAATCAGATTTGCATATGACTATAGTCATTAACACTTGGGTACTTAGTATTTTAATTAAAGGAAATAATTTACCTACTATATACGACTTAAGATAGGTATACCTTAAATTCATAGATGCTTTTATTTGTAATATCTTTCACATGTATTAGCTCATTTGCCCTTGAGATATAATAAAATTCAAGTATTGATGAAATACTGATTTTAGCAATAGGAGAATCTCCTGAAATCAATGATAAATTAAGCATCCTTAGGTATTCTTGACCTATGGATTTCTTTTGAAGTTCTAGGAGCTGCGTTTGTGGAGTAGAGTATTTGTTGCATTTAAAATTTTCTTATTTAAGTAATTGAGTGTATATAATTATGGATTGAAAATTGGAAATGATGTAAATTTAAAACTGATAAGGATTTTAAAAATCACATCATCATTAGATTGATTCCTGAGTAATCTTTTATGAGCCCTAAATTTATTTACCAAGGTCAGAAGGGTAATTTGGTCTTTGTTTAGAAATGAGAATTTAAGGACTATAGTTAAGTATGCAGTGGAATTTTTATTTTATGGTTGATTCCTTTCTTCCCTCCTTGAGATCAGTTATTTAGAAATGAATAAAGATAGTTAAAAAGTTTTATTATTTATAACATTTTCTGCCAGCTGGGAGGTAATTTGATGTCAAATAACTTGTTTTATTTTAGTACAGTATTAATACTAGAATTTACATGTTTCTTTCTTGTCTAAAATACTTACAGTGAAACTGAGAAAAACCATTGCACGTTTGATTTGGATTCACTCTAAAACTACAGTCAGTAATTTCAGTACACAGATGATTGTTTTTCTTCATGTAGAAAAAAAAGAAAGTTACATTTTTCACACAACTTTTTAAAAAGTATGCAGAACTATCTTTGTTAGCATGCTAGTATTTACAATTGTTTTATCATGGAATGCCGTGTATTTAGTTTTAATTTATAATATTCTTGTAGTATTTTCAAAAATAACCTAGTTGGGTCTTCTAGATATGTTTAATGTGTTTGTCATAAATGATATGAAGAAGATTATACTTGAACATCTAATTCTAGAGGAAAAGTAAAACTGTTTGGATTTATACCCTGAAATGTAATTGTATTAAGTGAACAAATTATTTTTTCCAGGCAGACTCCAGGTTAAAAGCGCTTAATGCAACATTCAGAGTGAAAAACCCAGACAAGTAAGGTTTTGTTTTAATAACAGTTACAATGTTGTTTTGAGTGGTGCTTATCTATTTCATTTTTCATTTCTGAATGTATGCACTTTATTTGCTGAATATTTTAAATGATCACATTTAGTGAAATTCTTTACAGTCTAAAGCTGATTTTGAAATATGGTAACTTAATTGGGTTTAAAGTTGTAAGTAACCCAAGTTTTAGAAAACCAAACCACCACTTTTTCCTAGAAGGATTTATTAGTTATTGTTGAAGCTATCAGGAAAATGAGAAAAATAATTTTAATTTCCTAGAAAATAATTTTTCTTACGTGATTTTTGTCAAAAATATGCAAATATATACAAATAATGTATAATAATTACAATTTCATGGGGATGTGTTTATATGACAATTACTTGACTTCATTAATGTCATTTTGTTGTTTGTGAGAACATTTCCATGTTAAAGGAAGACTGTATTCAGAAGAACTTTCCTTGGGATGGGACCTAGGTATTACTTAAAATTTTGGTTTTGCTCGTTCTCTGAATTTGATGAATAATTCAGGCTCTTGCTCTTAGTTATATGGATCTTTACTTGAGATTTGGCTCAGTTAAGTTTCTCAGTAGAAATGTGCTTAGGTGTATGAGACATTTTCCATTTTTGGCGACCCATGTTTATGAGATTGTTAGAATTTCTCTAGATAGGCCTTCAGCAATAATTTCTACATAGTATAAATTCTTAGTAAATAAATTCTGATAATTTATTATGTCTAATTTTATAAGCCATAACATGTTAACATAATTAGCCTCTGTTTCCATTGTAAACTTTGAATATAAAATGTGAGTAAATATTTCCAAAATTAGAGAAATGTGATAGTAACCAGATGTGTCTTTTTATTTTTAATAGACTTTACTTTTTAGAGTAGTTTTAGGTTGATAGCAAAACTGAGTGGAAAGTGCAGAGCTCTTATCCCTATATTTGTATTCCCTCCCCCATTGTCAATATCCCACACCGGGTAATACATTTGTTATTATCTGTGAACCGGTTTTGACACGTTATATATTACCCAAAGTCCATAGTTTATATTAGAATTCACTCTTAGTGTTGTATATTGTATGGGCAATCAGTGATCTTTGTGTTGTTTCCATGTTTTGCTTTTTCCAGGATGTTGTATCATATTTCAGATTGACTTCTATCATTTAGTAATATGCTTCTAGGATTCCACTAAGGCTTTCATAAAGGTTATAATAACCTCTATAACATATTAAGATCTAAAATTGAGACTCTTCAAAAACAGCTTTAGAAAACCTAGTAAGCACACACACCAAAAAAACCCTAAAAAGGAAAGCATTATTATTATTATTATTATTATTATTGCTGGGTGCACATTCTTTAGTGGAGCATGTAGATGAGACTTTTTTATTGATATTTTATCATTTTGTCAGTTAAGTGTTCAATTTAATGAAAAATATTTTCATATTGGTCTTCTCTTTTCTGACCAGGCTTTCTAGATTGTTAAATTTTCACTATCTGTATTATAGATGGAATTTAAAATGTGGTAATATGACCAATAATATAACCAAAGTAAGGTTTTGCTCCTAGATTCTTTGTTGTTGATTTTTAATATTAAAGTAACATTGATTTACAACACTCTTATCTGTTTTAGGGGTTTAGGTTCACAGCTCTGCAAATGTAGTTGCTAAGTTTTTGCTAAACTGTGTAGTTAGTAATATAATTTTATTTGCCTTAAGTTCTGTACGAGAGAATTATCTGCATCAATCATTGTTATAACAGATTCTTAATATGTAGAATCTCTGTTCTAGATTCTAACTGGCTCATACCATTATTAAAATCACCGTTAAAATATTTTATTTTCTTGACATCTATAAAACCAAATTATTTCAGAGGGATTACCAAAATGATACTTGCTACATGTGTGTTTATCTTTCTTCAAACTAAACTGTTAGAACAGTAAGGAAGAGACGTTGAATTGTTTGTTTTTTAAAAGATATATTTATTTTTGTACACAAGAGCTGGGGTACAGGCCAGAGGCATGGGAGGTGAGAGGATTCACCAGAGACAGAGTGGGGAGAACAGGCAGATGGACTGAAATACACTGCTGAGAGGAAAAGTGGGTGAGGCAGGAGGTCTGCCAGGCCATGTGGGTCACCTCTCCAGGTGGCAGTGGCTGTGGTTTGCTTCATAGTTTGTTGCTAAACCCACTGTGCCACCCTTGAATTGTTTTCTTTATGTAGCAATATTTAGACAATATTTGAGTAATATTTAGGAGATAGACTAAGTGATTACAATGTGATTTTTTTTATTAAAGATTTATTTATACACACAAAAACTGGGGTACAAGTCAGAAGTGTGTGGGCGGGACTGAAAGGACTCACCAGAGACAGAGTGGGGAATAGTACAGGCAGATTGACTGAGGTACACTGCTGAGGGGAGCAGCAAGGGGTTAGCGGGGAGGCAGGAGAGGTCTACTGTGCCATGTGATCGCCTCTCTGGCCAGGGATTGAACTAATCCTGCAGTGGCTACGAATGCTTCATAGTGCTGCGATTATGCCACCAGCGAGGCCCTACAATGCAGTGTTTTAATTTTTAAAAATTAACTTAATGTGCAGGGTGGAAGAAGGAAATACAGAAGGCAGCCAGCTTTCATTCTTTAGATTGATAAGGGATTATAGGAGTGTGAGATTTAAGAGTGATGGGGGTCATTAGATTAGATTGGATATACAAAGAAGTACAAAATTCTGCTAGTCTGTTGACTTTATAGATCTGGCATTTAAGGAAAAGATTGAGCTGAAGGTAGAAATTTGTATTTTAGCAGCATGTAGGTCATAATTGAGAAGCTTTGTGAATGCCAAATCAGAATGTATGATTGAAAGATTAATTGTAAGATAGCTGAGGATTTAGGATTGGACACTTTAATGGCTTTTTCCAAAGTGTAAACTGAGGGTTACAAGCATCTAAATCCTGTGTGGAATATCGTTACAAATTTAGGCTCTTAAGACCCACAAGGAGGGCCTCTGTATAGTTATGGTGTTACTCATATCCCTCTCTTACTGAGAGACCCTTGGTAGTTCTTTACATACTAAAGTTAGAGGATAAGGAGTTCTTTACAACTGAAGTTAGAGGATAAGAGATGGGTGAAGGAAGTGAGTACTCAAAAGAGACTTTAGGAGTGACCAGAGAGAAAAGGAAAATCATGAGAAAAGTAACACTGATGTCAAGAGAATACATTTTATTTATTTATTTGTTTTTTTAAAGATTTGTTTATGTATACAAGAGCTGGGGTACAGGCCAGAGGTGTGTAGGGGGGTGAGATGATTCACCAGAGACAGAGTGGGGAGCAGAACAGGCAGATGGGCTGAAATATGCTGCTGAGGGGAGCAGTAGGAGAGGCAGGAATGGTTGCCCGGCCATGTGGATCACCTCCCCAGGATCGAACTCTTGCTGTAGTGGCTGCAGATGCTTCATAGTGTGGTGCTTAACCCCTTGAGCCACCAGGAGGCCCTGAGAATACATTTTAAAGGAAGCTGAAGTAGGCTTTCACATGCTAAAAGGATCTGTAAGATGAGGCCCAAAATATATTATTGGACTTTAGCAATATGAAAGTAGCTGGTGACTGTCAGCATATTCGCTGGTGATAAAACTAGATTGTAGTAGGGTAAGCAGTGAATAGAGGGTAAGAAGTGGTTATTGCTAGTCAAAGTGTGGCCATTAAAAGGGGTTTCATAGTTGGATGTGTTGTCATGGATATATGTTTATATTTTAACCTAGATCTTATCAGTCGATGTGCTAAGTTGAGTTAAAAAATTAACTAAATGTGTAGGGTGGCATCTTCTCAACAAAATGAGAAGCTGTTGTAAAATAAGATTATGGAATGTAGCTGGAATAGAACCTAAAAAATTGTAAAGAAGTATTCTAGAATGAAGGAAAAATAATAGATGTAGATATATGAAAGTTTGTAAATTTACTGGGAAGAGGTGAAGGTGGAAATAGTTCCTATCTGATGGCTTTCGTTTAATCTTTGAAGTGCGATTGGAATGTGATGGATAGTGGCATCTCAGGTCTTTATGGAGAATAGAATGGAAGTTGTTAGGGAAGTAGATTATTGAGCAGCGTTGTGATTGAAGTTAGAGATCATGGGTTTGTGATTGGTTTTGCCATAAGTTTTTTTTTTTAGCAGTATACCTTTTTAACTGTTCTTAGGTAAATTTTCCTAACAAACTTTATTTCAGTACCACAGTATATGAAATATGACATCATTTCTTGACTTTAAAAATATCAAAAGAAAGTATGATTGTTTTACTTAAGAGGTTTTTTATTGGTGTGTAAATGCTCATGTCTAGTCAGTATCATTCTCAGGAACTATTTGACTTCCAGTTTTTGACTTATTTTCATGAAAAAAAAAATGTTTTTTTCCAATTTCAGGAGATTTACTGAACTGAAACACTACAGTGATGAACTTCAGTCTGTCATCTCACATCTTCTTCGAGTCAGAGCTGTAAGTGGGCCCCAGGAGTTCTAAGGCACATAGTTAATAAGAGTGTGTTCCTCATTCAATCACTGTTCTTGAGTAATGTTCTTGAGTACTTATGATGGATAACTGATTTTAACATTAAAATTTGGTGTGTTCTTCCAAATTGCAGCTTAAAAAAACCCGTGCAATATTTTTCTGGCATAAACAACTTGAAGAATTTTAACTTGTTTTTCTTTAGTTTGTTTGACATTTGTCAAAAGCTCTGCCTTTTCATTGTTGGAATATAATTCATAAGTGTGGGATTTATATCTACATGTGATTATATCCTTAATCTTTCAAGACTGTTTTAAAGGTCTGTGAAATAGGTCCTCATGTGTCTTAAATTGCAAGTAAACTTATTTGGGGTAGAAATATGCCATGAGAAAAGGAACTAGAAATTAGCTATGTGCTTTGACTATAGCAGACATGGAGAAAAGTACTTTCGAGTAAGTTAATGTACCTGGGGTATGCTATATTATTCACTCTAGTCCTTTGTAGTAATGTAGAGGAAAGCTTAGAGCTTGCTTGGCTAAAGGCTTTTGAAAGACAGTAGGTTACGAGGTCTAGAATCACATCTTATACTAATTGGAATCCTCTTGAAATGAAATATATTATCTGAAATTTGTTTTAATAATGAGACCTCCCTCTAAAAGAGAGGTCCTTTTAGCTCAAAATAGAATGGCCTTGTAATAAATTGCTGAAGGTGAGTGTTGGGAAATAGAAGTATATCCTAGTATTCTCTGCTTTTTATATGTTTGAAGATTTACATAATAAGTATAAATAAAAAGAGAATAAGGGAAAAAATCCTTATGAAGATCCTGGCTCAATCTCCTATTTAACCATTCAGAGTATCATTAGATTCCTTAAATAAATAATAGAATACTTTCTAGGAAAAGTGAGGTATAGTAACCTTCCTTTATGTAGTGAAAATTATTAAGCTAGAGTGAAGAGCTACATGTTGGAAAGGACTTTGGATTAATGAGGTAAAATTTCCAGACCTTTAGTTTCCTTGAAATTACCCAAACAGATTAGTCAGCAATTCTTGTGAAGAGTAAGAGGGGAACAGAGACATCCCAGAAGACTATAAGAATAGTTCTTACTACTTTGTCTTCTGTGCCTAAAGACTTAGAGGATCTACTTGAAGTAGAGATCTGGTTGATTGGAGGCTAATTGAAGGAAAGGAGTGGCAGGTGGTGGCAGGGGGTACGACACTCTAGAAAATTTCATTTAATAGGAAATATAACAGTTCTGAGAGTTGAGGTTGGGCAGAGATGTGACAATCTCAGGAATTGAGAAAATTCTCAGTCACGCCCAGAAGAAACTAACGGACAAAGTGTAGAGTAAAATTCCTGAATTTCAGAGATGAGTGATGAATTGAACAAATTAATGGTTAACTACTCAAAAAATCCACGAAGCATAGGGAATAAATTTGAGATCTGAAGGAGAATGAAATGATTGTCATTGTTGGAGAGTGTGCTACAGATCATTTAGCCTGAAAAAATGTAATGCTAACCTATTGGATAAAAATATTACTACCCTTTATAAGAAATTTAAAACAATAGTTAAAACCTACAAAAAGAAAGAAGTATAAAAGTAAATATGACATAAATATGATGACAACATTAGATAAATATCTACTCCCATGATGAAACTTGGAGATTTAAATTTTTCTTCTCCGTATTTTCTCAGTATTGTATTAAGCATGTATTTATTTCCTTTTTAATGAGGTTCCACTCTTTTTTAAACAGTGATATCTATATAACTTTTACCTAAGAGCAATGTCTTTTAAATATTTATTCCAGAGAGTTGCAGATCGTCTCTATGGTGTATATAAAGTACATGGAAATTATGGGCGTGTTTTCAGGTAAATATTGTACAGGCTTTTAAAATAAATAACAATTAGCTCTAATTAACTTTTGCATAAAAACTCTTGAAAACTTAAGAGTCTGGTAAATAGAAGATTATTTTAAAAAATTGTCACTACTTTAGTAGTGATATTCAAATTTTGTTTTATAAGCTTTCTTTAAATAAAAACTAGTGAGAACAGCCAATACATTGAGCCAATAAAAGTGAAATTACTCTGATTAAAGCTGTGAGTAGTGCCTTTTACTTTTTTGGCAGAATGCCCAAGAAAATCCCTTTAGAAATCACAATCATAGAAATTGTGATTTTTCTTGTTCTTTTTTGTATTACTATATAGTTTCTGAGGGGTTTTGCTTGCAAGATAGGTTTTTCAGTCTTGTGTTTTTTTATTATTTTGGTTGTGACATTTTAGAAATTATCCAAATCTGGGGTATCAGCGCTACCACCACTAGGGTCTGAGTTTGATCTCTGCCAGGGAGCTAACTGGGATATGGCACAGCTAACCTTCCTTGCCTTGCCTGCTACTCACTTTAGCAGTGTATTTCAGTAAAATCCACCTGTTCTGCTCCCCACTCTTCCCTCACCTTTGGCCTATGCCCTATTTCTTCTATGCAAAAAATAGAAATTATCCAAATCTTTTAATAAGAAAAATGTACTTGCTAGTGTTCTTTGCAAGTTCTCTACAATTTTTTTGGACTGAATTAACTTTAAATTATGGCTCATTTTGCTTGTTTTGAATATATTCATATGGCACAAAATTTAAAAAGAACAAAAACTTACAGAGTAAAATCTCTTTCTCCCTCTACCCAGGTCTCCTTTGAGACAACTAATACCGGTTTCTTCATATTTTGTGCATCCTAGTAAAATAACACATTAGGTGTTATACAGTAACGTATACTAACATATAAACAAATACAGTTTTCCTCTTCTTAACATGAAAATGGAACATGTTGTATACATTGTTATGTTCATATGTTTGACCCTGCTTTACTCACTGAAGAACTGCTCAGGTGCAGACAACATCTCTCATCTCACCCCTGCTCCCTTGTACGGTATTTCAGTAAATCTATTGTTCATGTTCAAAAAGAACCATTCTCCAAAGACACTGTTATCAGTAGATAAGTATATTGGTTTTATTGATCAAGAGTATCAGAATTTACATAGCCAATCTCTTCTTGATTGTTATTGCCAATTTTCTGCTATTACATTTAGTGCCGCAATAAGTATCCTTGTTTGTGTCATGTCACACATAAACAAGCATACATGTAGTATTGTAGAAATCACTGGGCCAAAGAAACACTGCATTTGTAGTTTTGGGTATGTATTGCCTTTTTAAAAGATGTATTTATTTATATGTACAAAAACTGGGGTACAGGCCAGAGGTGCAAGGGGTGAGAGAATTTATCAGAGACAGATAACAGAGTAGTGAGCAGAACAGGCGGATCCTCTGAAATACACTGCTGAAGGAGCAGCAGGCAAGACAGGAGAGGTCCGCTGCACCATGAGGGTCAGCTCCCTGGGTGGGGATCAAACTCATGCTGCACTGACTGCAGATAGCTTCATAGTGGTGTACCTTAACCCCTTGCGCCAACAGGGAGAGGGCCCACCCAAATTGTGTTAACAAATTTTTCTCTTAAACAATCTGATGGGTGACCTAGGGGTTAAGATTCAGCACTGTTACTGCAATGACCTAAGTTTGATCCCTGGCCAGGGAGCTAACCCACATGGTGCAGCACACCTCTTTTGTTTCACCCAGTGTTCTCCTCAGCAGTGCATTTCAGTAGATCTGCCTGTTCTGCTCCCCACTCTGTCTCTGGTGAGTCCTCTCATGCCCTGCACCTCTTGCCTACACCACAGCTCTTCTATGCAAAAATAAATAAATAAAATCTTTTAAAAAAAATCTGATAGTAAAAAATGGTTTCTCAATATAGTTCTAATTTGTATTTCTCTAGCTATAAATGAAAACATTTATTTTTTTCCTTACAATCAACTAGTAAGCTATTTTCCTATTTCATAAACTCTATGTAAATATCTTTTGCCCTTTTTTTCTGTTGGTTGGCAATTTGGTTTCTTAATTGATTTACAGGAGTTGTTTATCTTTTAAGAAAATTAGACCTTTGTGAAAGGAATTGCAATTTGTTTTTCTAGTTTGTCATGTCTTTTGACTTCAGGTGACTTTTGACGTGCAGAAATACCCATTTATTATGGTGGTGGGTACTCCCTGGGGACTACAAATGATGTCAAATATAACTAATAAAAAAAAAAGAAATACCCATTTATTAATTGCACTAATTAAATGATTAGTTTTTTTCCTTCCTAAAATAGTAGCTCCTGATTTTTGCATATATCTTAATAAGGCCTTTCCCTCTATGGATTATAAAAAATATTACTTCATTTTTTTTACATCTGTGTTTCATAACTTTTTTGATTCATCTGAAATCTATTTGAATGTGAGATGTGAATTATGGGCCCCTATTTATTTGATTATATTATTAGCTGTTAGATAGTGGCAGGTAACCACAACCAGGTGTATTCATCACAGTAATTCATGGAACATTTAAAAAATATTCATGTCTCAGCTTTATCACCAGAGATTCTAATTATGTTGATCAAGTGTATAGCCAGCTTCCATTTTCTAAAAGCTCCATAGTTGATTCAGATATTCACTCAAAGAAGATATTTATTAAATTATTTTGTATGATACTTACTTTGCCCTTGATAGTGTTTAGGTATCAACTTTTGAACTAATATTTTATATACAAGTCTTTACTTGTATATAACTGTTAAGCTTAAGGGAAAAGCAGCTATTTGAGTCACAAAAAACTCCAAATATAGATACTGTACATAAAAGCTAGCTAGAAAAAGATTCCATTTAACAATATTCCATGTGTAATTCGTGATGTTTTTGGTTTTATCTCTACCTAGTGAGTGGAGTGCCATAGAAAAAGAAATGGGTGATGGATTACAGAGTGCTGGCCATCATATGGATGTGTAAGTACCAGGGAATTTAAAAGTAAAACTTGAGGTGAGGTTTAGTGGTGAAATGTTAGTGATTCCTCTGTTCTTTGTTTTTGTCAAGTTTACTGGCATTTATATTATACTTTATGTACACAGATCTTAAAGTTTACCTAAGGAATGCAAAGTTAATTTAACATTCAAAACTCAATCCAATTCATATGTTAGCAGAATAAAGAAGAAACCCCTAAATATATTTTTCAGTACATGCAGAATAAACGTTTCAACATCTATTCACAGTAAAGATTCTCACGGTGCTACCACTATCTACCAGTAATTACTACTTAACTTTCTACTGAAGGATATGCCATTTATCCCTACACTCTTTCCTGTCGTCAAGCCCTTTGTTTCCTTAACAATTCTTTCAGAATCATAGACTTAATAATTAAAGTCTCAGGGCTTTTTTCCAGTCACATAGGAAAACTGAATGCAAATTTGTATTTACAAAGTATGTGCTTTGTCTACTTTGGTAAACACTATGAGCTTGTTTCTTTTTAATGAAGTTTTTTTAATTTTACAACTTAAGAAAATTTTGTTTACATCTTACATGAAGCAGGCCTGGAGACAGAGCATGTTTTCCTTTGATTCCCTTGCCAAGGAATTAGAATTAATTTGAATAAAGTAGTATATGACGTAGCCCATGTTCTTATAGAGCTTAAATGTTATCAGAGATAAAAAACCAATACAAAAAGCATTGCTTTGACAAATTTAAGTTCTAAATTGTTGATAAGAGATCAGAAATACAGCAACGAAGTTGTCTGAGAAGACCACTATGTGTTGTTGAGATAGGTGCTCATAGAATTTGGAGAAGAAATGTGGAGAGAGCCATCACATTGCTGTACTCAGAAAGGCTCAAATTCAGAAACGAGAATGGCATGACAAGAGTGACTGTACCGCATCAGGCAGAATTTACTACTGAGAATTAGTGTAAAATAAAGCTACTAAGATTTTCTATACTCTTTAATTTTCCTTTTGTACCTTCCTGGCATTATTATATGTAGTTGTTACCAGGAATACTTGTGCAGTGATTATACTAAACTCTTGTTCTTTACATAGATTTTTGTAGCTCTGATATAATATCTTTTATTTTTTTTTAAAGATTTATTTATTTATGCATATAAGCACTGGGGTACAGGCCAGAGGTGTGGGTGGGGGGGTGAGTGGATTCACCACAGAGAGCAGGGAGCAGAACAGGCAGATCAACAGACGTACACTGTTGAGAGGAGCAGTGGGCACAACAGAAGAGGTCTGCCGCGCCATGTGGGTCCCTTCCCTGGCCGGCAGCAGGGATCGAATTCGTGCTGCAGTGGCTGCGGTTTGCTTCATAGTGCGTTGCTTCACCCACTGTGCCACCAGGGAGGCCCTGATATAATATCTTTTAACATAAGATTATAGTCTCAACAATGCTTCTTCAGCCACCTATAAAATAGACCATTTTTTCTTGGATTATTGTTGATTTCCAAGTCAATGCTAATAGAAATCGGTTAGTAAAGCTTAGTAAAAGTGTCATGGTAACTTAAAAATGAACATAAATCTTTTCTAATTGCTTATTCTCACTTTCTGTAACAGTGTTGTCACTGATAGGTAGCAAATGGTCTTAGACCACGCACTGAAAAGCACTTGAGAACATCAGTACTTTGCATCCTGATAAAGTTACCCTACTCAGTATCTTTTTAAATAGGTATGCGTCGTCTATTGATGATATTTTAGAAGATGAAGAGCATTATGCAGATCAGTTAAAGGAGTATCTTTTTTATGCAGAGGCACTGCGGTAAGTATATTTGTACCCGATGCAGCTCTGTGACTGATCACCACTATCTTCATTTGCTACTGTAAGATAAAGATTGCAAGATGATTTTTTTGAATGAATTCATTTGCCAGATATTAAATGAGATTTCATTGAATTCCTCTGTGTTGCAGTGCTAGGCATAGAAATGTAAGCTGAGCCTTGCCTTTGAAGATGTTTTGTTGATAAAACCCATTAGTCTCAGTCATCGGGCCTGTCTGCTCTTCTAATTTTTTTTAGTTTGAAGATTGGAATTAAAATACATATTGAGTGTGTCACTAGGCTGTGTATTTGTCATTTTTATTCTGTGATTTTTATTTCCAGGTTTGCATATCTAATCTTCTTAGTAGATAGCTGTAAAACTTCAGTTTTGTCTGAACAGCAGGATTTGGGGTTTCTTTTTAAATATATTTATTTTCTTACATCGTGGGTCATCTTTCCATAGTTACTGTTCCCCATAGCTGTGGTTCTCCCTCCCACCAATAATCTACCTGCGGACAACACCCAATTCTCTCGTGTCTCTCACCCCTGCTCTAATCACTCTGATCTTCCCCTGCTGCAAGACATGGATCGATGGTTGGTCCATGGGCCTTGTCTTTTTCCTGGAACTTTGTCCTTTTCCTGAGTGAGGACCTGGGCTCCTTGACCACAGCATACCAGGCTTCTCTTATCCCCAGGTGCAACTGTGAAGCAGGTAGCAAGGCAGAGTCATTCAGGAATATCAGGACTTTGTGTTGTTTTTATGGCATCTCCTGGAAATCCAAACAGAATTTTCTAGACAGTGCTATTTAATGAATAAGTTTATTTTTTTCTGTCCAGAATAAATCACTTTCTTCAAGGTAGAATGGTCATAACCCTTTCTACTTACTTTCCTGTTGCTTTATATCTTTTTTTTTTTTACTTAAAAGAAATGGGGCACAGGCCAGAGGTGTGGGGGGAAGAGGGTGAGAGGATTCACCAGACAGAGTGGGGAGCAGACCAGGCAGATTTACTGAAATACACTGTTATGGTGATCAGCAGGTGAGGCAGGAGAGGTCTGCTGTGCCTTGTGGGTTAGCTCCCTGGCTGGGGATCACACTCCGGACTTAGTGGTGATAATGCTGAGACTTACCCCCTGGGCCACCAGGGAGTCTGCAACTTTCCTGTTACTTTAAAAGCAGTATAAGAATAAGAGTTTTGTTAAATAAAATAGAGGACTTTTTTTTTTTTAAGGTTTATTTATGCATACAAGAACTGGGGTACTGGCCAGAGGTGTGGGAGGATGAGAGGATTCACCAGAGACAGAAGGGGGAACAGAACAGGCAGATACACTGCCAAGGGGAGCAACAGGCGAGACAGGAGAGGTCTGCTACGCCATGTGGGTCACCTCCCTGGCTGGGATCGAACTCAGGCTACAGTGACTTCGGATAGCTTCATAGTGCTGAGACAAACCCTTGCACCACCAGGGAGACCCCTGGAGGAGTATTTCTTTAGTTGAGCAGTGAGTGTTGTTAGAATATCTTCATGTTAGACTTTCACCTTCTAGAGTGATGCACATTAAGACATTTCACCACCATATTTTCGAGTGCTAAGCAAAGGAAACCTGCCAAATACAGTGGAATTCTGTACACTCTTAAAAAGTCATAGAAAAGATTCATGTGTATTGACAAGATGTCTGTGGTACTGAATTAGTTAAGAAAAGTAAAGCCTCTTGGCATTTAGTTAGTTAAGCAAAGTAGAACCTATGGTGTATTTGTAAATGCCTAGCTAGTATCTGGAAGATATGTTCTATATTAACAAGGATTACCTCTGGATCATGGAATTGGGGGTAAAAAGAGGGTTTTGGAAACTTTTTATTTTTATAGTCCTGTATTAGGGTTTTTTTTTAATAGTGAGTGATCTCATTTTTTTTTATAGTACAGGTAAGTTTTATTGTAATAACTGATTTAAAAAAAAGTTTTGAGATGTCTTTTCAAAGAACACTCAGTTTCCTGTGAGATAAATACAACAGATATTTTAAAGCATTTATTGAAAATAATTTTACAGATAGCTAGTAAATTACCTTTCTTGTGTCATGACGTTTTCATGCCCAGGTATGGATAGATCTAATTCTTGATGTTGGGTTACTAAGTACATTGTGGGTGCATAAATTCTGGGTACTTAAGTGCTAGCCCTAGTGAGACATTATGAATGCTTCCCCTGTGTCCCTAAGAAATTTTTTTCTACCATTTTAAAAGAGAAGCTGCAAAAATGAAGTGACAGAATTTTCATTCCTAGGGCTGTATGCAGGAAACATGAACTTATGCAGTATGACTTGGAGATGGCTGCTCAGGACTTAGCATCCAAGAAGCAGCAATGTGAGGAACTGGCAACTGGGGTGAGTGTTTCTCCATGTAGATCTTTGATGATATTGTAGCAAGTCTTATGTGGAATGAGCCATAGTTACAATATTTAGTGCTTCTAACTTTTACATGGAAACAGTTTTGGGGCAACTTTACTGATTGTTTGGGTTGTGTTCTTGATTTAAAGAACTCTAAGCCATTAAAAATTACAGTATTATGTAGTATTGTAATAAATTTTGCCAGTGTTGTCCTTGGTAAAAATGTCATCTCATTTTTAAGTTCAAGTAAAAAAAAAAAAAAGCATCAACTTTTGGAGATGGAAGTAAGGATTTTTTGTGAAGTTTAATTTTATAAGATATATTATAGAAGTTTTACTTTACTTTGTCAAACCATACCGAGTTAGAATCAGTGCATCTCTGTTAACGAGCTTTTTGTATATACTTTATTAATGAATGCTTACCGTGAGTACTTGTGGAGAAAATTGTGTATCTTAGTGTATTAGACTTAGGTCATTTTAAAAATCAGCTTTCTACTGTCCAGCCCTTTTTGTTATTACTATCATTTTCTACCCCCACCATCCTTGTGTCCCCTTGTCTCTTTTCCTCCCCTCTCCCACTTAACTTTCGATGTTATATCTAACATCTAAGCATGTTAGATATCCAGTAGGTTTTATTTATTTTAAATATTTATGCAAGACACAAAAACCAAAAATGAAAAGAGAAGGACAAATTGGGGACACTTGGTGGGGAGGGGAGAGGGGAGGGGTTGAGGGCAAATGGGAGCACGGGGGACTGAGGTGATGGTGCTGTGGTGCTAAATCTCAGCACTACCACTGTGAAGAAGGCCCACTGTGATGGCCTGAATTCATACTTGAGTTTATACCTGGCCAAGGAGCTAAACTACATAGCGCAGCAGACCTCTCCTTTTTTCACCCACTGCTCCCCTTAGCAGTGTTAAGCAGTAGATCTGCGTGTTCTGCTCTCCACTCTTTCACGGGTGAAACTGCTCACTTCCTGCACTTCTGGCCTGCACCCCAGTTCTTCTATGCATAAATAATAAATTAAAAAATCCTTTAAAATATCAACTATTAATTTGCCTTCTCCCCAGCCTCTAGCAACTATTCTGCTTTCTGTCTTATAACTTTAATTATTCCAGATACTTCATTTACGTGGAATCATGCAATATTTATTCCTTTGTGACTCATTTCACTTAGCATAATGTCTTCAAGTTTCATCTCTGTTGTAGCATATATAAGAATTTGCTTTTTAATACTGAGTAATATTTCATATTTTCTATATATGTGTATATGTGTGTGTGTGTGCGTGTGTGTGTAACCTCATTTTGTTATCCCTTCTTCTATTTCCATTTCCTTTTAGACTGTGAGAACATTTTCTTTGAAGGGAATGACTACCAAGCTTTTTGGTCAAGAAACTCCAGAGCAGAGAGACGCCAGAATAAAGGTGCTAGAAGAGCAAATCAGTGAAGGAGAACAACAACTGAAGTCTAAAAATCTGGAAGGCAGGTAAAAATGCTGAGATGTTTAACAGAGCTAAATATGGCAGAATGGTTCTTTGTAACAATTCTCACTTTCATTATCATCCCTCATGGTTGTGTTTCTAAGAAATTTTTTAGTGTAGAAAAAGAATTAAGAGCTTCATGATATTCTTTTCCTAAATGTCTTATAGTTTCTATCTTTTTACACATTGCCTTTGCCCTTTCTTCATTTAACAAAAGCCTAATCATTTTTTAGTGGCCAGCTCTTGTGTTGCTTCATTGTGACACCTTTTCTTACCCTCACAGGCTATTGTAAAAGCTTGGTAGTTTTATATAGGTCATCACTTGTTCTCTGTGTCTGTCCCTGGATAATGTACAAGCCCTTCAATGTTAATGACTGTCTATTTCATCTTTATGTCCAAACACCTTACAAACGGTTTGGGATGGAATTATTTCCTAAATATTTCTAGAAATTCAGTTCTTAAATATCTGCAATTTCTATGGTTTATACCCCTTATTGTTCTTTTTGTCTGATAAGCAAAGTGCAGTAGATGAAGTCATATCAAGGATGTTATCATTAGTTTTAAGGTAGTTTTGTCAGTTTTTTTTTTTAAGATTTATTCATTTATGCAGACAAGAGCTGGGGTGCAGGCCAGAGGTGCAGGGACTGAGAGGATCCACCAGAGACAGAGTGGGGAGCAGATGAGGCAGATCCACTGAAAGACACTGCTGGCAGGAGGAGTGGGCGAGGCAGGTGAGGGCTGCCGCACCATGTGGGTCCGCTTCCTGGCTGGGGTCGAACTCGTGCTGCAGTGGCTGCGAATAGCTTCATAGTGCTGCGACTTGACCCCTTGTGCCACCAGGAGTTCAGTTTTGTCGATTATTTTGAATACCACGTAAATGAAAATGGAATTTTATGAATAGAATTTAAAAACCGAATGTCAAAAAAAAAAAAATAAAAACCGAATGTCTCTGAATTTTTAAAATGCTAGTTGTCATTGAAAATAAGTACATAATATATTTAATAGATACATTATATATTTAATATATAGATAATAAATATATATAATCCATTTTATCAAGAGTGTTATTTTTTTTTTCAATGACCCCAGGAAGGCAGCTTCATGCAGCATCTATCAGACTTGTAAGCTTGTTCAAGGGACCATTAGCTTCCATGATACAAATAATTTGAAGCTGTGATTCTTGTGACAAAAATACAGGTTATTAGATCTAGAAAAATGTATGACTATCTGTCTGCTTTTTCTCCTACTAATTTTTTTTTAAAGATTTATTGGGCCTCCCTGGTGGTGCAGTGGGTTAAGCAACGCACTATGAAGCAGACCGCAGCCACTGCAGCCCACGAGTTCGATCCCTGCTGCCGGCCAGGGAGGGGACCCACATGGTGTAGCAGACCTCTCCTGCCTCACCCGCTGCTGCCCTCGGCAGTGTGTTTCGGTCAGTCTGTCTGTTCTGCTCCGCACTCTGTCTCTGGTGAATCCCCTCACCTCCCATGACTCTGGCCTGTACCCCAGCTCTTGTGTGCATAAATAAATAAATCTTAAAAAAATAAATAAAAGATTTATTTATTTATGCATACAGTACTGGGGTATAGACCAGAGGTGTGAGGGGTGAGAGAATCCACCAGAGATATAGTGGGGAGCAGAACAGGCAGATTGACTGAAATACACTGTTGAGGGGAGCAGCGTGTGAGGCAGGAGAGGTCTGGTGCACCATGTGGGTCCCCTCCCCAGCCAGGCAGCAGGAATGGAAGTCGTGCTGCAGTGGCTGCGGTTTGCTTCATATTGGGTTGCTTAACCCACTGCGCCACTAGGGAGGCCCCTCCTACTGATTTTTAAGAAGAGTTAAAATTAGAACTATCTTATACAAGTGATAGCTTTTTCTTTGTATAGACAAAAATCATTTCAAATGAGAACTGGCCATTTGAGTGTAGAATACATAGTTTACTTAATTTAAATAATAGTAATAACTTTCTTTTATTTCAGAGAATTTGTGAAAAATGCTTGGGCCGATATTGAACGCTTCAAAGAACAAAAGAACCATGATTTAAAGGAGGCCCTCATAAGCTATGCAGTCATGCAGATCAGTATGTGCAAAAAGGTAGGTTTCAGTTTCAGTGAAGATGCAAACATACTCAGAAGTGCTTACAAATTTCTTTAAGATGGATTTTTCTCATTTGCATCAAAGAATTTTATCATTTAAAAAAATTAATTTTTTTTTGTTTATATCTTTTATATCACTGTGTAGTCTCTGTAAAATTCCCACCACCAGTTCACCTGGGAACCACCACCATTATCTTGTGGTCTTCTCGCTCCTCTTTTGGTCCCTTCTCCTCCCTACTCCCTTGCAGAATGTCTCTGATTTATGGTTGATGATTTTTTTTTAAATTATTGTAATTTTTTTTCCTGATCACTTATTTGGTTCCCATATATTTCTTATATAAGTGAGTGGCTTATTTCACTGAGCATGATCCCTTCTAGCTCCATCCATGTTGCTGCACATGGCATGAGTTTATCTTTTTAATTGCTGAATAGTATTCCATTGTGTATGTGTACCATATCTTCTTGATCCACTCATCTCTTTTTGGGCATTTAGGTTGTTTCCATATCTTACCTATTGTAAATAGTGCTGTAAACATAGGGGTGCACCATGGTATCTTTTTGAATTAATGTTTTTGTGTTCTTTAGGTAGATTCCTAGAAGTGGAATTGCTGGGTCATATTGTAGCTCCATTTTTTGTATTTTAAGGAACCTCTACACAGATTTCCATAGTGGCTGGACCAGTTTGTATTCCTGCCAACAGTGTAGGAGAGTCCTTTTTCTCTACATCTTCACCAACATTTGTTGTTTCCAGCTTTTTAAATATGTGCCATTCTCACTGGTGTTAATGTGGTCTCTCACTGTGGTTTTGATTTCCATTTCCCTGATTATAAGTGATGTTGAACAATTTTTCATGTACCTGTTGGCCATTTGCATTTCCTTTTTGGAGAAGTATCTTTTCCATTCTTCTGCCCGTTTTTTTGACCAGATTGTTTACTTTGTGTTTGTTGAGTCATGTGAATTCTTTGTATGTCAGTCCCTATTCTTTGTGATCAGTCCCTTATCAGTTGTATCTTGTGAAAAAATTTTCTCCTAATCAGTAGGGTGTCTCTTTATTTTGGTTAATGTCTCTTTTGCTGTGTAGAAGCTTTTTAATTTGATGTAATTCCAGCTGTTTATCTTTTTCATTATTTTCTTTGCTTTGGGAGATGTGTCTTTGAAGATGTTACTAATATGCATGTCTTGTAGTGTTTTGCCTATATTTTCTTGTATATATTTTATGGTTTCAGATCTTACATTCTGGTCTTTTATCCATTTTGAATTGGTTTTTGTGCATGGGGTGAGGAAGTAGTCTAGCTTCATTCTTTTTCAAGTAGCAGTGCAGTTTCCCCAGCTCCGTTTATCGAACAAACTGTCCTTGTTCCATTGCATATTCTTTGCTCGTTTGTCAAAGATTAGTTGTTCATAAATATGTGGGTTTATTTATTTCTGGGTTTTATTTTTGATTCCATTGGTCTGTATGTCCGTTTTTGTTCCAGTATCATGCTGTTTTAATTATTATGACGTTCTAGTATAGTTTGAAATAGGGAGTGTAATACCTCCATTCTCCTTTTTAATCAGGAGAGCTTTGGCTGTTCGAGATTTTTTGTGACTCTATATGAATTTTGTTAGTATTTGTTCCATTTCTTTGAAGAATGTCACTGAAATTTTTATTGGAATAGCATTGAATCTGTAAAATTGCTTTTGGTAGGATGGCCATTTTTGATAATGTTAATTCTTCCAATCCATGAACAAGGGATGTCTTTCCATTTCTTTGTGTCTTCTTTTATTTTAACAATGTTTTATAATTATGTTGTCATAGGTCCTTCACCTCTTTTTGTTAGGTTTATTTCCAAGTATTTGATTATTTTGGTTTCAATAATAATAGGGATGGTTTTCTTAATTTCTTCATCGGATTGATAGTTTGCATATAGGAAGGCTGCTGATTTTTGTGTGTTGATTTGGTATCCTGCTATTTTACTAAACTGGCCTATAGTTTTTATTAGTGTTTCTGTGGAGTTTTTAGGATTCTCTGTGTATATTATCATATCATCTGCAAATAGTGCTAGTTTTACTTCTTTCCCCATTTGGATTCCTTGTATGTCCTTTCTCTTGTCTTCACTGTTGAGGATAATAGTGGCTGTGGGTTGACGATATATGGCTTTTATTATGATAATGTATGTTCCTTCTATCCTGAGGATTTCAAGGGCCTTCATCATGAATGATCTTGAACTTTCTTGAATGCTTTCTCAGCATCTATTGATTAAATCATATGGTTTTTATTTTTCTTTTTGTTGATGTGTTGGATTACATTAAACAATTTTTGCATGTTGAACCATCCTGTGTCCCTGGAATAAATCCCACTTGATCATTGTTGGATTCCATTGGCTAAAATTTTGTTAAGGATTTTTACATCAGTGTTTGTTCATTAGATTGGCCTGTAGTTTTCCTTTTTTGTGTTGTTCTTGTTTGGTTTTGGTGTTCGTGTAATGTTGGCTTCTTACAGAATGTTTCCCATTTCTCTACTTGCTTATGAAGTGTTATAACCAAAGTATCAATTACTGTGTCTCCAATATATCTAAAGATTCAAATTTGTAGTGCCCATTCATGACTTGATTTGAAAATAAATCACAATTACATTACTTTAACTCTTGATGTTCTTGCATAGGTTATACTTTAACTGGAAAATAACTTAAATATCATTTTGGGTAAATGCAGTTAGGATATGATTTGTCAATCTGAGTAGCTAGAGCCTTCATGTAGCTGATAATCTGAAAGTACAAACATTGCTGCTTATTCTGGGTAAAATAAGTATTTAACAGTAGTGGTAATCTTCTAAAATGCTGTTGTAAGAACAAAATATAAAGCATTACTCTGTTACCATAACATAAGATCTGCCTGTGTGATTACCAATTAGTATAGTCCTTTACATTTGTCTGACACTTCACGATTTTTCAAGAGATTTATATGCATTATCTTGGGAAATCATATATTAAGATGAATTCCCATATTTATGAAGACATCTTTAAAGGGAAAAATTACTGTTAACATTCTTATGGTTTAGTTTATCCTAAATTTGTTTTTTTCTGGTTAGGAGTCATCCTTTTCCTAGATCTTTTCACTTGTATTATCAGCCTTGGCAGTTGAGAACCAGACATTTTGAAATGTTAACATCAGGCTCATACATTTGGTCACGCAGACTCCTTTAGTATGGACGAATTCATATTTATGTCTCAGTGAAACTGTAGGTTACTTCCTGTTGTGTGTCTTTGGGGTCATTTGAGAGAAGTTAAAATCATGACCAGTCAGAATGCAAATAAATGCTGTAGGTTGGGTAATTGTAATTTGGCGGTTTTCTGTTTCTGTTGCTGTCATCCTGTCAACTACTTCCTGCCTGCCTGGAGTGCTTCATGTTGACGGTCTCCTTTCTAAACTGCCTTTTTTAATCTCAGGAAGTCTAAAAGATCAGATAACAAAGGTTTTCAGAGTTAATTTTTTTTTTCTTTTTAACTAAAGAAGACTTACTAAGTTTCTTTTTGATCTGTTTTTTAAAGTAAAATGCAGATTTTTTAATATAAAGTTATATTAACTTTTAAAATATTTCATACTTTATTATATCAGGTATTCAAAGTGGTAATCAACTATAATCAAGTGACTAAATTGTATGTTAATAAACTAAAAAGAATTTTAATATTAATGTTAGCATTTAAAAAAGCAAATTATGACTTCTAAGGTTTTTTTGTTAACCTTTTTGATAATGAATCCTCTAATTTGTTGACTCAAGGAACTGATGCTTTTAGAAATACTTAATTTTCAAGCTACTTGATCTTTTTAAATTTAAAATTTTATTACAAAGACAGCATGCTCACTGTAAAATTTTCAAATAATCCAGAAGCATATTAAGTAAATATTCTTTCTTCTTCCCCAAATCCCATTTTGAACATTGATCACTTAAAACTTCTATGTCAATCCTTTCAAATTTTTTTGTAACATAATCATTTAGAAAATAGATACTTTCCCCTTCCTTGTCAAAATAAGATCACATTATATGTGTTAGCGTGTAGGTTTTGTTGTTGTTTTTTTTTAAATTCCTGTCTCATGGACATCTTACTGTGAGGGTACAGAAGATCTATCATATTTTTTTTTAACAGTGATTATTCCATTAGATACTAATTTAACCAGGTCGTCTGAGATATTTTAAAGGATTTTTAATTTTTTAAATTTTATTTGTATTTTGATTCCACTAGGAAACAAAAAAAATTAAAAAGCTTTTTATTATTTGAAGCCTTAGATATTGATATACTGTAATGTTTAACTATTTTTTAATAAGTCCTTTATAGGACAAAGACAAACCAAAGGGATCATTTGGGGGGAGGGTGGGGAAGAGACACGGATGAAGGCAGAAAGAGCACAAGGGACTGAGGTGATGGTCACAGGTGAAATGGTGGTGGGAACAAATATAATTAAATCTTAAAAAAAAAAAAGAAATTTTTAAAAATTAAGTCCTTTATAAATTAGCAGTGACTAGAGAATATGTATCTTGTTCATTGAAAAAAAATGCCTTTGTTTCTACCGCTTCCTTAGATTTTACTGTTAAATTTTTACACACATGTTTTGTTTAAGCTTGATCTTGTTAGGTTTATTATACTTAGCATGTGCAAAATAGACTGCTAGAACCACTGAGATGGATTTGGTAATTTAGTCTATAATTATTTTTGATTTAACAAAACATTAGTTATTAAAACTATACTTCAGTAATTCATTAATTTATAATTGTTAGAGTAATAAGGTTTTTGTTTTAAATATTATATAGAAAAAAACTGCCCAAAAACCTGTTTGGTTTTACAAATTATATGACTATGTGCTTTGAGTGAATTACTTTAGGTTATGAACCTTGAAAACTTAATTTTCCAAATAGAAGTTGTGGGATATTTTCCCTCTATTTGGAAGATGGGCTCATTCAACTTATTTCAGAAACATAAGACATTCATTTATATTAGACATTGTTATAGATAGTGTTTTATTTGCTGGACTTGTTAATCCCCAAAGCAAAACCTAGCTTCCCAGTAAGACAAATTCTTGGGCTTTCAGAATCCTCCCAAAATCACATTTTAAAGTTATTTCTGTTTATTTACTTTTTTAAGGGAATACAAGTTTGGACCAATGCTAAGGAATGCTTTAGCAAGATGTAATCCTGTGAAATGAATTTCTCTGCAATCAAAGTGCCCCAAAACAGAAGCACAAGTAGAAAAAAAAAATTATAAGTTGCTAACCCAGTAAACACAAAAATATTTAAATAAGTTGAATAATTCAGCTTTCATTGATTTGATTGTAGTTGTGTTAATATAGCACAAAAAAGATACCTTTTAATGAATATTAAATACTGTAATTTGAGGTTTTGGGGACTGGTGCTGATTCCAAAAAGTTAATTTGATAATATATACCAACAGATTGTTTGTCAAGCTTCTGAATCATGATTGAATCTCAAGATGTTAGGTAATTTCTAGATGTTTGTTTCAATGCCAACTGTTTCAAATCTGTTTATATAGAAAGTTTTTCTCTAAGATTGAATTCTTGTCTTTCCTTTGTAACACCCATTAATCTGTTATAGGGGGTTATTTTTCTTGCCTTATAGTTGAGCTGTTTGGTTTGACAAAGCTCAGCAGAAACTTTGTGTGAAATCTAAGATTTTCTCCCACATTCATTGATGCCCCCTGTAACTATATACTAGAAAATGCCTTCAGTTTGTGTTTTACCAGGATTTTGATACTGGTTGGAAATTTTATACTGCCAACAAAGAAGATGCAACTCCTCAGATAGGTAGTAGAATACATTGCTATATGATCTAGAAATCGTTATATAGGAAGTTTTAATGTTGAGTATATTATAAATGAGCATTAAATTCTTCTCAGATATTTCTTAACCTCAAAGATGAGCCTAAATTTATCTGCTTGGCTCTCCACATATGGCATTTCAGGGTACAAGATGTAGCATTTCAGTGTATGAGATATATGTAGTAAATGTGTCTTTGTGTTAGTATCCTCATTATTAACATTTTCCATTGCTTGGCTGTAATTTTTGTAAAGATAAATTATATTGTTTTTGTTTGTGTGTTTTTGTGGTATGTGTTCAGAAGCGAAGTACCCTCATTTTGCTAGCTTTGCAGAATCTAAAATGTGTACTCATTATTGCTAATTATATAAAAAAAATTCCCCAGTTCTGTTTAGCATTTGACTTTTTTTTATATGTTTAAATGTTGCTGAATTTTTGTGCTGTTTGCCAAACTTATAAAATAAATTAAGTATTGTGCTGATTTCCATATGATTTTTGTTATTGTAGCAAACTTGTTATTTAAAAACTTATTGGTAGTATTAGTATTCCTTTAGAAAAATAACTCTTAAAAGACTTTTGTTAGGGGTATCACTTTTGGTACTATCCAGAATAAGTATAAAATAAAGTAGAAATACACAGATTAGAATTTGATGCCCTGGGAAAAAATAATACATGCCATATTATTTTTGAAGTATTTAATTGTATATATTTGTCTTACCCCAAATTGTTTTTTTTTTAAAAAAGATTCTGAAATGAAATATGACTTTTAAATTTTTACTTTTTAAAAAATTGTAAGAAACAAAAGTTAATCTATATGGATACACATTTTATTCTGTTAAATTGTATTATCTCTTGACTAATGAAATACTTTTCCATTTGGCATTTAAAAATCAGTAGTAACCTTAGACTAAATATAAAGTGTATTACATTTTTTCTACTTGATGACTTAATTTGACAAGACTGTTACTACCTATGTTTTATAAAATGAAATTAGGAAAATATCTTCCCTAAAATATACAAGTATTCACTTGGTTGTATGTTACTCATTTATATATATATATTTATTATATATATAACATTAATGTAAATAAGTAACAGGAGGATTTCTCTTAGGCACAATGTATTAGTGATGGACTTGGTATCATCAAGGCATTAAAATTAAGTCATCACTTAACCTTCATTTACATCCAAAAACTTGAGTATGGATGAATGAGTCACTGGTAATTACAACACAGCATCCAAAACAGGAACTGAGGGTTCTTAAAATTTAAGCATTAGAATAAACGCACACTTAGCTTGTAATAGATTGAAAAACCAAGAGTTCTGTAATAGGAATGCCAGGTTTTTATATCCGTAAATCATTCTTTAGCTTTATATGTATACTCTCTTCCTGGATAGAGTCTCCTAAAACGTTTTCCCTAAAATAAGATTTAGGAATTTCTTTCAAGGGTGTTTCCTAAGTTATGTAACTGTAATTATTTATATGTTTGAAACAAGCTAGGAAAAAATGGACAAACTAAATCCAAAGTAAGTGGAAGAAAGAAAACACTAAAAGGGAGAACAAAAGCTAGTGTTGTTCAGTGCAAAACAAAGCCAAAAGTTAACTCTTTGGGAAGATTAAAGTTAAACCTCTAGCAAAATTAGATTAAAAATAGAAAAGCACAAATTATGTCTAACAGGAATGAGACATTAAAAGAGTAATTGGGAATATTATGGACAACTTTAAACCAAGAGATGAACTCAGTAAATTCCTTGAAAAATACACTTCACTAAAAAATGATGCAAGATGAAATACTGGGTTGTTGGAAAAGTCATGTTTGTTTTTCAAGCAAAAATACATCATGGCTTTTCCAACAACCCAATAGAAAATCTGAATGGCCTTATTATATTAAAAATATATATTATCAAAAATTTTCTCACAAAAGAAAACTTCAGGTCCAGACGGTTTCAGTGATGAGTTTCATCAAATATTTAAGAAAGAACAAACTAATTCTAGATCAACTTTTAGAAAACAGGGGAAAGGGAATACTTCCTTCCTGACTTTTTTTTAAGGGAACAGTTCTGCTGACCAAAGACATTGCAAGAAAAGAGACATATCAGTATATAGATCATTAGCAAAATGCAAAAATTATTAACTATTAAAATTAACTGTAAGCTAATCGAATTCAGCAATATGTAAGGAAGAGTATACCATGACCTAGTAGAGTTTATTCCAGAATTCAGGTTTGTTTAATAATTACTACAATCCATCATTTTGACAGAATAAAGGGTCATTTTAGTATATATGGGAAGAAAAGATTTGACAAGATTTAATACAGACTTGTGATTTAAAGCTCAGAAACTATAATAGAAGGAAATTTCCTCAGTCTGATAAAGGGCATCAATGAAAGTCTACAGATAACATCATACTTAATGATGGATAACTTAAGCTTTCCCCCTGAGATCAATTACAGACAACAATGTTCATCACTAGACACTAAAAAATTCTGGTTTAGTTCGGTGTGGAACCTGAGAGTGCATTTCTAATGTGGGTTCCCAGATCAGGCCACTCAAGGAGTGCCCACTAGACTGTATGTATACCCGTCTCCCCCTCCCCTTAATAGGTTCCTTCAGCTTTTACCCCAGCCTCCCTCCATTGGTCCCTATGCTCATTGCTGAACCTTTTTTCTTAGAGTATTTGTTGAACCCCGAAGCAGTTGGATGCCTCATACTTGAAGCTCTGAGACCATGTTCACCAGGTGGGCACTCCTAGTCCAGAGGGTTTGTGGGAATTTATTGATTGAAAAGATAGTTATAAACTCTATCCCCAAATGAAGGTGGAACTAATCGAATCAGTAGCAAAAGCCCAAATATTTCTTTTTCACATACCTACGTGATAGAAGCACCTTTTAGCAATAGACAAATTCCAAAATTCTTAGTTGTTAAGACTTTGATTTCAGAAAAAATAGCTAACATGCATCGAATACTTACTACTAATGCCTGATCTCAGTGCAGTGACGTGGCTTCCCCAGTGTTCATCAGTTAGTAATGGACAGGGCCAGAGCTTGAACTCAGGTAACGTGGCTCCAAAGCCTATACTTACTGAGGCTTTTGCTTTAGGAAGGAACAGGGGACTTTAGGTTCAGAGACCTGGAGGAGAGCCTCTGAGACAAACCCAGGATGAGGAAGAAATAGAAAAACTAACTTCCATGGTGTTCAGATTGCCAGATACTTAGTGGGAAAATGTCTCAGGTACTGCTGGAAGAGGGACTAGAATGAAGACAAACTGGTGAAGTGGAGTAGTTCTACAGCATCAATGTACTTGTGACTCACTCAGGGATCTAGTTAAAATGAAAATTCTGGTTTAGTTCGGTGTGGAACCTGAGAGTGCATTTCTAATGTGGGTTCCCAGATCAGGCCACTCAGGATGTGCCAAAGTAGCACATTAATTATTTTGAATTATAAAGGCAGTGAATGAATGATACCCTAAAACTCATCTTCTCTGATACCCTCCCGCCCCCATTCCCCCTGAACGCAGGAAATAAAATCTGTATTGGCAGAGACAGGGAGGGGTCATGAAACTAGGTAAACAGGCTCTGCCTAGCTCATTGAATAAGCTGTCCAAACCATAACTCTCAGTAATGCCTTGTCCTGTCTGTTCTTTATAGCTACATTGCTTCTTTATCTAAAAACTGTACTGTTGAATTCACTGGGTTCCATATTTTGTAGACCTCTGTGCACACATAATTAAAATTGTCTTTTCTCTTGTGCTAGTCTCTCTTTGTGTCAATCTGTTATTGAACCAGCCAAAGAAAGAAAGGAGTTAGTGGAGAATCCCATGGAAATTTTCCCTACACTTAAGATAGTATCAGTGTTACTGGCCACACCTTTCGTAGTGAGGTGCTAAAGAAATATATGTGGTGGGAAATGAAGGACAAGTACCAAGGTCTGAGGAGGTCCCCCATGTGGCTTTCCCCTCATCTCACCTGATTTAGCCATTTCGAGACGGATTCTTGTTCTACAAAAGGGGGGTGGAGTTTTTGTCACTACTGCAACCTATAAATAGGATGTTGGTGAGTGTAGAATTCGAGTTGGCTGTGGGCATCTCAGGGCACTCACCCTTGGCTGGAAGGGCCATTGTGGTTCAGAGCCTCACGTAGTATTTGCAGGGCCCTTGCTCTTTGGGTTAGGGGACTGGACCCCTTTTCCCTCCAGTCTTTCTCCTCTTCTTGGTCTTACTGCCACCTGCACAGAGGGCCTCCCCTCTGCTGCACTGAGGGATGCCTCAAGGTCTTCTTGGCCTCTAGGAGGGGGTAATCTCTCTGCTAGAGTAAAGCAGGCAGTGAGATAAACCCCATGGGTGCCCAGGAACTAGGCCAAGGCCAGTGCACACTCGGCTTCGTGGCATAGAGACCCTCTGCCAGCCCCAGGTCTCAGGATGGGAATACAAAGTCATCAGCCTCAAATTTGAACTCTTAAGTGGCTGGGGACTAGAGGCCATCCACTTGACCAAAGGCCTGGGAGTTCACACTGGATCTGGGGATGAAGGGGAGCCATGCTGGGGTCCAGTGTCAAAGTGGTTGCTGAGCTCTCAGGGTATGGGACAGAGGTCCGTGGTGAGGCTGTGGTATCCCTTGTGGACCCTGAGGAGCTCTTCATTCTGCAGATGTTCTTAAGTTTCCATTTCCCATTCTGGATGCTTTCCTTCTTCAGCTGCAGCACCCCGTGTAGCTTCATGTAAAGGTGGCGGGCATTGCCTACTGGCTCGCCATCCGCCTTGCACCACCAGAGCATGGTGTCGGCTGTGTGGCAGCATCCACCTTGGATGGCTAGAGCCCTTGCACAGAGAACTCTCCCTCCTGTGAGTGTAGAACTGCCCGTGACACGTGTACAGGGGGTACACTGTGCCAGGACACCGCCCCAAGGAGAAGCCACTCACCTCACACTCATTAAAGATTTGTCTATTTGTTTGGCTGTTTTCCCAATGACAGCAATAAAGGGCCTTGTTCTGACAGGAAAAGAAGAAAAAATATATATCTATGGGAAAATATTGCTGGTCATTACACCAGTGGCCTGGTCAACAAACCCATTTAGGTATAGTTACTTGGAAAATATATAAAAATTTGGCAGTTATGTAAAAAGAAAAATAGGTAATAGTAATTTCTTAGTGCAACTCCAAGTTTATATCAAAGGAAAATTTATTTTTTTTTTAAAGATTTATTTATTTTAATGGAAAGGAACTTTAATACAATTAGGGTACAATACAGAAAGGATAAAGAACATAGTTACTAAGTTAAGCATCCAAAGTTACCCATCTCTCCGAGGGCAAAAGTTTAGCTAAATAGGATTGACCCAAAGCAAGGCCCAAAAGTTTGCCACACGTTTAAAGGACCTTTCAGTAGAGACCCATAGAAAAGGGTCAGAAAGAGTTAGACAAATCTGGGAGGAAAAGAGCAAAATTAAAATCAAGATGAAAGCTGCCATTGTTTACCTCTCCACGGGTCTCTCACCCACATCTGTTTAAACCAGTCTAAGACCAAGAAGCAAGTGCAGTTTCTTCACATGTCCCTCTGCTCCACATGCCTCCAGGTCTCCTTGCTGCTCTCCATCCTGCTTCCTTTCTCCTCTCTGCAGAATTTTCTTTTCAAAGGGAAATTTAAAGTGATGTGGAATGCCTTGATGAAGAGATGACTACATCAATAACAATGCAAAATCAAGCAAACTCAGTAATGTGGTCAGACGGTATACAATTACTTACAAAACTAGCAGGCACTAAGGAAATGAGGTTTCTGAGGTTAAAAGGGAGGGATAAATGGCCATAGGGCTATAAGGGATGGTGGAAAAAATATATAAATAGCAAAAGAAATCAATAGGGTTGGGGAACAGCAAAGTGGGGCAAGGGGCTGCTGGGTTTATTAATCAAACTTTTAAGTACCATTAAAATTGTAAATTTTTGATGAAAAAAATTGATTAAGGGGCCTCCCTGGTGGCGCAGTGGGTTAAGCAACACACTATGAAGCAAACCACAGCCACTGCAGCACGAGTTCAATCCCTGCTGCCGGTCAAGGAAGTGACCCACATGGCGCAGCAGACCTCTCCTGCCTCGCCCGCTGCTCTCCTCAGCAGTGTGTTTCAGTCAGTCTGCCTGTTCTGCTCCCCGCTCTGTTTCTGGTGAATTCTCTCACCTCCCGCAACTCTGACTTGTACCCTAGCTCTTGTATGCATAAATAAATACACCTTTAAAGAAAATTGATTAAAATACAATTAAAAGCAAATGAGTTGATATATATCCCCTATAGAGAAAGCAAATAACACAAGTTCAAAACAGTATATATGACATTGAGCCAATTTAACTTTTTTAATAAAAAGAGTATTGATAATATGTCTGTGTTGGCATATGCTTGGGAAGTATCTGGTTCTCATTTAGGATGTGGGTGAAATAGTAGCTTTTAACTTTTTACTTCAGTAATATTGAAGTTTTTGCACCACTGTATATTACTTACATAATAAAAATCTAATTTTTGAAGTATGGATAAGGAATAATTGCCCAAAGGAAATGTAATCTAGCAAATAATAATACCCCTCGTACTTGTAGGTGATAGGGATAATATTTATTAAAAGATATCACGGTATACCAAACTACTTTGCAATCCTAAAGAAAAATGTCTGTAATCACTACCTCAGACGTTATGACTGAATGGGAATTTTCTCACAAACAAGTACTAGACAGTGGGATACACTGGAGTTATACAGACATGGGTAATAAAAGTGACAAAATCGTGTCTTCTCTCCAAAAGTGACTCCAGTGGGAATTTTAACTGAAGAAATTAAAGTCAGAAGATTAAAGCAAATAAATATCAAGAATCAGGTTACCAGCAAAATGGGCTCCAGCAAACTGTAATGAAAGGGCAGTGCCCACATCTGCCCTTTTCCGCTTATTAATAGACCATTTTGCTAAATTATGGTTTCTAATAACCACAGGGAAGTGCGCTGCCTGCATGTTAGAAGCACTGCTGGGTATGCAGACGCTTACCTCCACGTGACAGGAGGAAGAAAGGAGAAATAGCATGAGGCAATTGGTAGTTCAAAATAATGTGAAATGAAAATGTAGAAATTACTTCTTTCTCCTAATATTTATAAGAATTAGAGAGAAAGCTAGAAAACAGTTTTAAAGAAGAAGTAGCACATAAGGCACCTGGGAAAGTAAAAGAGGTCAAATCATAGAATAAACAAATGGTAAGTTTGTTATCAAATTTATCAGTTTCCTTTGGATTGTGGAATTCACATTTAGCTGGTGAAAGAGTTTTAAGTTATACATTTAATCTAAGATGAAAATAAGTGTTTCTCTACTCAGAAGTATAAATTTACAGAATGTAACACCAAAGAGAAAAAAAATCTCTATACATCGTACAAGACAATTTATACAAATATCAATTTTCTTTTCCATTCTGACATGCTATGTTACACATGCTATATTAGAAAATTTCAATCTATCTACTCTGGATTTTCTCTCATTTATCTTCTGAGGGAATGTGAATTAGCCTAGCCACCCTGACTATCACATCTCACCACCTGTCAACCACCAAGAGGAGGACAGAAAGGGGGATTAAGTGAGTCCTGTACTAAGTTGGATGTACATGGAGAGTGGTTTGGGGGAGCACAGAGGAAAGCAATTGCCTGCAGTGAAGGTTTGGGATGAAAGTGCATTTCAACATCAGGGTCTTCGGACAGCTACTGTTGCAAACACCTCTAGAGTTCCCTCCTAAACATGAGCCTGTGCATGTGACACCTTGGTGCTGTGAGCAGGAGGCCAGTGATACCTATATTTAAGAGGTGAGCTGAGTCCCAGAGGATGACAGGTGGGCTGGCCGTTAGTGTGGGCAGGACCAGACCTTCGAGCCCTGGCTCCCACTTTTCTTGGCCCAGCCTCTAGTCAGGCCCTCAAAATCCCGTTAGCGCTTCCTGTGGTAGCTGACCACAGGGTTTCTTTAATTGTTGGCAGAGGCTGGGGAGTCCTCTGACCTTCCAGCCTGCCAGGACCTCACCAAGCTGCCTGACACTTGAGCTCTGAACGGCTCCTATTCGGGACCAGCTCATGTTCCTCTCCGGGGGACATGCCCTGGCTTGGTGGTAACTGAAGACCCCTCTCTCCCGTTAGAGACGGAAACTGAACCATGGCTTTCGGCAGGGCCCTGCATATCCATGATAGGGTCGCCGTCTGGAAGCAGGCCCAGTAAGAAAACTCAGCATCATGAAGAGCGAAGGATAAGAATTCCGGGATACTCCTTGCAGGTCCCTGGACTCATTTTGTTTGCCTCAGGACCCTGGGGCCTTTCCCTCCAGAGGTGGCTCAGCCCCCACCCTCACCTCCTTTATCTGGCGAATTTACCCTTACAAACTCATTTTAGCCATAACTTCCTCTGGGAGGGCTACCTTAGAATCAAGGTAGAGGGCCATCTGGTTCTCAAAGCAACTTATTCTTCCCATCTTAGAAGTCAGCATGTGGTTTCTGTGTATGTAGTCAGCTTTTGTAAATGTCCCACGTGTGTTTGAAAAGACCGCATCTTTCAAACAGTAAAACTGGGCCTCCCTGGTGGTGCCAGAACTTGAGTCTCAGCACTATGAAGCTAGCAGCAGCACTGCAGCATGAGTTCAATCCCCAGCCAGGGAGCTGACCCACATAGCACAGCAGACTTCTCCTGTGTTACCCGCTACTCCCCCCAGCAGTGTATTTCAGTCTATCTGCCTGTTCTGTTCCCCACTCTGTCTCTGGTGACTCCTCTCAACCCCCACACCTCTGGCCTGTACACCAGCTCTTGTATGCATAAATAAATAAATCTTTTTTAAAAAAACAAAAACATTAAGACCAACACTTAAATGCTAACCACAGATTTGAGGCATCCAGATGGGGACAACGGGGGAGGAATGAGAAGGGAGGCAGAGAGCACAATAGATTATGGTGAAGGACTTTGGGTTATTTGGTGGTGGGACCTGAGTTGGGAAATTGTGTACTGTCAAAACACCAACAAGGATGTAAAACATGGTACTTAAGTTAGAAAGGAGGGAGGGAGGAAGGAAGGAAGGAAAAGAAGTCTTCTCCTGCTATGAAGTGCCATTATATTAAGTTCCATGAAAGACCATTATCTTAAGCTTCTAAATTGTAAAGACCATTATCTTAAGCTTCTAAATTGTGGATTTTAAACCTTTTTCTTGGTGATTTTTTTTTTTGGAGGGGGTTTGGGGGATGAGGGGGTTGGTTTGACATCAGTTACTGAGAGTTGTATTAAAAATCTGTTTCATTAAAATCTGTTCATATCTCCTTGTAACTTTGTCAGTGTATAGCTTATACAATTTGAGTCTTTCTTACTAGGTACATACAGGTTTTTCATTTTTATATCTTTATATAATTGAAGCTTTTTAACAGTGTTATGAGTCTCTATTTCTAATTATACCACGATTCCTTCCACCCCCAACTTATATAATGAACATTTTCCCTTGAAAAATTTTAAGGACTACATACGGATAAACCACAATTTAATTAATTTGTCCTCTCTTATTGGACATTTATTCTTCCTCATTTTTTACATGTATAAATCTACATTGTAATGAGCATATTTGAACATAATTATTTGTGACTATTTCCTCTGGGTAGACTCCTAGTAGAGGAATTATGAAGTTACGTGTGTAAATATTTCAGCGGTTAGTCATGTGTGTTGCTTCTTCAAGGGTGTTGATCACATGAGAAATTCTTCATGGATTATTTGGCTTTCCTTGAGCTATCTGTTCCTAAAACCCCTGAGTGTTTTGGCTTGATATTTTTCGTCTTTCAGGCATTCCCCATATGTGTGCTGTTGGCAGAATTTATTTGTAACTTAGAAGGTAACATTATTCCAGTTAAATTACACCTGCCCCATCCGCCTCACCTGCTGATGCCTCTCATCTTAGAAGTTAGCAGCGTCAGCCACGGCAGGGGCCACGTCTTCTGTTGCTTCCTGTGAGTCAGGATGGAAATGGAAACAGAACCCCATAGGGGTATTGACTTCTCTTCCAAGAAGACCAGTCGTTATAGCTCATTAAACATTTACCAAGCACTAGGCACTTCACATGCGTTAGCGACTTGGGACATCACCACCACTCGCTATGTAGGTCTTATGGTCTCCATTTTCAGAGGGAGAAGCTGAATTCTGAGAGAGGCGCTCTTAACTGTTCTCCCTGCTCGGAGCTGCCAAACCAGGACTCCACCTCAGACTCGGGCGCTGGCGGGCCACCCACAGACAGCCAGAGGATTCCACCACCAGGTGGCAGTAGAGCCAACGGGCCTTAGGAGAACCTGCGCTCGAGACCTGAAATCAGCTACAAAACTACATTTATCCCCCTCTATAAAAGTACCACTGACTCTTACCGACATGCCTAAAACTCGATTATTCAGTGAAGTAAACATTAACTCAACAGGCACATTCCTCAGGGTAAAAAGATAATAAAGTAAACAGACCTTTGAACTTGGACCTTCTAGCCTAGGTTTCATCAATAGAATTCCTGGAGGGGGGTGGGCGGAATCTTTTTTCCTAACCCACCCACACTTGGATGATTCTCTCCGAGTGCCCACTCTTCCCCTGCCCTAGCACACCCACCGCGGCAGTAAGTGAGGCTATAGGGTGATGGAACCTCAACGGGGAGTGCCAGTCAGAATCTGGGTGAATCTGGGGGAGTTCCGTGGTCAGAGAAAGCCCTCCGGGGCACTCAGACGGTCCAGATTTGGGAGAAAATCGTCCACTCACCATCCTTCCACCCTCCGCCTGTGAGGAAGGACGTACCTCTTTCTTTCTGATCTAAGAATCCACAAACCCCTGTCATGTCTTCAATCACAATTTGAGCTTTTTTTCTCCCCCCTTTAAAGAAAAGGTTTTGTTCTTTTCTCCAGAGAGCTCCTGAACAAGCAGTAGGCTTTGCTCGCCGATCTCCCCACTCGATGGGCAGCATCTTTTTTAAACCATTTGAACAACATTCTTATTGTCTGACGACTGCACTGTATTTCAACAGAAATAGAACATGAAAGGGATTTTTTTTTTTAACATTCTGCCACATGCTGGTTCTGCCTGGATAGTCCAGCGTTGAACTCCAAGCCCTGCCCAGTTGCATCCCTGGCTACCAACTGACCACCTCCCAGCCACCAGACTCCTCATGTGCAGCCAGAGGTGAGTTAGGGACCGCCCAGTGGGGCTGGACCTGGAGAAGCAGTCAGGAGTGGGGCTCTAGGCTGCAAATGTGAGGGTTTGGGAGTCAAATTTCAGGCCTGATTTGACTCCTGGCTCCTCTGTGATTTGGGGTGAGCTACTTAAGTTTATTGAACTTTAGTTTCCTCAGCGTAAGTAGAGCACCTGCTTGCACAGTATTGTATTAGAAACAGTAATGCATGTCAAGTGCTTAGCACGTGCCCTGCCTCACCGAGCTAAGTGCTTGTAGGGTAAATAAGATGCTCAGGCCTTTACGCCTCTGGCCTCTGTGGCTATCACCTGCGGCCCGTATCGCGCTCACGCAGGATGTGCTTGGGAGTGTGGGCGCAGGGCACATGCCTGATTAGGACACCCGGAGGATGGTGGGGGCCTGCCTGAGTGTGCACATCTGAGCCGGGAGGCTGAGGTTATAAGGGGGCGTCACCCGGCGGGCACTAAGCTGCAGAACCGCCACAAGAGGAAGGCCCTGAGAGAATGCTGGAGAAAGAGTAAAGAGATGCTGGGGAACGGGAGGCCTGCCCGCCTGTGGGTTTGCCCCACAACCACTGGTGTAGAAAGGCATTGACACCTATAAAAAGCCCCTGAGGGCTCCAGGACTCTCCTTTACACCTACTCGAATTGAGAGAACCTGCCCTGTGCCTTCTGGCACAACAGTGCTGAACAATGTTCAGTTGAATAAGGGTCGGGATGATAACTCACGGAATCATGGACCGTGACTACAGCCTGGCCTGTAGACATCAAAGTCTGTGTATGGTCTGAATGCCCATAGAACCCTCCCTCACCCATCTTCTAAATTCTATTGAAATTTTAAAACCCAATTGTAGGGGCAGGAGGCCAGGGGGCAGGTTCTCTATGATTTGGGCAGATGGGTCAAGGGGGACTCCTGGAGCCCTTGGGGACTTTTTCAGACTTTTATTGATCTTTCTGCATCAGAGGTGACCAGGTACACGGCAGGCAGGGGGACAGGGGTGGGGCCAGGAGACTGGCAGGCCTCCGAGTCCCCGGTGAAGCTTCACTCTCTCTGGGCTCTCTAGCCTCTGCTCTCTTGCTGCCCACGTGCTTATTCTGCTTTCCTGGCGTTCCCATGACACCGCCCTTATACGCCCCGTGTGTCAGCCCAGGTGCGCCCACTTGCGCATGCTCACACCCTGCTTGAGATACCGCCATCAGACATGCGTGCAGGACCGCAGGTGTTCACCATTGATGCTCATGGCAGGAGGACAGAAAAACCTGATAACTTTCATTTACCCTACACCAGTATAATGGTGTTAGGTGTTGAGGCCTTTGGTCCTTAGGTGGAGCCCTAGTGAATAGGACTAGGGTTGTTATGAAGGCGCTCCCTTGTCTCTTCCACCATGTCAGGACACAGCAAGAGGTCAGCAGAGGGCCTGGCAAGTACAGCGGTCTTCGGGCTACAAGGAAGCTCAGAATCCACTGATGAGAGCAGACGAGCATGGCAAACAGTACAAGAGAACCCAGGTAGGCACTGCCCTAAAGGCCGGTCCTTTTAGAGGCACTTCCCATGCAAGGGGAATTGCACTGAAAAAAAAAATAATAATAATAAAAGCTGGAGACAAATTCTGCCGCCCTGAAGTATGTCAGGAATCCAGCTGATCAGGAATGGGGGGAAAATAGGTTTTTGTATCCAATGATGGTTGCTTGAATTTTATTGAGGGAAATGATGAAGTTCTGGTTGGGTTCAGTTGCAAAGGTCATGCTTGTGGTGGCATTCTTGGAGACTGCTTTAAGGTTGTCAAAGTGGACGAGGTCTCTCTTTTGGCCGTATGCAAAGGAAGGGCCAAGATCATAAGTTCTGGTGGTGAAACATAGCAGCAATGAATTTTCACATGCCAGGGAAAAAAAGGACGTCCTGTTATTTATAAGCCTCCGGGTCTATAGTATTTTGTTATAGCGGCCTGAAGGGCTGAGACAGTCTAGTTCTTTCAGTAACCAAATGTCTTGCTTTACCAGCTTGAATGAAAAGAAGGAACTTTTGAAGAGGCCCAAATAAGTGACTCTAAACTCACAAAATGTCCTCCTGGGCCTCTATGGTGGCACAGCGGGTCGAGCGCCTCACTGTGAAGCATCCGCGGCACAGCAGAGCGAGTTTGATCCCTGGTGAGGGAGGGGCCCACACGGAGCAGTAGACCTCTCCACCTCAGCAGTGTATTTCCGTTAATCTGCCTGTTTTGCTCCCCACTGTCTCTGGTGAATCCTCTCACCTCCCACGCCTCTGGCCTGTACCCCAGTTCTTGTATGCATAAATAAATCTTTAAAAAAAAAAAGTGGGTCCTCCCTGGTGGCGCAGCGGGTTAAGCAACACACTATGAAGCAAACCGCAGCCACTGCAGCACGAGTTCGATCCCTGCTGCCGGCCAGGGAGGGGACCCACATGGCTTGGCAGACCTCTCCTGCTGTGCCCGCTGCTCCCCTCAGCAGTGTGCTTCTATTGATCTGCCTGTTCTGCTCCCCACTCTATCTCTGTTGGATCCTCTCACCTCCCCACACCTCTGGCCTGTACCCTAGTGCTTGTATGCATAAATAAATAAATCCTGAAAAAATAATAATTAAAAAAATCTATAAAAAAAATGCTCCTGATAGCGGATCTCAAGACCCCTGAGTACTCCCCAGCTGTGGTTACTTCACCTGTGAGAAGGTGCAGGTAGGCCAAAAGGTCTTCCTGTGCAGCTGCTGACAAAGCAGGGGCCCAGCAGGGCCAAGTTGTGTTCGCAGGACTCCTAAACCAGCTAGACCTGCCTCGCGTGCCACAGTTGTTTCTCAAGGCTCAGGACCGGGAGAAGACTCCTCCCTGCATAGTTACGGTCTGCCCTCCCGACCGGGCGCTCACGCTCATGGCGATGGTCCTAGAGCCTGAGCTCTCTGGGCTTCTGGCGCAGACACTCGTCAGCCTGCGCTGTCCTCCCTGCAGTTCAGGAGGCTGTGCCCCAAGGGCCCTCGCATCACTTGGAGAGTGGGGGCGCTGGCACAGCGACTTCCAGCAAACACAAACAGCCTCCCAGGGATATTGTCAACCTCCTCTCCACCAGCCAGGACCAGTTCACCCCCCCACCAGAGCGGCTCCTTGCCCTCCCAGCCCTTCCTCCTGCTTCCACAGGCCACCATCATTACTACTGAATATTTCTCTTCCCAACAGGGCTTTCTATTTCCTTCAGGAGAAACCACCAACCTGCATTTATTTTATTTATTTATTAAAGGTTTGATTTATGCATACAAGAGCTGGGGTACAGTCCAGAGAGAGGTCTGCTGCACCATGTGGGTCCCCTCCCTAGCCGGGGTTGAACTCACGCTACAGTGACTGCGGAAATCCTGCAGTGCGTCGCTCAATCCCTTGCGCCACCAGGGAGGCCCCAAACATTTATTTTTTTTTAAGATTTATTTATGCGGGCCTCCTGGTGGCGCAGTGGGTTGAGTGCCATACTGTGAAGCATCGCAGCACAGCAGCGCGAGTTCCGTCCCCGGTCAGGGAGGGGACCCGCGTGGCACAGCAGACCTCTCCTGCCTCGCCCACTGCTCCCCTCAGCAGTGTGTTTCAGTCAGTCTGCCTGTTCTGTTCCCCTCTCTGTCTCTGGTGAATCCTCTCACTGCCCTGGACTCTGGCCTGTGCCCCAGCTCTCATATGCGTAAATAAATAAATCTTTAAGAAGATAAGTAAGTATTCAAAGTGACTGAATTTATTTATTCAAAGTAAAATCTTTTTTAAAAGATTTATTTATGCAAACAATTCTGGGGTACAGGCCAGAGGTATGGAGGGTCAGAGGATCCACCAGAGACAGAGTGGGGAGCAGAACAGGCAGACTGACTGAAACACACCGCTGAGGGGAGCAGCAGGTGAGGCAGGAGAGGTCTGCTGCACCATGGAAGGTCCCCTTCCTGGTCAGGGAATGAACTGGTGCTGCTGTGGCTACAGATGCTTCATAGTGCTTAACCCCTTGGGCCACCAGGGAGGCCCTGCTTTTACATAAAAAACCAAAAAACAAAACTGAAGCTGAGGAGAGGAAAGGTGACTCTGGCAAGCACACAGAGCTGGCAGCAAGTGCTTCCTCAAACCATATCAGGCCGTTTCCAGTGGTGAGGTTGGGAGGCTGAGGCAGGGTCAGAGCACAGGAACAGGCGGACTAAGCGGCATCACTTCAGAGCCCCACAAGGGCCGCTGAGCCTGCACTTGGGCGGAGGTGGAAGTGCTGAGGGCCTGAGGCCCTCTGTATGCTCATTTTCATTTTTAGTAGGAACTTCCCTCAAGAGCTGTGCAATTAGGTGCTTAATGAATCAGAAAAACTTTTTGAGGATTAGGAGGAAATACCCAATGCTGACTTATGGTTACAGGACTATTTCAAAACCATAAAGTCTGGGGACTGTGAATTCCATCCATTTGCATGTGAGCTGCCATTAATTTGCAGATTGAATTTGGGACCCTAATAAGACACACATGAAATTAAATTAACTAATTAGTGCAAATGTCTGCAATTGTTTTCAGAGCAGTCACTCAATGGGGCAGCAGTGAAAGCCTAGGAACTTCAAAGCCAGGTTCTTTTCCTTGTCCATCACATAAAAGCAGTGCTGCAAGAAGCACAGAGGCAAAGAGAGTGCAAGGACACCGTTCTGGAAGCTCTGGCAGATGGGCAGGGGCCGCACGGAGCAGGTGGAACCCAGAGGCTGCATCATTCCCGACCCTGGCTGGAGCTGCCCTCTCCTGCTGGAAAAGCGTAGACCTTTCCCTTTGGGTACTCTTCCTGTTGAAACCGGAAGCAGCCTAGAACAGCTGTCATCCAGGTGCAGGGGTACAGGTGAGCAATGGGGACATTAACTCCAGTTTGGAGTCTTGGGGTCACTGCTCAGGTCACTGCTCATCCATTTCTGCAAACCTGGAGGAGGCAGCTGTTCTGGCTACTGGCTCCTTCTCCCACTTTAAGGCAAGTGATCTCAAAGGGCAGAGCCTGGCCCAGCAGCTTCAGCACCCCTGGGGCCGCATTAGAACGCAGGTTCTCAGCCCACAGCAGACCAGCGGAGTGACAGACTCCTTGGGTTGGGCTGCTCAGCAGTCCACACGTTCACTGTGAGATGCGCATCTCTGACCTAAGGAAACCCTGGATGTAGCCGCTTTGTGGTTAAGGGGTTAAGGGCGTGGACTTTCTGCAGGCAGACCTGTGTCGCAGTTTCCCAGTTCTGACTTGCAGTGGGTGGGACTAGAGGGGCACAGACTGTAAGAAGACCCCGCTCTCCAGATCTTGAGGAGACACCGCGTGAAGACCTCCTTCCAGTCCACCCCTCCCGCTCCCAGTTGCCTCAGTTACCTGGCCCTTGTGCAGCCCTGTTTTATCGCTGGGCGGGTCATGCCACCTTGGACCCTGCCTGCTGTTTCGATGGTCTGCGGCAGGCCTGAGATGTGCATTCAAAGAGCTCTCCAGTTACTCTGGTTGTCAGACTTGGGCTTACTGGCTTGACCTCTCTGAACTTGAGTTTTCTGACCTGTAGGACAGGGTGTCATATTATTTACTCTGTGGGGTTGTTGTGGGGATTAAAGACAATAAGGCATGTAAAGCATTTAGCATCTGTCCAGCAGGAAGCGGCCAACAGTGGTTGTGAGGGAGGCCTTTCCTGAGTTGCCTTGTGGGGGCTGAAAAAGTTCCATTCATCCCAGCAATTCTGTGATCTCCCCCATCCACCCCAGCCTCTCTCAGACTGGACTTTATCCTGTGGAAGGGGGCACCTTTTCGAGTCCCACCCTTACCAGGAGTCTGGTTTCAGATTCTAGAGAGAAGACATGGGCTAGCCTGGACACCCCAAGAACAGGCACTTTGGGTTGTCCATGCAGGGGCATGCTGCACTGGGGAGAGGGGTGAGGGTTTGTGGGAGAGGGATAAGAGGCTCTTCACTGAGCCTAGGAGAAAAGCTGGTGTTGCTGCAGACTTGAGTCATGAGCAAAATGAAAGGAGAAAGGGAACAGATCTTTGTGATATACCAGCTAGGGGCTTACACTCTGTCCTGCTGAACTCCGTGATGACCTGTGAGGTAGGGTTACTGCCTCCGCATTCACAGATGAAGAAGCTGAGATGCAGAGAGGCTCACTTGCTCCAAAACCCAAGTTCTTTCCTGACATGAGAGGTGTTCAAATTGCACTCTGTGTGACCCAGGCCATTTGCATTATTTTAGGGGGGCATAGGAGGAAAGGAAGGGTCCCTGGGCCTGCATGGTTCTCCCATCCCTCTTTAATAATTCCATAACCTTAAACTGATTTGGGCTTTCAATAAGATTCTGTCAGGATTTCCTAGATAAGAAATTCATGAAAAAAATCACTGCTCTGTACAATTTATCTGCCTGAATGTTCAGAGGTTCTTTGGGTCCAGTTTTAACTGAAGAGTTGATATGAACGATATTAGGCTTCAGTGTGTGAACTTACAAAGGATATTGTAAAGGACTGGTACTGTTTCTCTTGGAACCCTCAGATAGATCAGGGATATGAAAGTGGCTTCAAGTGTAGGAAGAGAGAACGATTTGTGAAAACACATTCTTAGACAGTTCTGTTGCCATCCTGAAGCCTCCATCCTTCCCACATGGGAAGAAAGGGGTGCCATCCACTTTACCTCAAATGTAGTAGGAATGTCTTACATGGGACTACTGGAGAGTTTACTAAGTTACCAAGTGCTGCAAAACAAACCATGATAGAAATTAGTGCATTGAAACAACTATAATCACAGAGTCATTCACAATTCTACAATCTGGACCAGGCTCAGTGCTGCACATGGTGTCAGGTCCAGAAGCACTTACTTGGCTAGCAAGCTGGTGCTGGCCCATGAGCTGGAGAGGTCAGCTGTTGACTGAGGGGTTTGGTTCTCCAGGTAGCTCCTGGGACTTCCTCACAGCATGGGGGCTGGTTGCCAATAGGGAAGAAGGGGGAGCTGCTTGTCCTCTTCAAGGACAGGCCCAAGACTAGCAGTCTTCTACCATGTGCTATTGGTTAAGCAGTCACAAATAACTGATAGGATGGAGTAATAGACTCCACATCCTGATAGCTGTGTGGGCATTATAAAAAGGAGGGAAGGAATTGATGGTGGCCATCGTTGGAAAAGAGGCATGCCATCTGGAGTCAAGGGGGTGCCTAGGGGGCTATGATCTGATTGCCATCTCTAGAATATGACACACATATGTGCTAACTTGGGGTTTTGAAGGCAGAGCCAGAAAGCTTACTGTTATCTTAGGATCATGCCATACTTCATTGGAACAAAGGGAAGTACTATTGTTTCCCATAGGAAACGCTGGGTCCAAGTGGGCAATGGGAAGGAAAGATGTTGCAATGACCATTCAGAATATATGTGCATCATGTGGGTCAAGGAAGCTGTGAGGGAAGCATTGGAAATCTCTGAGTAATTCATCAAAGCTGACAGCAGAAAGTCAGCTTCATTTCTCTTCCAGCCAGATAGTACAAAGTTGGCCAGTCCCCTTACCTCATCTTTCCATTCCCTCACCTAGTGATGGTGGAAGCATCTGCTATGGGGTAAGGAGTGAAGGGGATGGAGCTGGAGGAAGGGGCCTTTTCCAGAGGTGGCAACATCTCTGCAAGGCTTGGTGTAAGAGGGAGGAGATGTCCTAGTTCATGAGACTGGCTAATAGATGACTACTAATAGAGACTGTCTTCCTGACTTAGAGTAACTTCAAGGCTCTCTAGCACCTAATCTGAGCACAAGAAAAATAATGAGATGTACCGAGTTTCCATCCTGCAGCAGAAAAATCTCTTTTACCACTGGCTAAAGTTTAAAGGGTAGTGAGAGACAAAAGATAACAGTTATAAAAGTTTATTTAGAACACTGATGCAAAAATCCGCAACATAATCCTTGCTAACAGAATCCAACAATGCATCAAAAGGATAATACACCATGATCAAGTGGAATTTATCCCAGGGGCACAGGATGGTTCGACATCTGAATCCAACACATCAACAAAAAGGAAAATAAAAACCATATGATCACACCAATAGATGCTGAAAATGCACTCAACAAAGTTCAACATCCATTCATGATGACATGGAATTCTTGAGATAGAAGCAATACACATTAACATGATAAAAGCCATATATGACCAACCCACAATCAAAATTATTTTCAGTGGTGAAAAACTGAAAGCCTTTCCCTTAAGACAGAGAACAAGACAAAGATGTCTACACTCACCACTGTTTTTCAACATAATACAAGAAGTCCTAGCCAGAGCAATAAGACAAGAGAAAGGACATACAAGGAATCCAAACAGGGAAAGAAGAAGTAAAACTTCTTTTGCAGGTGATGATAATATACATAGAGAATCCTAAAAACTCCACAGAAAAACTAATCAAAACTATAGACCAGTTTAGTAAAGTAGCAGGATACAAAATCAACACACAAAAATCAACAGCCTTCCTATATGCAAACAATCTGAAGAAGAAATTAAGAAAACTATCTCTATTATAATTGAAACCAAACTAATCAATACCTGGGAATAAACCTAACAAAAAGAGGTGAAGGACCTATACAAAGAAAATTATAAAACATTGTTAAAAGAAATAGAAGACAAAAAAAAAAAATGAAAGACATCCCTTGCTCATGGATTGGAAGAATAAACATTGCTAAAATGGCCATCCTAGCAAAAGCAATTTACAGATTCAGCACTTTTCCAATAAAAATCTCAATGACATTCTTCAAAGAAATAGAACAAATATTGAAGGATTTAATATAGAGCCACAAAAAACCTTGAAAACCAAAGCTCTCATGACAAAAACAAAGGAGAATGAAGGTATCACACTCCCAGGCTTCAAACTATACTATAAAGCCATAATAATTAAAACAGTGTGGTACTGGAACAAAAACAAATGCTTAGACCAATGGAATTGAATAGAAAACCCAGAAATAAAACCAAACATATATGGCCACTTATCTTTGACAAAAGAACTAGACATTTGCAATGGAACAAGAACAGTTTTTTCAATAAGTGGTGCTGGGAAAACTGGACCACTACCTCACACCATGCACAAAAACCAACTCAAAATGGTTAAAAGACCTGAATGTAAGACCTAAAACCATAAAATTTATAGAAGAAAATATAGGCAAAACATACATCTCAGTAACATTTCCCCAAAAGCAAAGAAAGTGAAAGAAAAGAGAAACAGCTGGAATTACATCATATTAAAAAGCTTCTGTATAGCAAAAGAGACACTAACCAAAACAAAGAGACACCCTACTGATCGGGGGAAAGTTTTTGCACATGTAACTGATAAGGGACTGATCACAAAGACATGCAAAGAACTGACGTGACTCAACAAACACAAAGTAAACAAGTCAGTCAAAAAATGGACAGAACTTGAAAGATACTTCTCCAAAGAGGAAATGCAAAAGGCCAACAGGCATATGAAAAAATGTTCAACATTCCTCATAATCAGGGAAGTGCAAATCAAAACCACCTCGGGCTATCACCTTATACCAGTGAGAATGGCACATATTAAAAAAACTAGCAACAGCAAATGTTGGCAAAGGTGTGGTGACAAAGGAACCCTCCTACACTGCTGGTGGGAATGCAAATGGTCCAACCACTACGGAATACTATTCAGCAATCAAAAAAGATAAACTCATGCTATTCACAGCGACAGGGATGAAGCTAGAAAAGATTATGCTGAGTGAAATAGTCAGAAAGAAAAAAATAGTGAATACTTTCACTTATAGGAGGAATATAGAGGAACCGAGTAAGGTATTAGGGAAAAAAATAATAGCAATAAAAAACACTTCAAAACAGAACAAAAATAGACAGCTATGAATCAGACATTCTGCGGGGAAGGGGAGGGAAAGGGATCAAAATGACGGAGGGACGAGCACAAGGTTCTATGGTGATGGCGCACGGGTGAACTGGTGGTGGCAGTTCTACGGGGACTACTAAGAAAGCAAACATTGTAAGAAAAAAATGAGTAATAATGTAAGATCTATATAAATTTTTAAGAGCTTAATTAAAACATAAATATTGAAAAATAAACACAAGTTCACTTAGCCCGCATCAATCAGTTAAGGGCACACGGCACCTCCTGACCCTCGCCTGCCCGCCCGGGTGGGACACGGCGTGAGCCCGTCTGAAGGCCGCGGCTCGGAGCAGCGCTGTGCACTGCGCAGGTGGTTTTTTCTACGCTGGGCAGAGAGGCTCACCAGGAAATTCATCTGGCTCCTGGGGGCGGCGTCACATAGCGATGCTGTCTTCAGCCCTTCCGGACTGCGCAGCCTGGCCTGGAGCCTCTCGGACTGTCTCTCTGGCTGTCAGGTCTTGCACGTGGAAATGACTGCGCTGTGCTCACAGCATGTCACAGGCATCTGCACTCGTAGGCCGACATCTTTTTTTTTTAAGATTTTATTTATTTACGCACACAAGAGCAGGGGTACAGGTCAGAGCCCAGGAAGGTGAGAGGATCCACCAGAGACAGAGCAGGGAGCAGAGCAGGCAGATCAACTGAAACACACTGCTGAGGGGAGCAGCGGGCACAGCAGGAGAGGTCTGCTGTTCTCTGCTGTGCCATGTGGGTCCCCTCCCTGGCCGGCAGCAGGGATTGAACTCGTGCTGCAGTGGCTGCGATTTGCTTCATAGTGCGTTGCTTATCCCACTGCGCCACCAGGGAGGCCCAACATCTTTTTTTTAATGTGTCTTTTTTAAGATTTTATTTTTACATAGAGTACTGGGGTATAGGCCTGGTGTGGGGAACAGCGGGTGAGAGGATTCACCAGAGACAGAGTGGGGGGGATGAACAGGCAGAGCTACTGAAACACACTGCTGAGGGGAGCAGTGGGGAGACAGGAGAGGTCTGCTGTGCCATGTGGGTCAGCTCCCTGGCCAGGGATCGAACTTAGGCTGCCACAGTGGAGCTTCGTGATGGTCGCACTGAGACTTAACCCCTTGGCCACCAGGGAGACCCCATAGGCCAACATCTTAATAACGTCTAGAGTCCTAGGCTGCTGTGTTGACAGCTGGGACGTGGTGTCAAGCAGATTGGGGAGAGTTGGTAGTAAGGAGACTGGATACATTAATAGAATTAACCAGAACTTCTGTCTAGTCATGAGAGCAGGCTCTTTGAGGGGAGCGGTGGGGTCGGACCATGTGGCCCTGGCCTGGAGCTCGAAGCTAACCTTTTCCCAGGACTCTCTCTTCAGCTACCCCTGATGCATTGTTTCCCCTTGATGCCCCGACCCAAGCGTGGCTATATCATCTTTCTCTCCTGACTTGCCCCAGCTTAGCCTATCGAAACAGGTTTTACCAAAAGCTTAGGGTGTACAAATAAGCAGTGAACACAGATTACTGTGAAAGTGGCAAGCTGGCATCCAGGGAGCGCTCGCTTTGGGGCCCCCTCCAGAGGCCCCACACCTTCCAGCTCCACAGGTGAACACAGCCCGGTGCCCTTACCAGGGACATCCAAGGTCAGACAGTGAGGCCATGGGAAGAAGTGGGTTTCCTGTCCTGCCTGCCTTGGGCCTCTTTTAATAATTCATGTTTTTAAGTGAGGATTCTCTTCTTCCCAGATGGGATTAGCCTTGGAATGACCTATCATTTCAAGCAAGTCCAGATGTTATGCTACCCCTCTCCTTCTCGACCGGGTTCATATTATATTTCAACACCGTAACCCTAAGAGTAATATAGCAGATTTAGAAATCAAACACAGCAGTAAAGCTTGTGTCCAGATTTTGTTTAACTCTTAAGTAACCAACTAATAACCAAGTGATTAGTCCTGTTTGCCAAATGCTTGTGCTTCATCTCCAGGTCTCATTGCATACTTTGAAGTAAGCTGTCTGTATAGTAGTTTAAAAATATCCTCATATTGGGCCTCCCTGCTGGTGCAAGGGGTTAAATCACACTATGAAACTATCCACAGTCAATGTAGCACGAGTTTGATCCCTGGCCAGGGAGCTGACCCACATGGCGCAGCAGACCTCTCCTGCCTCCCGCTGCTCCCCTCAGCAGTGTGTTTCAGTGCACCCACCTGTTATGTTCCCCACTCTGGTGAATCCTCTCCCCCTTCCCAAGCACCTTTAGCCTACACCTCAACTCACGTATGCATAAATAAATATAATGAATCTTTTAAAAAAAAATCCAGGAGCCTTCCTGGTGGCGCAGAGGATTAAGCACCACACTAAGAAGCATCTGCAGTCACTGCAGCACGAGTTCGATCCCTGGCCAGGGAGCTGACACACATGGCGCGGCAGACCTCTCCAGTCTCACCCACTGCTCTCCTCAGCAGTGTATTTCAGTGGATCCCCCTGTCCTGCTCCCCACGCTGTCTCTGGTGAATCCTCTCACCCTCCACACTCTGGCCGGTACCCCAGCTCTTGTATGCATGAATAAATAAATCTTTTTTTAAAAATCCACATGTTCTTTATACTCCTCCCTTCAGGAGGTGGAGCTGAGGTTTGGGCTGGAGTTAATGACTCACTTAAGTAAGTAGAATGTGGTGGAAGTGATGGTGGTCTGACGTCTGAGGCTAGGTCCTAAAAGGTGTGTGTCTTCCTTCTTGGAGTCTCTTGACTTGCTCATTCCTGGAGAAGCCAGCTATATGTCATGAGGATGCTCAAGCAGTACTTTAGACAGGTCTACGTATGTGGCAAGGAACCGAGATCTGCCAACAGCCAGTCCTAAGTTACCATGCTTGGAGCGAGCTGCCTTGGACGCAGAGGCCAGCCTCTGTTGAGCCTCCAGTTGCCTACAGCCCTGGCATCTTGCCTGAAGTCTCTGGGTCAGAACTAACCAGATAAGCTGCTTTCCAATCTCTGAGCCTCATATTTATTGTTTTTTTTTGTTTGTTTTTACATGGCTTAGTTTTTTTTATTTATAATTTTTAAAATTTACATATAATATTTATTGTTTTTAAGTATGTTATGCAGCAGTGGGTAATGATTGGTAACACACCTTGGGACTCGCTTTGGTTTGTGAAGCTTGAACAAAAGCGTCATGCCATTTCCAGGGAGAAGTCTTAAGAACAAAGGCGCAGTCCACTGTGCTCTTTTTCTAGTGAGGCTCCAGGTGATGGCAGCTTTATAAGCCTGGCTCTAGGATGAGGGCCATTTCTGGGTCAGTGTCTCAGCAAAGAAAAGATGACTGAGGCAAAAATTGTAGAGGAAAGTTTAATGAAAAGACAATTCACAAAGGTGTGTCAGGCTTGGCAGAAATCAGCAAAGGATAGTGAAACCTCTTAGGCCAACAGCCCCTCAATCCCCAAGACTGAAGAAGCAATGGAGGGAACAGTCACCAAAATTTAGCAAGAGCTGGAGCTGTACGGGAGGGTTACCTACTGTATGAGACTGTGGCCTTCTGTAGGAAGTACATCACTGCTAAACAACAGCTCTGCATGGAGGGTTCTGGAGGAGCCAGTACCCGTCTTACCTCGTGCTGGCTGCCCCATGTAGTCTTAAGTATTCGGTTTGCCAGTATGCGCACCTTTATAAATGCTGTCAAACAGCTCACTCTTTTAGCTCTCAGGAGTAAAATTTGTAGTTTAACTCATTTTGATGGTTCATTGAGAGGAAGATTTTCTTTAAAAAAACGACACTGCTGAGGCCCTACTGACGTTCTTCTGTGAAAGAGGTAGCCAGCATCTGCTTTAAATACTTCCTCGTAATGAAGTATTTCCTTCCTTATTAAATGGAGATTTCCAGATGCCTGTGGACCTACCCGTAACCCACACTCAAAGATTTTGACTCATAGAGGTAACAACCTCCAATTTCAGGAGAATATGGTGTTTCTCAAGTGATCCTGGGCCTTCTTTCCTTCTAGAAATGCATATGTGCATTTAGTCCTTAGTCCAAACAGAGGATTCACACAATCCCACTCCCTCCAAAGCTACGTTAGCCAGCCCTAGACTGAACTTACAGGATAAATATGTCAATAAGCATAGTTCAGAGACAACCTGTGTCAGATGGAGACTCCAAACCTCTCATGAGAGCTTTGCGACCCGGTGACGTCACCCCACCACCTGAGACTTCAGGTGGGCTATGATCAATCATGAATTAAGCTGGAGCTAAAAAGATCCTTCTTGAGAAATAGTAGTGGCTTTTCCCTTATTTGGTCACTCTTAATGTTTGTACCTAAGGAGTATAATCAGGCACTTTCTCTAGCTGCTGTACCGGAAGTCCAACTTATGAATGTTCACAAGGTAACATCATTAAAAGACCAGAGTTTATGTCGATGTCTTCTCTATATGTTAGAAGAATGGATGATTTTTTATTCCAAGACGTCTAATATTGGAAAGAAGCTGTTTACTAATCTAGATCTGGGAGTACTGGTCCAACATCAAATTAAAATAATGGTGCATCTGTGGGAGTGGGGAGATGCAAGGCAGCTTGCCAGTGGATACTCAGAGGGTAAATATAGCCCATCTTCCTGGAGCACCGATTTTCTTAGTTTCAAGGGAGAAACATTTTTATGTATAACACATTATGAAACAGACTGTAAAACTCACATGGATTTTAAATATAAATTGCAAATCTTCAAAGAAATTTTAGCTTACAGCTGGCCTTTTTGGGCTACAACCTCTTCTCACCCACCCCCAGCTGGTATTCACGTGAGGGGGCTTCCATGGCAAAGCTGAAGCAGCATGTGATCTGCAAGTCCCTCGCGGCCGCTGAGCTCCACAGATGAGAGAAAGACAAAAATATGACCGGAAGACAAAATCCCCTGAGGCCACCTCTCAGCTGCGTGCATGAGAGCTTCTCCAGGTCAGGAGTGGCTTTGACTCTATGCTTTTAGAGCAAGTTCACGTAGAGTCATCCAGGTGAGTGGGTGTAACAAGGTTTCTTTGCGAACTGTTGGAAGATAATCTTCAGTGCCCCTCAATATTCTTTAAATGAGGATTCATATAATAAATTCCTGCTTGATATTAGAGCCCAGAAAAAAACTGCCTCCACAGAACAATTAGACTTCTTTGTCTTATTGGACAATGGAAATTATGTAACTTGTATTTCTTTCTGCTTCAGTGCCAAAGATCTCAGAACCCAGCTTCTTAGGTCTTGTGATATGTTCACCTCTGGTGCCAGAAAATACCTACCCCTTCTGCCTCATTCAGAAGAGCTCTGAACTGTTCCATGCCTTTATGTCAGGTCTTGTAAACAGTCAGCCAACTCAGGAAGCGAGCAAGGCACATATTTTAATGTAAACATTTTTTCAAGCAGCCTTTAAAAGTATGTGATCAATTTACAACCAAAATTCAGTGACAAGACCAAAGAGAGCACAGACTAAAAGACAAGTAATGCACTAGAGAGGAGCAGCTGATGGGTATTATTTTTTTTAAAGGGAAAACCTATGCAAATTCACATTGTTTGCCTAGTATAAATAATTCTACAGTTTATACTTATGTGCATAATTCCATGTTTAGTTCTCTGAGGACTTCTAAAAGTAAAATTATTTCCATTTGTAGGGAAGAACTACAGGGTGTAACTATTTAAGGGTAGATTAATTTATCTGTTAGAATGCTTTGGGTCACAAGAGATGCAGGAAAGGACAGTGGCTGAGTCTGCAACCTCTACACAACCTGGGTTCAAATTCTGGTTCCCCGACTGAGTCATTTGAAGGCAGACAGTTAACTCTCCGGTGTACTTTGGCAATGGTGGAAACCACAATATTTCACTCTGGAAAAAAAAAAAAAAGAGCAAGGGAACAACAATTAAAACCAGAAATCGTGAAACAAAAGAAGCAAAGAAAGAAGCAAGCCCAATAAAATCATTAGGAAAATGAGGGTACACAGTTCAACTTGCCTTCTATAAGAGAGTGATCCTCAATTTTTGTCAAAACACACGAGAGATTGACGACTTCACCTTCAGCAAATGCTTGACTGTAAAGTCTGCTCATGGCACTCTGCTTAGCACTGCCAGGGTGGCTGTCATGTCCTGGAGCTGGTCACTAAGCCCAAGGGAGTCTTTTCAGCTTGTGTCTTTCTTTTTTTTTTTTTTTTTAAGATTTTATTTATTTATGCATACAAGCACTGGGGTACAGGCCAGAGGTGTGGGGGGTGAGAGGATTCACCACAGAGAG
>JAGFMF010011388.1:446771-462080 GCA_019455555.1 Galemys pyrenaicus
CAACCAGTCCAAGACCAAAAAGCAAGCACAGTTTCTTCACATGTCCCTCTGCTCCACGTGCCTCCTCCAGGTCTCCTTGCTGTTCTCCATCTTCCTTTCGTCTCTTCTCTCTTCTCTGCAGAAATCTCTTTTTCCTCAGCTCCACCCACTTAGGGCGGAACCAGGATTTTTGGAACTTCCCCTTTTCCTGGGACCACCCTGTTACATTTATACAAGCACTCCTTTGATTTTTGACATGAAATGTCTTGAAAATGTGTGTTCTACTCTGTGTGTTGCCTTTGTGGTGTGGAAAAGGGACAGGTCACAGATAGGAAAGCTTTGTAAGAACGTGCTCCCAGTGCACTGGGCAGGGAGAAGCCCATTAGCCACTCTTGGATGCTGCCGAGAAGCCGAGACTCTGAAGTCAAGTAAAAGTGATATGGGAAGATTGGGTGGTCCCCAGACAAAAGCTCGTGGAATAAGCTAGAAAGCAAGGAGGGGTTGAGACCAATATGGGTGTTAGTGTCCTACTCCCCTGCCAAGAACGTTGGGGAGCTTGGTGTTCTAGGAGAGCACAGAGGAGGCAGTGGTAGCACCCCAAATATAGTCATCAAAATCTAGTCCCTTTGGAGAAGGACAATGTCTCTGTGCCCTTGCACACCTGTTGTTGTTTTCTGTCGAAGTGTCAGAGCTTCATAGAATATCTTGTCTTGGAAAGAAACAAGTGCAGGGCAATTTCCAAGGGCAGAAAAGCAAAGGCAGCTTTGCCCTTCAGAAGGTGAAGGCTGCTTGGAGAGTTGGCAGTCTGGAGTGAAGATAAAAGCAAGCAGTTTCCTCCTGTTGGAGCCAGACAGAGGAATCGTAATTAGAAGTGATGTAATCATTCTGCTTGCTTATAATTTCTGCAGTTTTAGTAATTGAGCCTTCAGATTCTTCCTTTGCTCTAAAGGTGTTCTGAGTCCCACCCATAGATGGATTTGTTTCAGAAAGAGACTGGGAGGAGGTCTCCATTGGTCCTGGGGTCAGGACTGAGCTTTGGGAGGGGGCCCCCTACTTAGTCACTGCCAACCCAGGCAGCAGCCATTAGTCTTTGTCATTTTGTTTTTTCAGTCCTCGACATATCATCACATACAATAACTTTATGATAAAAGACTTTTGGTTTTGTGGAGGTTTGCTGGCTAAAGACAATATCTGATTTGAGTATTTCCTTCTAATTTCACCACCTCCCTGGGTATATTGCCCTAAACACCAAGTAGAGAGAAAAAGCAATTAACTAGATACACTGGGAAAGGGAGGGCAGTATTTTCTTTGTCTGAAATACCTGGATTCTTGAGTTCTGTCATGGCTTGCCTGACATCTGAAACCATGTGGTAGTATGGCAGCAGCAAACAAATAAATACAAGGAACGTCCACGAATGAGCATTCTTCTTTTAGGAAAAACACCAGCTCAGTGTGGCGTTGTTTCTATAAATGGAGGGAGTCCACACCAAGCCAGAGAGGATCCTTACAAGCTCCTCTAACAACTCCAACAAAAGCTTAGATATTCCTGGTCAAATCTAAACATCTCAGAAACCCCAGGGGATGGATAATACTCATGTTTTTGAAAAGAAGGAAGCAGGTTTGAAAACAGAATCTGCTGAAATGAATCTCAGTCTGTGAAGAGTTGCGCTACTTGAAGAGGAATTTAACTGTCCAGAAGGTGTGCAACGATCCAAAACCAGACAGTGTGAAATGTGTTTATTCTTTCACTCACTTACCTGTTCATTTATTGAAGTATTAATAGGGAGCCAACTTTGGATCCACAGTGTTTATTTGGCTCTCAGACTAGAAGCAGCTTTGCCACAGGGTGTGAGATGGTGCATATTCATTAATCTCCTCCAGAGAGGGAGGTGGCCCCAGGCAGTCAGTCAGTCCCTAGGCAGGCACAGGGAGTGTCACCCTTACCTGTCATAAGCTCCCAGCAGCCTTCACATTTGGAAGCAGTCACAGAAGCAGATGATCTCACCTACAAGGTGGGATTGGGGCTACCTGAATACGAGAATGCTCACTTCTTTCCACACTAAAATGTTGCTTTATCTTTACTCCTTGCTTCTTCCCTCTGGAGTCACAGAGGGACGTGTCCAAGGCTGACCTCTCCAGGGCTCCTCGCCCTGTGGGCTTCTGGTCTTTCTCTCCCCTCTTGTTTTGTTGTTGTTGTTTGTGTGTTTGTTCTCCCCCCCCCCCCCCCCCCCCCCNTGTGTTTTTTCCCCCCCCCCCCCCCCCCAGTGTTTGTGGAGTGCATACCTAGGTCTCCACTCTGTACCATCTCTGCTCTGCTACTCTTCAAGCTACCATCATTTTCCTTCTCAATTTCCAGGGACCACCAGCCTTCTGAGATGGTACTTCCTTCTCTATACTCCATTTTTAAAAAGATTTATTTATTTATGCATATAAGAACTGGGGTACAGGCCAGAGGGGTGAGAGGTGAGAAAATTCACCAGAGACAGAGTGGGGAGCAGAACAGGCAGGCTGAGCAGTGTGCGAGACAGGAGAGGTCTGCTGCGCCCTGTGGGTCACCTTCCTGGCCAGGGATTGAACTTGTGCTGCAGTGGCTGCAGATGCTTCATAGTGCGTTGCTCAACCCCCTGCACCACCAGGGAGGCCCCTCACTTTATTCTTACTCTGGAAACTTCCTACAACCACTAGACGTAATTAATTGCAAAGATGACCAGTGATATCAATGGTAGAGAGTTGCATCTCATTATCTGTGATCTTTTCTTGCTTTAGAAATAGAACCCCCTCCCAAAAAAAGTAGAAATAGAACCCCACTTCCCTTTTGCTTTTTATCTTCATGCAGGTGAGAATGTGTAGGGAATGGCAGGAATGGTCATTTTTAGATCCAAGGTAAAACCTTGTGCTGAAGATAGTAGAACAGAAAGAGGCAGCGTGACAGGGTCACATTAACCCTGCGCTGTTCATGCTGGCCTGTTACGCGCAGCACTTCGCAGTGCTATCTGGCCTTTAGTACAGGAGCCCAGTCTGGATGCGTAGAGAATAACACACATCTTCATCAATACAAGCTCCAGGCCGTCAATTCCAGTGACTATTTCTCAGGCTTTTTCCTTTTTGAACTCCCTATAACACCGGGTATTGTGCATACGCTTTCTTTTCAGAGATTTCTCCTTTTTCTACTTCCCTGTTACTGCATAATCTTGATTTCCTTCCCAACTCTCTGATTGTTCCTATTTTGTCTACTTCAGTGATTTCCTCTTCTTCTTTCCTAGTTCAGCCATGGCCATTCTCCCTTGGTTTTTTCCCTTTACATTTGGGGCCTTGCTTTGGCAAGCTGATTCCAAATCATTATTTCAGTTTTCTGCAGACCTTACTAGCACCTTGGACCCTCTGGGCAAGTTCAGAGAACTATGCTGTGATGGTTGAGCATGGAGTCGGGAGCCAGGTTGTCCTGTTCAATTCCCAGCTCTGCCAACTCCTTGCTGTGCGGTCTTGGGCAAGTTACTCGAGCACTCTCTGTCTCAGTTTCCTCAGCCAAAAAAGAGAGCTCAGAAGAGTACTTGGTTCGAAGGTTAGCATGAGAATTTAATGGGTTAATAGACTCACAACACTCAGAGCAGAGTCTGCCCCCTGGAAATCGCTCTGTAAGTGTTAGCTCTTGTTATTGTTGGCCTTCACACCTGAGGACACAGGTCCCAGTCCCTGACCAAGCCATGAGTAGCCCAGACATTACCTCAGAGTTATAGTCACTTCATGGTGCTTTGGTGGCTGGGAATGTAAGTGAATTTTCTCTCTGTGAGGATGCCCAGTCTCCCTGCTCTGGTTTCTGGCAGTAGCAAGACAGTTTTACTCCCCTTGTGTCAATGACTTTTGGATGCCATCTCCAGTCCTGACCTGCTCCCTCCAGCCCCAGTGTGCCTCTGAAGCACACCAGGACTGCAGCAGACCTGCCCCGAGCCTCACTGCTCAAATGACAGCAGGGGCTCTGCTTGCTTGTTGGAACCACTGGCCTCACCCTGAGGTGCTGACCCGCTGTGGTCATTCCTACATAGAACTGAACATTTTCTACGGGAAGTTTGTCCTTCCGTGTCCTGAATGATTATGATATCTGACTTGTGTGGATTGGTAATTCCAGCAATTCTGGAATTGCTTAATTGCAGAATCAGATGGATTCTAACTCAAATCAAAGCTGCTCCATGGAGAGCTGGGCAAATTATTAAACTATTCAGCCTCATGACTTATAACTCACCGTTCTGTTAGATAAAATTGGAGAGTCGGATAGGGAACTTGGACAAAGGCAGCCAATAAATGTTTCTTTTATTTTTAAAGTAATGCTTATTCTATTTACATTTATTTATATTTTGCATTTATTTTCCTATTCACCTCACGTGGAGAGTTTGAACTGGTTTGTATCCTTCTCAGCAGGGAACAAACTCACTCCTAGTGGGTTTGCTGGTAGTGCAATCGCTCAAAAAGTTTAAGATTAAATGAATGAACTTATGTCAGGCTGAGTCCAGAAATGACTTTAAGTGATGCTTCAATAAAGATTAACTTGTTCCATCCCCTAGCCAGGCCATATTGGGCAAACAGGGTAGTCAGTTTTTCGACTGACTATACACAGAGTGAGCCCCAAAGGAACTTTGTTTTTTGCTGTTTTACAGGGATTGTTCCCGACTGGTAGGTCACTGTCACCTAGCACTGCTTCTTTGTTTTGTTTTGTTCTTAATTTAATTTAATTTTTTTATTATATTTGACATCATTTGTATTCCCCAGAGAGTACCATTCCTCCCGTGCACCATCACCACATGCATTTTCTGTGCATCCCTTGTGCATTTTCTGCCCTCATCCCTGTTTTTGCCCTCCCCTCCTTCCCCTCCCCTCCATTATCTCTTTGGTTTATCTTGACTTTTTGGTCTTGTTGAGTTTTTTGTTTGCTTTTGGTTATAATTGCCCATTTCCTTGAGCTTATTCTTTGTTGTTGCTGTTGCTCTTTCATATTCCTCCTAATAGTGAAGCCATCCTATATTTTTCTCTTGCCTTCTCACTTGTTTCACTGAGTATAATTCCTTCCAGTTCCATCCATGTTTCTATAAATGTCCCTAGTTTCTCATTTTTGATTGCTGAATAATATTCCATTGTGTATATGGACCACATCTTCTTGATCCAGTCATCCACTTTTGGGCATTTGGGTTGTTTCCAGGTCTACAAATAGTGCTGCGATGAACATAGGAGTACAGGTGCTCTTTTGGATCTAGCACTGCTTCTTTGAGTGTCTGATATCTCATGGCTGATGAGTGGTGGAGAAAATCAGTATTTGTCTATATATTCTGGCTCTGAAAAAAAATCAAGCTTAGATCTAAAAGAAATATACTAGATTCTTGTCTTTCTTCCCAAGAAAGAGCTTGACACCCTTTTATTAAGCTAGCTTCTTAACACTGGTAGTGAAAGAAGGCTCCAAATATTGCATGGGATATACTTTTACTAAAAAAACAAATGACTGTTTCTTTGAAATTCAAATTTAACTGGGAATCCTGCATTTTATCTGGTAACCAGAACTAGGAGGACAGAGGAAAGTGCTGGGGATGGTGGGTTCTGGATGAGAAGAAAGGAGAGGAACAGACGGACCACGTGGGCAGGCCGATGCCCACTCAGTGGAACAAGAAGCATCCGTGTGGACAGACAGCTTTAGAAAGTGCCACACTACACGTTTGGTGGGTTTGCGTTTAAGACTGTGCCATCCGGGGCTGGTGGGTTTTAGTTTTCTTTCCTCTCCTGCTTTAGAGTATGTGCCTGAGGGAGGTCTCTATCACCCCACCTTTTTCAGGGGGTGAGACACTTCCTTTCAACCCAGATCTGTTTGTTCTTTGAAGTGCCCCTGGGAAATGGAACATTGAGGGGAAAAAGAAGAGATATGCAGTGAAATGCCTAAAGTATAACCTAATCTGGGCCAAATGTAGCCCACAGGATCCCAAAATTGAGACACGTGGGCACCTCCAGCCTCTAATTACACAGTGAGGGTGACGCAGATTGGCTACAGCTCTGGGTTGCTAGAGAGTTTACAGAGCCAGGCATTTCTTTGCTTATGGGAAATGGGAAAGCAGTCACTTTGGAGATGGTGAGGTGGAGAGAAGACGTGTATTTAATTCTTGTCAGTATGGACATATTGTTTATTTCTACCTACCTAGTGTAGTTTTTGTGAGAATTAAAGCATCCAAAATAGTCTGTATGTTGTAAAATGAAGTCAAAACAAAGGAACCCAGCATCTGTAGTTATTAGGGAGGATGCAAATTAAGGACAAGATAAGCTGCTACTACCTACCTATCAGAATAACTAAAATAAAAAAAATTGAAATGAAACAAAAACTGACATCACCAAATGCTAGCCAGGTTGCACATCAACAATGCAAAATGATACAGTCACTTTGGAAAACAATTTGGCAGTTTCTTACAAAGTTAAACACACACATAGCATAATACCCAGAAATCTCACGCCTGGTGTTAAACTTGCTTATTCCAAGAGAAATAAAAACACATGTCCATACAAGGACCTGTATGTGAACATTTAGAACAACTTCATTCACAGTAACCAAAAATTGGAAACAACCAAAAGTCGGTCAACTGGTGAATGTATAAACATACTACGGAACATGCAAACAATGGAAGACTAGTCAGCAATGAAAAGAAAGGTGAGTGAAAAAAAAAAAAAGGTGAGTGGTATGTGAGAAAGTATAGATAAACTGCAGAGCATTACATAAGTGAAAGAAACTGGCCACATGCTTTATGATTCCATTTACATGACATTTTATAAAAGGCAAAAACACCATAAAAAGTAGATCGGTGGAGGTGGGGGGAAAGTTCCTGAAAAGAGGTATGAGGGAATCTGAGGAGTGATAAGACTGATATCCCGATTGTAGGTGATGGTTATCCAATTGTGTACCTTTGTCAAAACTCTTTGACTTGTACACTTTAAAAAAATGAATTTTTCTCTATGCAATTAATTCAACAAACCTGACTTTAACAAAATCCCTAAGGTATTATCTTCCTTAGGTATCACTATCAATTAAGATAATGTGAGCTAATATTGATTATTTATTATGTGTCAGTCGCTATGCCATATATTACATGTAAATTCGATGATTTTAAATATATCTATATTAGATACTTAGATATACGAATACGTATCAGTGTGATTATTAGATGAGGAAACTAGGGCTCAGAGAGTTTACAAAACTTGCTCAAGGTCACAGAGGTGGTAAGTGTCAGAGCTGGGATTTTTTTTTTAAGATTTATTTATTTATGCATACAAGCACTGGGGTACAGGCCAGAGGTATGGGGGGTGGTGAGAGGATTCACCACAGAGAGCCAGGAGCAGAACAGGAAGATCAACTGAAGTACACTGCTGAGGGGAGCAGCTGGCACAGCAGGAGAGGTTCACTGCGCGCCATGTGGGTCCCCTCCCTGGCCAGCAGCAGGGATCAAACTCGCGTTGCAGTGGCTGCAGTTTGCTTCATAGTGCGTTGCTTAACCCACTGCGCCACCAGGGAGGCACCAGAGCTGGGATTTGAACCCTGGGTATGTCTGATTCCAGGGCCATCAATCATGTGGTGTTGGTCAAGGTGTAGGCATCATCAACTCACATATAACTAGTCAGAGATTTCTGACCTCAAACCAGTTGACATTTTGGGTTATATAAGCTTTTGGGTCTTGGTGTTTGTTTTTTTTTTGGGGGGGGGGTTGGGGAGTTGTCTTCTGCATTAAGAATACTTGGCAGTATCCCTGGGCCACTACTCAGTAGATGCCAGTAATGTCTCCTCAAGTTCTAACACCCAAAAGGGCTCTAGATATTGGCAAATGTGCCCTGAGGTCAAAGTTTCCCTTAACTTCCCTTTAAAAACACAGACATTTCACCAAGATTATACCAAAGAAAGAAATATACCGAAGAGAGAATGGAGCCAACAGGAATATAAAAGGTCCAGACAAGAAATTTGGTTACTGAGGTAGCTAAGGCATGGACTTAATGGGAACATTTGGGTACTGATTGGATTCTCAGAAGTTAATTCTGTATAAGGTTCACATGGAGAAATATATATGCACATGGGCATAGAGACATAAGGTTAAAACTATGAAGTTTCATGACAAAAGCTTATTTCCCTCTCCTATGCTGTCTCTCTGGGAAGCATCACACTTGTGCCAGAGGTGCCTTGTTGCCCAGGAAGGCGCTGGGCTGCCCTTGCAAACCACCTCCACTTGAGTTCTCTTCCTGTGGCAAGTCTTCCACTTTGGGAAACAGCCAGCAGTTACTGAGGGTGGTAAACCAGGCGGGCAATAAAGTTAGGTGATTATGTTACATTTTCTTCCAAAAAAGATGTGATCATGAAGTCATAAGATTGCTCTTCTGCAGTTTGTTCAATGACTGGTATGTGGTTGGTGATTTCTTTAAACTAATTACATAATAATAACACATGACACTAGTCCCTGAGAACTTACCATTACACCATGGAGGGTGCAATATTCCTCTCATGCATCATCGTAAGAAGTCTGTGACCTGGAGCCTCCCTGGTGGTGCACTGGGTTAAGTCTCGGCACAATGAAACTACTGGCAGTCACTGCAGCAGGAGTTTGATCCCCAGCCAGGGAGGTGACCTCTCCTGTCTGCCTTGCTGCTTCCTTCAGCAGTGTATTGCAGTCGGGTCTACCTGTTCTGTTCTCCACTCTATCTCTGGTGAATCCTCTCACCTCCCACACTTCTGGCCTGTACCCCAGTTCTTGTATGCATAAATAAAAAACGAAGTCTGTGATCTATCCCCATATACAAAAATTAACTCACAACAGGCTAATTATCTACACCCTTGAGGCAAAACCCTTGGAAAACAGAGGCATAAATCCTGTGACCTTGAATTTTTAAAATATGACAAAAGAAACACAAGTAATTAAAAAGAATAGATAAGCTGCACTTTGACAAAAGTTTTTGTGCTTCAAAGGGCGCTATCCAGAAAGTGTAGAGACAATACACAGAATGGGGAAGGTATTTGCAAATCCCATCTCTGATAAGGGATATAGAGATATAGCAAACTTTTATAACACAACAATAAAAAAACAAATAGTTTAATTTAAAAATGGGCAAAAGAAATGTACATTTCTCCAAAGAAGATAGACAAGTAGCCAATAAGCATGGAGACATCATTAGTCATCAGGAAAATCTAAATCAAAACCACAGTGTGATATCATTTCACACCCACTGGGATGGCTGTAATAAAAAAAAAAAAAACAAAAAACCCAGACAAGTCCAAGCATGGAGAAGATAGAGAAATTAGAATCTGCATATCTTGCTGATGGGAACGTAAATGGTACAGCTGTTGTAGAAAAGAGTTTTTGGCAGTTCCTCAAAATGTTAAGCATAGAGTTATCATACGGCTCAGCAAGTCCTAGATAGGTACCCTAGAGAAATGAAAACATGTGCTCATAACAAACTCACACCGAGATATTCATAGCAACAATATTCATAATGGCAAAAAATAAAAAGGAAACAACCAAATATGTCAACTAACTGATGGATGGATAAGTAAATAAAGTGTGGTATAGGCACTCATTGAAATATTATTCTGTCGTAAAAAATATATATCTAAAGAACTGCTAATGGTATTATATAGAACAACTTTGAAAATGCTATCTGGCTTCATTTATATAAAACATCCAGAAGGGGGCCTCCCTGATGGCTCCAGTGGGTTAAGCAATGCACTATGAAGCAAAACGCAGCCACTGCAGCACGAGTTCGATCCCTGCTGCCAGCCAGGGAGGGGACCCACATGGTGCGGCAGATCTCTCCTGCTGTGCCAGCTGCTCCCCTCGCAGTGTACTTCCGTTGATCTGCCTGTTCTGCTCCCCACTCTGGTGAATCCTCTCACCCCCCACACCTCTGGCCTGTACCCCAGTGCTTGTACGCATAAATAAATAAATCTTTAAAAAAAAAATAGAACATCCAGAAGGACCAAATCCATAAAGCAGAACCTAGGTCAGTTCTTCTGGGACTGGGAGAGAGGGAGGAGGAGAGTGGCTGCTAAAAGGTGTGGGGCTTCCTTACGCTTTATGGGGTGGTGAGTGCTCAGGATTAGATAGTGGTAGTGGTCGCACAACCTATGACTATATTGAAAAACATGGAATTTATGTGCCCTTCTTTCTAAAAGATTTATTTATTTGTGCTTACAGTACCTGGGATGCAGGCCAGAGGTGAAGGTGTAGGAGCAGAGGTGGTGAGAGGATTCACCAGAGACAGAGTGGGGAGCAGAACTGTCAGACTGACTGAAACACACCTGTGAGGGGAGCAAGTAAAAGGCAAGTTACATGACATCATCATTAAAACATTGTTGAAAGTTATGCTGAAACCGGGCCTCCCTGGTGGTACAAGGGGTTAGGTCACAGCACTATGAAGCTATCAGCAGCCACTGAAGACGAGGTATTTCAGCAGATCTCCATGTTCTGCTCCCCACTTGTCTCTGGTGAATCCTCTCACCCCTGTACCTCTGGCCTACACCCCAGTTCTTGTGTGCATAAATAAATAACTCTTAGAAGATTTGCTGAAATGAAGGGATGAAAAGTATTAAGTTCGTAGGAGAAAAGAACAATAATCAAGAACTAGGTATATGTTTTATGACTCATCTGATTGCTGAAACCCTCAAAAGAACTCCTATGTTGTCTTTGCTATTTTGCCAACTTTCTGTCAGATTAAAAAAACATTGCCTTACATATATTTAAAATTTTTTGGTCATTGTGAAGATGTACTTTTCAAGGTTAAAAGGGACTATTTAATTACTAATAAATTGACTTGATTTATAAGTTTTAAATATTTTGGCCTGTAGTATGTACTTATTTGTGCTCTTGCCTCAGGCCCTGAAATGTTAGGGGCAGACTTGTCTCTGCCTTGAAGTTACTCTCTTCTCTCAGATGCATGTATTTATTTGTCTATTAGATAGTCCTACTTGTTTGCCTACAAGAACTATACAATCAGTTTGTCCAAAACGAAATTCATCATCTTCCTTTACTAGGTCTTCTCTTTCTTTGGATGATTTCTCCATCAGTTCCCCAATCCAGAAACCTAGAAGTCATCCTGGGTTTCTTTCACCCAGTGACTCTCCCTTGGCTTTCTAAACAATTTTGAAATCTGTCCTCTTCTTTACCACATCTGCCCTAGTTTGGGCCTTGAGAGCAATGATTTTCAAATATCAGCATGCCTCAGAGTTATCTGGATGGCAGGGCATGTTCAAACACAAATAACAGGCTCCTGTCCCCAGAGTTTCTGATTAGGTAGGTTTAGAGTGGGATTGATAATGCATTTCTAACAAGTTCAAAGGTGACGCTAATGCTGCTGGTTTGGAACCACACATTGAGAGCCACTGGCATAGAGGCAGATTTCAAATTTTACTCTTCTTAGAATTCATATGTGCCCTTGGGCAGATTACTTAATTTCTTTCAATCTGTTTCCTGATCTTTATAATGGTGGGAAAAGTTTCACCTTTGACAGGAAGCCTGAACAAAGGTAAGAGCTTAATAAATGGTAGTGATTTAGCCTTTTATTAACTTTCTCTTGGGCTGACTTCTGGTCTATCCTTATAAAACCACTAGAGTGGGTCCTCTCTTCCTAGGACCACAAGCTTTTCCTTTTTGTCTATCTATCTATCTATCTATCTATCTATCTATCTATCTATCTATCTATCTACTTATCTGTATCTTAATACATTCTTTTTATTCATGAAAAAACTAAACCCATTTCTGGATGTTCATTTCTGTTTTATATTTCATCTGTTCTTTAGTAAACAGAGCTGCTCTATGTGGAGTGCCTTCACCTAGTCTCAGACTCAGATCCATCTTCATTTTGACTAATCTGGAAATAACTGAGTTTGTAAGTTTCCTTGTCTGATGCAACCACATGAAGTAAATCATAAAGATTATTTTTCTTAAGGTATTTCTTGGTAAGATATTTCAAACGCCTTTTAGAGAATTGTTTCTTAGAAACATCTGTGAGTTTATTCTTGAAAAATTTAATGTGAACAACATTCCAAAGATTTCCAGTTTCCCATCAAATTTAACCTTCTCCTGTATGAACTATTTGGATTTTCCAGAATCAAAAATTCCTTCTTCTACTGCATGAGTAAGGTCCAAATTTAGCTTCCAGGTTGCCTTCTTAGGCTTTTTGTCCCCCTGCAGCTCCATATTGAAAGCCTCGTGTGCAACAAGTATGGACCAATACACTTAAACACAGTCAATTCTCTTCCATTTTTTTTTAAGATTTGTTTATTTGTGCATACAAGAACTGGGGTACAGGCCAGAGACAGAATGGAGAGCAGAACAGGCAGATCAACTGAAATACACTGCTGAGGGGAAAGCGGGCGAGGCAGGAGAGGTCTGCTATTATGCCATGTGTGTCCCCTCCCTGGCCGGTGGCAGGGATCGAACTCGTGCTGCAGAGCCTGCGGTTTGCGTCGTAGTGCGTTGCTTAACCCACTCCGCCACCAGGGAAGCCCCGATTCTCTTCCATTTCTTAGAAAACGTACACTCTCATTTTAATTCCATTCCTTCTTCCGGCCACCCTCTCTCTACCATTTCATTCAGATCGAAGCATCTCAAAAGAATTGTTTGGGATTGCTTTCTCTACCTCTTCCATCCTTACTCACTGTTCAATCTGACATAGTCTTGCCTTTGCTTCCACACTCTTCATAGCCAGCTCTCTCTAAAACAACATATGGCTTCCCCTCATGCCATATCTGGACGTTTGGTCACGTTACAGCTTTTACTACTGCTCGCACAACTTTTGTAGGGGGCAGTTTTGAAATGGATCCCAGTGATTGCCACTTCTGTGTACTCACCCCTTTTGTAATCTCCTCCTCTGGAGTGTGGGTTGAACCTAGTAGCTTTTTTCTAATGGATAAGATAAAAGTGAGATGAGTTGACATGGTACTTCCAAGAACAGGGTATGAGAGAAAAACTTTCTTGTCCTCTCTTGCTGGCTCTTCTTAGATATTGTTCTTGCTCCCTTGCTGTGAGTGTCCTATGGAGAGACCCACGTGAGAAGGATCCAAGGCCTTCATTGTAGCATCCATAAGAAAACTGCACCCTGACAATGACTGGGACACTTTGCCAACAGTTTGAAAGAGGACCACTTCCAGACTTTTCAGATGAGCCCACAGCCTTGACCAACACCTAGAGTCCAGCCTTGCAAGATACCCTGAAACAAACAGGCTGTGTTTTAAGCCATTAAATACTGGGGTGGTTGTGACAAATTGTAGATAATTAATATATATTCCTTCTTAAAACTGCTTTCCCATGAGAGGAACCCAATGGACTATGGTAAAGTATTAGTGGGACTTTATTGGTGGGTCTGGCAGGATAACATAAATTTTTAGAGGTGTGAGCCTATACACCTAAGTGTCATAAGCCATTGTTACCTCAATAAACATAATTTAAAAGATACAAACAGACTCCAAACACTGTTCCTATGGACTTCAGCAACTCCTAATATTCCTCCTAACTCTGTCTCTTTCTTCATGGAGTCTTTTGATATTGCCATCTCTTCCCTCCTACCGCTTTTTAAGGTTCTTCTCTACATAAATTTTCTTGTTAGTGTCATCCATTAAAATGCTGTCTATAATCCAGTCATCCTTAAATTTATGTCTCTGGATCTTTTGAGTATGTATTCTAACTGTCCTAGGGGCAATGCCACCTGGATGTTGGTCTCACAGACACTTAGACTCAGCATTTCCAAAAAGGAACTTGTTATTTTCTACCAAATCTCATAGTCACCATATTTTCTGCCTCCTGAAAGTTACCTTTCATCTCTTTATTCAAGCAATATTTATAGAGCACTTACAATGTGCCAGGCAGTGCTGTAGGGTCCAGGAGAGTTTGCATTCTAGTCTAGAGACAATGGAGATAATATATAAATTACACAATATATAGTACATTGCATAGAGCGGTGTGTGTGTGTGTATATATGTATACATATATATAGATATCTTATAATATATCATAATAATATGCTATGAGAGAAAAATTAAGCAGGCAGAGCAATGAATGTCATAGAGAGTGAACTGTGTATTAGCTTGGGTAGCCAGGGGAGACTTCACCAAGGAGACCCTTGAAGGAGGTGAGAACTATCTGGGATAACAGCATTTCAGGAAGATGGAGCAGTTAGTTCAAAGTCCTTGACCACAGATTTAACTAGGGTTTGGGAAACAGCAAGATGGTCAATGTGGTTAGAATAGAAAGAGCTAGGAAAAGTTAGAGATGAAGTTGGTGAGGTATACAAGCACAGACACGCACAGCCTTACTGGTCATTATACGGATTTTTTAAAAAAAAAATTGGATGAAGTACCATTGTTTCACATCCTTGTTAATATCTTGACAGTATAGTCTTTCTCTTCTCAGTTGTGGTCCCCTTGCTGCCCCACCACCCCAGTACCCATAGTTCTCCACCAGATCCATTGTGCTCCCCTCCTCCCTTGCCCGATCTGGAAGCTTCAGATCTATATTCAGCTTTAAGGGCTGGTTTTAATGTTTGTCTTTGACTGACCCTCTATTTGGTTTCTTTATATTCTCCTATAAGTGACACCATCCAGTATGGATTTGGGGTTTTACTTCTGAGTACAATAGGAAACCACAGCAGGGTTTGGAGTATAGATGTCACATGGTCGCTCTGCTTATGTCTAGAATAGGCTGTAAAGAAATCATTCCTTTTATTTTTACTTCTCAGCCCACACTTCTATTTCTCTCTCTAAGCCCTGTTTATTTAAACTCCTAAATAAATTTTGAACCCATCTGCTTCTCTTAATTTGTCTTAAGTCAAAGAAATTCTCTTAATATCTCTTAAATCTCTTAAGTCAAAGCAATTACACCCCTCATTGGTTATTCAGCTAATACTTACTGAACAACTACTATATTCCAGGTCTCTGTGACGGGGATACAGCAGTGAAAAGGAGCTTTGTGGAGATTTCATTTCTCTCTTTGGTTTATTGCTTTTTTAAAAAAAAGTTACCATTTCTTAATTTTCTTTTGCATTTATTTGATTACTTGCTAAATGTATACTCTTCTCACCAATGTGTAAATCTTGTGAAATAAAGGCCATTATCTATTTTGTTCACATATTCTCAGTGCTAAGAATAGCACCTAATCTGTAATACGTACTCAATAAACACTAGTTGAATGAATGAACAAATCACTAACAGCTTCCTAACTGATCTCTTTCCAGTGACTTTTTTTTTTTAAAGATTTATTTATTTATGCATACAAGCACTGGGGTACAGGCCAGAGGTGTGGGGCGGGGGGTGAGAGGATTCACCACAGAGAGCGG
>JAGFMF010011388.1:466299-627993 GCA_019455555.1 Galemys pyrenaicus
CTTTGGAGGTACAACACCTAAAGCACAGATAGTGAAAGAGAGGATAAACAGGTGGGACTACATCAAACTTAAAAGCTTCTGTTCAGCAAAGGACATATTTCTATGTCTAGTATACAGTACCAATATTCAGTAACAGTTTGCTCAATGTATAAAAGCATGACCGTGTGGCTTTCTCCATTAGATCACTATGGCTAACACTCATCACATTGTCTGATACACTGAAAATGGACTGTTGGGCGAATGGAAGAACTGAGGGCTGATCTGCACCCTGGTGACTTGGCTTTTTAAAAATTATTTGAGAAATGATCCCCAATTCTATAGTCTTTGCTCGATATGACATTATTCTCTTGTATCTACCCAGGAAGAGGTCATAAATGAGGTCAAAATGTCTACCTGTGGTCCAAGAGACTTTTTTTTTTATAGATTTATTTATTTATGCATACAAGCACTGGGGTACAGGCCAGAGGTGTGGGGTGGTGAGAGAATCCACCAGACAGAGCAGGATGCAGAACAGGCAGATTGACAGAAACACACTGCTGAGGGGAGCAGCAGGCAAGGCAGGAGCGGTCTGCTACGCCATGTGGGTCCCCTCCTTGACCTGCGGCAGGGATCGAACTCGTGCTGCAGTGGCTGTGGTCTGCCTCATTGTGTGTTGCTTAACCCACTGCGCCACCAGGGCGGGCCCGCAAGAGACTTTTTGTCCCTCAACAAACAAGCCTGCTGCCACAGAGGCCAGAGTCTGCAGGGAAAGCCACAGGGCTATGTGGATATACCTCTCTAAGCTTCCTCTTACTCATTGTAAAGCCACAGAGTAATATTAAATGTTTAAATTAATATTGAAATTCATCCTTCAAGCCTGTTTTAAAAACATTCAGTACTATTTTCATACAATCCAGATTTGGATGCCAATATACCTCCTTTTTAAGATTCTAGAATACAACCTAGGCTGTTTTTCAAGGCTGACGGTAACATTGTTTCTTACAGTGGGTCATAGGGAGATACACTGAAGGCTTTATAGTAACTAAATTGTACTCCAAGATTTATTTTTCTTTTCTGTAATAGCTCGAATCTCTGGAATCTTGGAGGACCTGATAGTTGGTATAAATGCAACATCCAGATACTACTGTTTAGTCTCGTCAGCACCATAACATTAAAATGTGAGAAAGATGGAAACGTTTCTGTCATCTTGAATACTTCCGTGGCTTTAAAAAAAAATGCCCCAGATGTTCATGGTTCTGTGCTGCCTTGTGATCTCCCAAGGGCTGTTGGGTATTTAGACTCTTATCTGTCTTGCTTGAGGTGTGAGGAACCCATATTAAGAATCAGATCATATGGATTTGAGGGCAAATGGGCAATGACTTTAGTAGGGACATTGAAATTTAGTGTTTTACAAACAAGCCAAACCCCAAATCAACTGATTTCTGAGCTGCTCCTTTCCCCTTTTTTTCATAAGAATGAAGATTGTGTAAATGTATAATTTTCTGGAAAGTGTGAAATGATTGTCTTTATGAAATAGCAGTTAGCAAATGAAAAGGTTAAAAAGCTTTTTCCCCCTGGAAAATAATCTACTTTATCACAGATGTTATCACTTCTGTTCACTATCACTCTACAGATTACTTTTTTATTTTGTTTAAAACTTTTTTTTTTAAAAGATTAATTTATTTATGTACACAAGAGCTGGGGTACAGGCCAGAGTCCAGAGAGGTGAGAGGATTCACCAGAGACAGAGTGGGGAGCAGAACAGGTGGACTGACTGAAACACACTGCTGAGGGGAGCAGCAGGCGAGGCAGGAGAGGTCTGCTGCGCCATGTGGGTCCTTCCCTGACTAGCAGCAGGGATTGAACTCGTGCTGCAGTGGCTGCGATTTGCTTTATAGTGTGTTGCTTAACCCACTGTGCCACCAGGGAAGCCCAGATTACTTTTTAAATCAATTAATTAATTAATTAATTTACAATGTTTGCTTACTTTTCTCAGGTGTAGTCCCCATAGAATTTCTGCCTCCAATTCACCTGTGTACCATCACCATAATCCCTTTGTTCCTCCCACCTTCACTTTGGTCTCTTTCCCCCTCCCCTACAGAATGTCTCTGATTTGTAGTTGTCTCTTAATTGCTGTTAACTTTTTTGTGTGTTTTTTATTGTTGTTATTATTATTTTTTTAACTTTGTCCCTCGTTTGGTTGCCCTGTATTCCTCCTATAAATGAAACCTTCCAATATTTTTCTTTTTCATTCTGACTTATTTCACTGAGCATAATTCCCTCTAGTTCCATCTGTGTTGCTGTGAATGGCATGAGTTTATCTTTTTGATTGCTGCATACTATTCTACTGTGTATCTATACCACATTGTCTTGATCCAGTCATAGATTTTTGGGCATTTGGGTTATTTCCATGTCTTGCTTATTATAAATAGTGCTGCAATAAACATAAGGGTGCAAAACCTTTTGAATTAATGTTTTTGTGTCCTTTGGGTAGATCCTGCAGATTGGAATTGCTAGGTCATATGGTAGTTCCATTTTTAGTAGTTTGAGGAATCTCCATACAGCTTTCCATAGCGGTTGGACCATTTTGCATTCCTATCAGCAGTGAAGAAGAGTGCCTTTTTCACCACATCCTCGCCAACATTTGTTGTTGCTACTTTTTAAAATCTGTGCCATATTTACTGGTATAAGGTTATAGCCCATGGTGGTGTGTTGGAAAGGATTTACGCAAAGTTGATGTGTTTTTAAATTACCAGGAGAGAAATGCTTCTTCATATATGAAAATCCTACATAATGTTTGACATGGATACAGAATTTCACTTGTTGGTTTTTTGATGCATGAACAAGTGTTTTAGTACCAGAATGATGTATTGATCTGGAGACTATTAGTGAGGGAACCCCATAGAGTGAGACTATTAGCTCTCTCTACATAGCTCTGTGTTATCACAGCATATCATACTGAAATGACCTTACTTTTTATCAGTCTCTGCATTAGTCTAAGAATTTCTCATGAGCTCAGACTCTGTCCGGGCTTTCCCTGACTCCCCAGCACTGTCTTCTTAACAGCATAGTCTTTAGGAAAGTGTAAAATGGTCGCCTTTATGAACAATTGACTATCAAATGAAAATGTAACACAGTCTCAAAGCCAGCACTTTCATTCTTGTGTTCTTCTACATCTGACTTTTCAACTATGTTGACCTGAATTCCTCCAAACTATTTTATCTCACAACCAATCAAGTTTAGTGCAACCCATTATCTTTTTTGCCTATTTTGTTCAACCTGGAATTTGGATTTTTAAAAAATGTTTACATTGAACACTGACAGGTAGGAAATTGTAGTATTTTGGGAAAAGAATTTCTTCTTTGTGTTGATCTCTACCAACTGTTTAGCAAAAAAGTTTTGGTTTTAATAAACTGGTTAAGTCCAGAATTCTACATGCTTTTAATTTAAATTATACAGATAGTAAAAAATTAGAAAAATTTATATTTACATTATATCATACCATCTGCAATAAAGAAAGGTATGAGATCTTTGAAAGCTCTAGAATGATAAAAATTTCCAATTGTCATTATTCTATTCTATGGAAACCCACTATTTTAATATATATGAGTAGTTACACTTTCTTTCATTTGGCTTAAGTATTAGGGATATAAAGGTAGGTAATTGATTCACTGGTCTTTTCTGAATAGGAAATAGCAAGCAAGCATCTTTATAATACACTAATCTCATTAGCCTTAAAAGTAAAATTATTCAAGCAAAGATTATGCTCAGAAATAAATTCTCTGAATAATGTTACATATTTTTTTGGGCACTTTAATTGCTTAGGTTTTTCCTAGTTCCATCTAGCTATCATATACCCTTTTTATTATCCATGCTGTTTTCTAAGATATTTTTCCACTTAAATATTTTTTTTAATATTTGTATAATTTCCTTTTCCTTGCCTCAATCCACTTTCAGGAATTAATTTTTTCTCTATTAAATTTTATTTGTAGGAAATTTAACTCAGCATCATCTTTAAGTTCTTTTTACTACTAAGAATAACAATAAAAGCAACAATTATAATATCTACAACACATAGAACATTTAGCAATGTGAAAAAAATTATGAATACTTTACATGTACTAACATCAAACTTTTTTTAAGATTCATCATTCTTTCATTTATTTTGCTTTTTTAAAAATTAATGAAGTACAATTGTTTTTGCATCTTTAATCTTTTGATAATATAGAATATCTGTCAACATCTAATATTCTTAACAATCCTAAAAGGAAGTTATTATTCTTAGTCCTGTTTCCTAGATGGGGCACTTGAGAAGACAAAGGTTAAGTAACTAGTTAAGTGGTACAAGCAGGATTCAGACAGAGGAGGGTTCAATTACAGTCTGTGGACTTAACTACCAAGCTAATCTAGGTTTTTTTTTAGATTTATTTATTTATGCATACAAGCACTGGGGTACAGGCCAGAGGTGTGGGGGGTGAGAGGATTCACCACAGACAGAGCGGGGAGCAGAACAGGCAGATCAACAGAAGTACACTGCTGAGGGGAGCAGCGGGCACAGCAGGAGAGGTCTGCTGCACCATGTGGGGCCCCTCTCCGGCCTGCAGCAGGGATCGAACTCGTGCTGCAGTGGCTGCGGTTTGCTTCATAATGCGTTGCTTAACCCACTGCGCCACCAGGGAGGCCCCGCTAATCTAGGTTTTAACAGAATATTATCCTAATAATGTTGTTTAATTTTATTTTATATTTTCCTTTCTCATCAAATATAATGGTCCAAAACTTTGTTTTCATTCATTTTTGTGATCTTGTGTATTCTCTCTCTTCACTCATATCTCCCCTCTATCTCGCCCATGAAAATTAACACACCGAAATCCTGTTTAAATGAAGTCTCAGGTATGCACAGTCAACAAAGTATTTGCCTTGTATTTCTCCTTGTTTCCCTGCCCAGTGAATGTTAGACGGGGATTTCATCAATGAGAGAATGCCAAAAACCAAAGGAAGAACAGCCACCACATATCAAATTTCCAGTTTCCACCATTGAGCTAGTTACAACGACCCCTAAAATCTACATAAGCTGGTTAAGGCTTTTGCTCTAAGAAGGGTGCCATGAAACTCGCCATGACACTGCTCTTTCCGCACTGCCTTGCTGTTTCTGATGCTTGTTGGTGAAATAACTATTTACTTTTTGTTTGGGGTCAACACACCATAATTATCTCATAGCTGATGAACTTTACTTCAAATCAATACCTCTTAGATGCTTCTGAGAGGTGGAGAGATAGTTGTTTTCTTAAACTCAGGAATTTATTATCTAAACTCTCTATTTTAAATAGAAGAGAGTAGGTCATTAGTTAAAACAAACAGCCAGAACAGATTTATTGAAGTATAATTGCTATACAAAGAACTTTATGGATTTAATGTGTGCAACTTGGTGAATTTGAACAATAAAAACATTGGTGATATCATCCCCACAATCAAGGTAATAGATATAATCCAACACCTCCCAGAATTTTCTTCTTTCCTTTTGTTCCCAAAACTTAACATGAGACTTGTTAAGAAACAACTCTTGAAATGCACAGTACCAAATAATTAATTACGCATACTGTTTCTTGAGAACTGCAACTTTAAGCTCAAGGACATGTAACAAATCCAGGTCCTCAACTCTTATTTAACCCCTCAAGGGATCAAAGTTATAATGTAACAATGTTTGATGAAATGATGTTACTTAGTGACCTGCTCTACAACAGATCTCTAGAATTTCTTCATCTTGCATAACTGAAACTTGATACTCATTGAAAAACAACTTCCCTTTCCCATACCTCCCAGCTCTTGGCAACCAACATTATAGTCTCTGCTTTTATGAGTTTGACTATTTTCGACATCTTCTGTAAGTGGAACCATGCGGTATTTGTCTTTCTTTGATTGCTTTATCATTTCACTGAGCACCATGTCCTTCACGTTGCTGCAAATAGCAGGATTTTCTTCCTTTTAAAGGCTGAATAAATGTCATTATGTGTCTATACTATATATGTTGTCGTTAGTGTAGACTATATCAATGATTTGAAAGAGCCCTTCTGATCTGAAGCAGGAACTCAGCAGTAAATATCCCAGGAAAAGAGGACCCAAGAAAACATGAACAGTCATGATAAGTTCAGCAGCTATGACACAATATAGAGAAGGTTCCTACAGACTTATCTCTGATAGGGTTATGAATATAGAGCACTGCAAAATGAAGCCAGAGATTTTGGTTTCTCATAATGGAGAAACAACCTTTGACAAATGGCTTAAAATGTTGTCAACCATGTGGGTAAAGGAGATATTACTTCCACATACTCCTACATAGTATGAGAAGTTCAGCTTGAAAGATGGTTAGTCCAGAAGATTCTGAAGACCTGGTGAAGTCCTAATGAATAGGAGGTAAAAATACATTCCTCTTTTTTTTCTTTTTTTCCCAAAGTTTTATTTATTTATGCATACAAGAACTGGGGTACAGGCCAGAGGTGCATGGGTGGTGATGGTGGTGAGAGGAGTCACCAAAGACAAAGTGGGTAACAGAACAGGCGGATCTACTGAAATACACTGCTGAGGGGAGCAGTGGGGAGACAGGAGAGGTCTGCTGTGCCGTGTGGGTCAGCTCCTTGGCTGGGGATCAAACTCTGCACTGCAGTGGCTGCAGATGCTTCATAGTGTGGTGCTTACCCCCTGCACCACCAGGGAACTCCTACATTCCTCTTCTAAAGGAGCTAGAGAGCCAACCTTGAGAACCAATTTCAGAGTCAGAGGAGAGGAAAGAAGTCTTAGGAGGCTAGGAAAAGCTTATCAATCAAAGCAATACTGCCATCTCTCTATGTATTATGTCATATCAGGTAAGCTGGTTGTAGGTTGAATCTGATCCATGGAAAGAATTGTCTGACAAATTTTCATTTTGTCTTCTTTTAATAGTGAAAAAAAAGATTTCAAGTTAGCTAGCTGGACTAACTCAGTTTCGATGGCCCCAATTTTGTTGGCAACATCCAAAATGTGCTAATCGGGACCTGTCAAATATAAATCTTCTCGCCATCAGATCTGATCAGGGTGTTGACCTTGGCCACCTCAGTGTCATAGAACTTTATAGCTTGTTTGATCTGATACTTTTTGGTCTTGACATCCATAATGAACACAGGAGTGTGGTGTTCTTTTTCCTTGCTGATTTGGTAGTCAGGGCGAATTGATGATGGCATAGTGGTCAAACTTGTATCTCCTGGGGGCTCTCTTCTAAGGATATTTGGATGCAGTGTCTTGGGCAGCTGGAAGGTGGGTGATAGAGATTTTTGTGGGGGGAGAGTGTGCCTTTTGCACTGACTTTTGGCCTTCAAAGATTTTGATTTTGCTTTGACTTGGGAGGGGCACTTCTTTGCTTTTGGCATCATCTTTGTGAAATAAAGAAAATAGACATAAAATTACACTTTCATGTTTTAAAGAAACAAGGTTAGTTTCCAAAATAATATTTGGGAGAATTGACCCCAGAATTTGTATTCCTGACTTCTCTTGATTTCCTGATTTCACATTCCCAGTGGGATGGCAGCAGCTGGAAGTAAGGGATGGCTGTATCCATTACACTGACTCGAATGCTTTGGCTTTTCATAATCCCTTTCACTGTCTTTACAACTGGCTTCCTTCTATTTGTGTTACTAGCTTGGCTTGTTGGCCATTTAAGTTTACCACCTATAAACTGCATCCTAAGTAGCTTAAATGTGTATCATCTTCCAGAAGAAATTTCTAGGCCCATTTTAACAGATGTTTCTTTGACTCATTTCAAAGAGTGGACAGGTTTGGGGGTCTGGAGTGCCCCTAACTCCACCCTGTCCTGTTACATACATATCTATTAAAGCAGCCAAAACAAAAAAGACTAATAGTACCAATATTGGTGAGGATGGGAAGAAACTGATTCTTTCAAACACTGTTGGTGGGAAAGTAAAATGATATAGCTGTTCTGGAAAACAGATGGCAGCTTTTATAGAATTAAATATATATTTACTGTATGTGTCATCAATCATACTTTTGGGCATTTATCACAGAAAAAGAAAAATCTTGTACACAAATGTTAATAGCAGTTTTACTCATAATAGATCAAAAAGCAAACCAAAAGTGTTAACCTTGAAACAACAAAAATGTACCTCACCTGGGGAAAGGATGAACAAAGTTATCTATACAACGGAATAATACTTAGCAATACAAAGGAATGAGCATTTTATGCCTGCAATAACCTGAATGGAACTCAAGGGCATTATGTTTAGGTTTAAAACTCAATCTCAAGGGGCCTCCCTGGTGGTGCAGTGGGTTAAGCAACGCAACACACTATGAGGCAGACTGCAGCCACTGCAGCACGAGTTCAATCCCTGCCTCCTGCCAGGGAGGAGACTCACATGGTGCAGACCTCTCCTGCCTCGCCCGCCTGCAGTTCCCCTCAGCAGTGTATTTTGGGTGATCTGCCTGTTCTGCTCCCCACTCTGTCTGGTGAATCCTCTCACCACCCTGGACTCTGGCCTGTACCCCAGCTCTTGTATGCATAAATAAATAAATATTAGAAAAAAAATTAAACTCAATCTCAAAAAGTTGTTGAATGCTATATGATTCCATTTATGTAACATTCTTTTTTTTTTTTAAAAGTAGAGAGCTTTCTTTTTTTTTTAAAAAACATTTATTTATTTATGCATACAAGCACTGGGGTACAGGCCAGAGGTGGGGGGAGGGTGAGAGGATTCACCAGACAGAGCAGGGGGCAGAACAGGCAGATCTACTGAAACACACTGCTGATGGGAGCAGCGGGCCAGGCAGGAAAGGTCTGCCTGTGCCATGTGGGTCACCTCCCCAGCTGGCAGTGGGGATCGAACTCGTGCTGCAGTGGCTGTGGTTTGCTTCATAGTGCATTGCTTAACCCACTGCACCACCAGGGAGGGCCCCCCCCTTTTTTTTTTAAAGATTTATTTATACATATAAGAGCTGGGGTACAGACCAGAGTCCAGGGCAGTGAGAGGATTCACCAGAGACCGAGTGGGGAGCAGAACAGGTAGACTGACTGAAACACACTGCTAAGGGTAGCAGCAGTGGGCGAGGCAGAAAAGGCCTGCTGCATCATGTGGGTCCCCTCCCTGGCCGGCGTCAGGGATTGAACTTGTGCTGCGGTGGCTGCGATTTGCTTCATAGTGCATTGCTTAACCCGCTGTGCACCAGGGAGGCCCCATTTATGTAACATTCTTAATGTGACAAAACTATAGATATGAGGGAACAGATTAGTGATTATTAAGAGACAGGGATGGAGTAGAGGATGGAAAGTGGAGGTGGATTTATGAACACAGAAAATGTAAAGGGAGTTCTTTTGTGGTGATGGAAAAGTTCTGTCTTGTTTGTAGTAGGGGTTACATGACTTTACACACAGCATAAAGTTGCACACACACATAGACACAGGTTTAAAGAAATGGTAAAAGCTAAGTAAGTTCTGAATTAACAGCAATTTCATAAGCTTATGCTACAGAAGGCCTAAAGTTGCTACCCACCATCACTTATGTCACTACCTCTAAACTGTTCTTTATTCTGTCCATGGCAGAGTTATTTCGGTGCTGAGCAGAGAAATGTCTATTCCTAAACCAAACCAATCAATCTTACCCATTGGGTATAATCCACAGGCCTTTATTCCTTTTCATTTCTTAATTTTCCCATACCTAATAGTCAGAGGCTTCTTTGTTGCCAGAGGTGTTTTTCATTTTTACATCTGAATTGGATGCCAATGCAGATGCTAGAAGTTGCCAGAAGGCAGTCCTCCAGATAACTGTCCCTTGCTCTAGCTTATATCAGACTGAATTAGCATTCAGAATATGCACTGTCATCTTATTAAAATTTATATTTTTTAATGGAGAAAGCACATGGGTAGTTGAACGTGGAGCTAATCTTACCCTAGCTCTTCTTAGTTTACCTGTGTCTAAATTAAGCTGAACTTCTGGGCCTCAGCTGTTTCTAAACAGGCATTATGGATTTACTAAGGTTAATGCCTGGGGGAACATTGTACACAATGCAGATACTAATCTAAATCAGTGCCATCACTAGTGCACAGTTCGGGAGTTTGGCCAAAAAGCACTATTCAAATCAACACTCAGTTAGCTAAGGATGAGTAGGTGGGTGTGGATAAAGAACTCCATAAATGGTAAATGTACATATTTTAACGCCTTTGCTTTCCCTTTACCCTCTGAGGTTAAATTTAAGTATTGCAGAAAGATGCTAAGTAAAATCTTTAGTCAATTGTAACAAAGGCATTTTATCTTATGATTTCTGTTGCTCATAATCATTCAGCATTCACTTTGAGTCTTTTATGTTACATGACTGACCTTGTGCTGGGGTGGGAACACAAAGATGAGTAATTGTAAACGATCACAGTATGCACAAGCACCTCGGGGCGCCTAATAAATGTTAGTTTAATGAAGGCACCATTAAGGAGGTCACAATTTGGCTAAGGTCACTTAAAGGGCCTTCAGGGAAGAAATGTAACTGCAATGCTAGGTCTACATGAATAATTACCAAGCCTGCCTGCTACACACAACATTTGAGCCCCAATGAGGATTTGGGCCCCAAGTGGGAGAAATACCAGGTAAACTCTTGTGCAACAGTGAAGTGTCGGATCTCTTGATCTTTAGCTCACACCCTGCACCTCAGTTTGCAGACACTAACGGGGTTTACTAGCTTCAAGGACGCAAGGCTGCTGTTTTCCGAAAAGGCTGCGTTTGGGGGCAGAGAGGCCAACGACTGAGTGCTGGGGGATAGGGCTCAGCAAGAGGAGAAACGAAAACGCCCAAAATTTCTGGCCGGTAACCTTTCACCTAGGTGCCCGCCCCTATTCCCCGGGTCTGAAACGCCCCCACCCGCAAGAGTCCTCCACTTGTGAGGACGCTGGACATTAAGACTTAAGGAGCACAGCCCTCTGAAAGCCATTTCCTCAGTTCCGATCTTTTTCAAACTGCTTCCCTCCCAGGCCCAGCCAGTTTCCCTAGCCACGCTGGGCGGTTGACACGCAGGCGCCGGAATCGAAGCCACGCTGGGTCTCCCCAGCCAGGTCCCCGGGCCAGAGAGGGCGGGCGCCGCGGAGCGCTTCCCGTGTACGGGGCGTCCCACAATGCATCGCGCCGGCAGTGGCGGCGACCGCGGCGGCGCTCTAGCCGCGGCATGTCTGCGTCTCTACTGCTCTGGGAGGAGGAAGAGAAGGAGGAAGAGGAGGAGGAGGAGGGGGAGGAAGAGGAGAAAGGCGCAGGGGTGGGAGCTGTTGCTGAAGCTGCCACAGCAAAAGTTCTCCCCCCCCTTCCCCTCCTCTCAAGGCCCCCAGAAAGGTTGAAGCTGCCGCCGCCTGCAGTCGGTGACCGCGCGACTCGGCGCCGCCCGCGGTAAAGCGCTCGGCCTGGCAGGCCCGGGCCCGGGGAGGGCGGGGGCGGGGCGGGGGCGGCGCGCGGGGGGGTCGCGCGGCGGTGGCGGCCTGACCCGGGGGGCCAGCCTTGGCGAGGCTGGGGGTGGCTAGGGGGCCGGCCGAGGCCGAGGGGGACGCTGGAGCTGACTGGGGACGGGAGGAAGCGGGCGCGGATGGTGGGCTGGGGGTTGAGAAAGGATAACGACGGGGTGGCGGAGGCGAGAAGGCGGCCTCCGAGGCCTGAGGGGTGTCAGAGGTCGGGAAGGAGGTGGGAGGTTGGCATGGGGAAGCCAGAGGGTGCTGGATGTGGCTGTGAAAAGGCTAGGGAGACGTGTAGTCCCTGTCCTCCGTGCCTGGTGCAGTGCTTGATGCACCGCAGGCCTCAGTCACTGTGCCGCCAGAGTGTGTTCTCTGGGAGAGGGGAAGGGCAGGGGTTGGAGAAAAGGGGGTCCTTGCAGGAAACATAGTGGGAGTGGGTGTTAGGAGAGAGGCCGCAGGAAAAGATGCCGATAGGTGGAGGAATGCTGGGGGTGGCTATGGAGGAGTCTTGAGGATTTTGGGGGGGGTGTTCATTGTGCAGAAACTGTAGATACTTCGTTATGGGAAGCGTTTCAAAGGAAAGGAAAGAAGAAATATAAGGAATTTCCGTGAATAGAAAGACTAGCGTTCGAAGCTAGAGGGGTTGCTAAATACTAGCGAATGTGAAAAAAATGCATAATAGAATAGACAGATGCGGTAGAATTAATAAATATTGGCCCAAGGACTTAAGAGTTATTCCAGATGGGCCAGGACGGCCTAGTTCCGAACCTGTTTGGACTCTTTTCTGTAGATGACATCTGGTAAGTGTGGGCCTCTGCTGTGGTTGGGGTCACTGAGAATTAGACCTTAGTTTGGTCTGAGACATTTTAGACCTGCACAAGTGAATATGAGAAATCTCAGAAACAGACCTTAAAAAAGGTCTGGCCCTCAGGCATTCTCCAGGCCATTGAGTTTAGATTTTAGAAAATTTTAAGTGTTATCACTGATACACAGTCTGAGTGAACACTGTCCTGGCAGATGCAGGGTGGGAATTACTTGACTTGGACATTTTGTTCTTCACTGTCTGACTTACCTGGTTCAGGACAGTTGATGCTACATTATACAGCTTGGGTTGCAGTATATTGCCTTATAATTATGATGGGGGGAGTCCATGCATATTGGCCCTTCTTTGGAGGCTCCATTTGGAGTTCAAATTAGTTTAATTGACCCGGTCAATTTCAAAACCCTGGGGCTGGTGAATTTTTGCCATTCACAGCTCCTGATACTCTCTCAAAGACTGGTGGTGGTTTTGAAGAACATCTATCAACCTACAAAGCACGGGCCTGCAGAATGGAGTATCTAGAATACCTGTTTAGCCTTAGGTTGCTAGGAGGTCAGGCCAGTTATCTTGAGGTCTAGCGGAACCTGAGGAGTCTGGATGTTTTTAGAGCCAGCTTATTGGGAAGGTTAGCATTTCTGTATCTGGAAATGAAGGAAGGCCTGTTAGATTTGTTGCACTTAACCTGAACTAGACTTCCAATAGGGAACTCCGGGCTAGAACCGTATTCTTAAGATTTACCTGCAAATTACTCACCTTTTGTTATTAGTTCAGCTGAGGTGAGGGTAGTATGAGCAAAATTTTTATGGAAATAGAGGGTGTAGGGATTTGTGGGGAAGTTGGAAAGAAATTTAGGAGAGGAGTGGGAAAATTAAATTAGTCATTATTTAGTAAATATATAAAGGATTATCATCAGAGAGAACTTTGGTTAAAATTCTTCTTGTAGAAATAATCTAGAATTATTTAAAAAATTTGGAAAAATGTCTTTGCCAGTACATTTAAATTTACTCATTGTTTTTGAGAGTTTCAGTATATCACGTAGTATGGTGTGCCCATTTACATTGACATCATAAGAGAAGGGGTAGTAAACTACCCCTCTCTAGGACTGTGTATTAGCTGTTCTTCTAAGTTTTGGGAGATGAATAGACTTACATATAGTATGACATTTTTTCCCCCTCCCATTTTAAATTACATGAAATAATATAGGAATAGAATTTAAAAAAATTGTCCCCAAGGGTGTTTATAATGAAAAACATATGTCTGTGTCACCTGTCTATAAGCAGTCTTACTGTCCAGAGGTTACTGTGTTAAGCTTTAATTTTTGTAGTTTTTATGCTTTTTTCTAGGTGTCCAGGTAACATGCTGGTGCTATTTTATCTTGATTGGTCCAAATGACATTATGAAGGGGTCAGAAGACTTCTTACTGTGAATGAAAGGATTTGTGTCACTGGTATTATGCCCATTTTTTCTTTCTAACGTTTGATAGTTACTATTTTAGTTTTTTTACTTAGTGTCTTCATATCTTTAAATACTATGGTTAATGATTTTAGAGTCCAACAAGCCAGAGCTTGGCTGTACATCTTATTATATTAAGGGTTTAAACGAGGGAGGACTTTCTTGAAGTAGAGAAAGCATTTAAAATTAGTGAGATGATAAAGGTATGTGTGATGGATAGCTCTGTAAGAAAGACCATGATGTTGGAAGCAACATCTTTTAAGGGTTGCTGGTTAGGAATTAAGAGTGGCTTTACATTGATATTTGTGCATGTTGGAATTAGCCACCAGGTGAGCAGTGCAGTATTTTGTGCTGGTCTTCTGGAGAGTTCAGTGTGGGAAATCCAGGAATAGGTTAAAATGATCTTGGATTGTTCTTTCCAGGCTTTAATAGCAAATATTATATATTATATTTTAAGGAGTGGATTGGCATGAATTTGTGTTTTTTGTGGAGTAGGAAGGGGAGAGATGGAGAAATGTCATAAGAGAAAGAAGAGGCTGAGGGGCAGGGTCTGATGGAGGTGCTGATAATTTTGTGGGAGGCAGAAGGAAAGGTAAAGAACTTTGAGGCCATTTGGATATGGTTGGTGTAAAGGAGGTTTAAATGACAGTGGTAAGAGAAAGATTTTTGGTAGTTATAAGGAAGTTAGCAAATTGCAGTTGTAGGACTATGGTGGGAAAAGTATGTTGTTCATATATTAGAATAGATTCATAAATTGTTGGTGTTTTTGAAATTTGTGTATGAGGTGCAACTGTATAAGGGTTATTGAGAGAACAGAATGAAAGATACTTGTTCTTTTAGAAGTCTTTAAATAATCCTACCTCTTGGAATCTGCTTTACTTTGAATAAAAACAGCATTCACATGTAGATTGTGTATTGTTAAATCTTATATTGCTTATGGGAATTATCCTCTCTTTGTTTTCCAAATGGTAGCTAGATTGTAACCTGCTCTAGAGCTGAGACTTTTTCTTTAATCTCTGGGGAAACTCAGACCAGCTTAATTCTTAAGTGCTTAATAAATACGTGTTGAATGAAATATAGAAATTAGTATTCACTATTAGTGATGATAGTGGAACTGTGTGAAATACTATGGTGACATAGTAAACAAAATTACATGTATCTGCATATTTTGAGAGAGTGACTGGGAAGGGAAGACTTAGATGAAAGGGAAGAGGCAGAATAGATGGGCCTGTAACAATCCAAAAAATACCAAAAGGTGGGACCACCGTTCTTTTCTAACCTGAGTCTGTTTAATCTGAGTAAATCTGGGCTGGGCAGAGTTGGTACCTGCTTTAATTTGGGTTTTCTTATTTCAGCATAACTGACTGCTTAGAGACTTTTAGCTGTTGTAAGAATCACTTTGACTTGATTTAATTAATTTTAAGATAATAAAAGTGTTGGATGAAGCTTTTTCCCTCAGGGAATATATAGTATTTACATTCTTCTGTAGGGGAAAAGGATAGTTGTGAAGTAATTCAGTAAGGATAAAATTTAAGAGAATTGATTTTTTTAAATATTAGATAAGAATTTTAATATCTTGGTAGTCATTTTCAGTAGTAATGTTCAGAACTTTTTAGAGCACCTTTTCTGAATTATCTTCTATATTTCTGGCATATTAAATGCAATCTACCTATTTATTAAAGAGCTATTATTGTATACTATTAGGGGAGACAGCCTATTAGGGTAAGTAAAACATAGTCCCTATCCTTTAGGAATTTATAATTCCTCCAGAATGGTATATTTATAAGTTATATAAGGCATAAAGTTATTCCAAATAGTTTCATTGGTGACATACCATTTTAGTTTGAAAGATTTAAGTTTTAGAAATGCTGAAGATCTGTTGCTATCAAGGAGAATAGAGAATTGAAAAAAAAAAAAAGGAGAATAGAGAATTGTCTTTTATTCATTTAGTCACAGAAATGGAAGTGCTTTTTCTTGGTTGATGTATTAACTGACTTTGGAAAACACTTCCATTGAGGAAATTGGAAATACTTTGAACAGAGGTGATAGCTTCCTCTCCGGTTAGGCATAATATAAATGTTGGTTAAATGCGTCAAGATGGTTAGATGTGTAAAATGCTAAGTGTAACCTCCTAAGATAACTATTTTCAAGAGGATCAAATTGATTTTAATGTGTAACTAAATTCTGGATGTGTGTTAACAATTTCATTACATTAATTTTACAGTTGTAGGAGTTCAGAGAATAGAGAAATGAACATTGGCTAAGGTTTAGGGAAAGTATTTAGTGTACTAAATATTTGTACTGTAGCTAGATATTTGAAAGGATTCCTTAGGGACCTCAGGAGAGAAACTATATTGCTCCACTTTGTCTTCCAGCTCTAGAATGAATCTAGAGTCTAGATCTATTTTTGTCTGAAGGCTTTCTGCCCTTTTCATTTCAGCTACTCTTACTTGTTTGTTCCTTTTAAAATTCACCTTTGTTGGGTACATTTTGAGCCCCCTAGAACAACTGGAGGGGTCTGTTTCCTTCTATATCTAGTGTAACTTTCAGTTTTTCCTTTTTTGAACCTGTACCCCACAGATTAGTCTCTCTGAGTGAAGAGCATGAGTCAACTTGGCTCTGTTATTCTGGCATTTTCCTGCATGCTTTTCTCAAAGCTGCTTTTTGAATTACAGAATAGAATAGACAGAGAACTGAGGGCATATTTCCAGTAGACACTGCCTGTTGAATAAATGAAAAGTAAGAAAATATCTGTTATCTATATGTTTTCTCTTCAATTTATTCCTAATCTGCCTTTTTCTATGAAGGATTTAATGGTACTATCAAAAATATGTTCAATAAAAATGAGATAATTAAGGACGTCTACTTGAGAATATGAAGAAGAAAAATTGTTTAAAAATGTTAGAAAATTAGACTAAAGTGGGAGGTGAGTAGGTGCAGGAGGATATTTGTTAACCAATAGAGAGTATGATTCTGAAAATAGAGAAAGATATTGATATATGACAGATTATGTTTAGAGGTAGTAAGAAAGGATTGAGGGTAAAGTTTGGAATATAGTAGAAATTATAATGTTGATTTATAACATTTCAGACAATGATGGCATGAATTTTCTTTATTTGACAGATAATATACATTATTCATATATGCAAAAGCATTGTTCGATACAGTCAAGAATACATCCTTTGGGATTTATATTCTAATAGGGGTGCTGGATTTGTTCCCAGGTAACTGCACTAAGATCATGAAGGTATAAGAAAAATACTGAATCTCACTAAAGTTAAAAAGTAGGAAAAACCAGTTTACTAGGAGAAAACCTGGGATTGCATGAAGTGGCAAAGTGCTAGTCTTTAAAGGGATGGATAGGATTCTTACTGCAGAAATAATTAGAAGGAAGGCATTCCAACCCAAGTTTGTTTTTTTTTAAGATGTTTATTATTTATGCATGCAAAAACTGGACTGTAGGTCACATGCAAGGGCGTGAGAAGATTCATCAGAGATAGAGTGGGGAGCAGAACAGGTGAATCTATTGAAATATACTGCTGAAGGGAGCAGTGGGTGAGACAGGAGAAGTCTCTTCACCATGTGGGTTAGCTTAGTGGCTTGTGATAGCTTGATTGTGCTGAGACTTGAATCCCAGCTCTACCAGGGAAGCCCTCAACCTGAGTTTTGGCAACAGCAAAGACTTGGAGATGAGAAGCCAAGGGTATGTGGGGAATCATGTGTTAATTTTTTTTTTTATAATGCTGCAGTAAACAATACATGCCACATAATATGTATATGTAAAACAGAAAGTTTCAATGATGGCAGCACCTTTTCATGCTGGATATACTTGGATGTTTTTTGTTCTGCTTGTTGAAAATGAAAAAAAAGATGATTGAGAAAATAAAAATTGGCTATCACTTATTAAGGTGATACCATACCTTAATTTCACAATATTGTATTTGATCACAACCTATAGGGGGACCATAAATACCAAACACAAGTTACCAAAATACTGTTCATGAATAGGGCATGGTATGATATAAGGAAGGAAATTAGTTGAGGTTGGGGTAGAAAATGATGACCTTGAAAGTTAAGCTAAAGTAGTTTGTATTTGATATGACGCAGGGTTGTGCTTAGTAAGCAAACAGAAGCTAGGTTTTAGTCTTGGCCCTTCTGTTTACCTCCTCCATTATGGAGAGAATTACTTCCTGAGACGTAGTTTTCTCATCAGGAAATTAATAATCATTATTCCTTCTTGCAAGGGATTTGAGAATGAAAGTATATTAAGATGTATCATTAATGTATAGCTGGTAAACTTTGATTAGAGAATTGAACCAAGGAGCATGTGTGTGCACATTATATATGGTAGATAAATATTATATCACTGTATTGGGTAACTTAATCTGACTGTAGCTGTACCATACCAGATAGATAGGGGTAGTGTGTTGGTAGCATAAGATTGGAGGTGAGATGATCAGTTAGGAGTCTACTGAAGAAAACAGGGATTCAAATTAGTTTTGTTAGCAGCAGGATTAGAAATGAGGTAATGGAATGTGATTTGTAGAAAAAAGGAAAACAACTGAATATTTTGAGTTGTGTTGAATGGAGCAGCCAAAATTGATTATATTTTGTGTAGCTTAGTGAGGTACATTATAGTGGCTAGTTATAGCTTCTTGCATATAGAAGGTTCTCAGTTATTTCTTGAATGATATGTTTACTAGTAAACTGAGGAGTGAGTTGTGAATCAAGACTGATGAATAGATTTGAGAAGGGAGGGGTTAGATGGCTACTTACCATAGACTGCCCAAATTTATTCATTTAGGGAATATTTTTGTATGCTCACTGTGCAAGATTTCATGGTAGGCAGTGCGAGGGATGCATGTTTGTATATGGCAGTCTGTATTCTTCAGGAGTTTACAGGAATAAAACTGAATAGATTTGGCAGTGGCAAATAGTATGGTAGGTTTGACTTTGTGGAGTTGGTGTGTGGACTATACTTTGAAGAAAAGTAGGATTATATCAATAGTAGACAAGATGGTGAGGGTTAGCATTCCAAGAAGAGGGAGTGATTTGAGTGACAGTGAGGAAAGGGGTTGGTGGTCTAGATTAGCTGGAATTTAGGGTTTATGTTGATGAGTGAAGAAAAATAAAGTTGGAAAGTAGAGGAAATTTTTCAAAATCCAGACTAAACTGGTTTTTAAAATTTATAACAAAGTGCTCAAGTCTTAAAGGTATAGGTAATAACCTTTTTTAGGTATACAACTCAGTTCAATATATAGAAACATTTACGAAGTCCTAGAAGGCTTCTATTTCTCCCCAGTCTCCTCTATGAGGATTCTTTATGTGTCACTTTCAACCAGAAGTAACTACCATTCTGACCTATCACAGAAAAGTAGTTTTGTATGTTTTTAAATTTCATGTTAATGGAATCATACTTTTATGTCTCGTTTCTCATGTTTAGTGTATATCTGTGAGGGTCATCGTATTAGTTATAACAGTAGTTTATTTTCCTTTGCTCAATGTGATTCCACTATATGAATACACCACAGTATAGTCATCTATTCCATGATGGCGAGACAACTGGGTAGTTCAGCTTTTTGGATATCTAAGCAATTTTAACATGAATCATTATGTGGTAGGGAATCGTTGATTTTTGATTGGGGAAATAGGTGAGTTTAAGAATGCTAGTCTGATAACTTTCTTCTTTCTTCAAAAGAAACTGGCGACCAGGAAACGAAAGAAGACTATGACAGAAGTGTTAAATAATGTGAACCTAAGTTGTGATGATAGTGTGGGAATAAAAAGGAAAAAATATAAGAAATACATTAATGAATTGAAGGGTTTAATGACAAAGGGCTTTTGGGAAGCCATGGCAAAAAAGAAACATTAACTCAAGGGCTTTTAACGTGCATAACTGTGAGGATGGAGGTGCCATTAATGGAAATTACTGGATTAGTTAGCAGAGATATTTTGGTGGGGGAGAAGAGCTACTTTGGTTTTAAGATACACTGACCAGTGTGTGAAGCACAATTAGAAGTATCTGAGGCAGTTATCTAGTTAAAGTTAAAATGTTGGATTCAGCTGAGGAAAGAGGTCCAGCAGAGATTTGGGAATATGTACATAGAGTTGATAATTGGAACTACTAATTCTGGATTTGGTAGGGTGCTGATAGCTCTGAAATTATTTGAACTGATAATTGAGGCGTTAATTGAAGCAATAGTTAAGGAATCTAGTTATAAAGAAATCACTATATATTCTAATTCCTTAGGAATACGTTAGATTGTAGCAGAGGGTGGTTTAAAGATTAATTTAGGATACTGTTGAAAGATATCTATGTAAAAATGAAAATGTGCAAACAGTGGTAAGAGGTGAGACCTTAAGGAGAAGAGAATTAGTGAGAGTTCCAAGAGAGAATTTGGGTAGATATACCCTGTATGGTTTAAGAAGAGAACCAGTAGTCATTTGAGGTAGAAGTAGCAGCTAAAGAGGTCAGTAAACTCATGTGACACAGTGGCATAAAACAAAGGAGTTCAAGTGTAACTGCTAGAGAGAGGGTAAGGACTTGGGTGGTGGGGGATTTGGTACATAGAATTTTAAGATTTGTTATTTTTATTTATGTATAAAAGAATTGGGGTGTAGGCCAGATGTATGAGGGGTGGTAAGAAGATTCACCAGAGACAGAGTGGGAGCAGAAGTGGACCTACTGAAATACACTGCTGAGGGTCTGCTGCATTATGTAGGTTAGCTCCCTGACTGGGGGAATTGAACTCATGCCGCAGTGGCTGACGGTAGCTTGATAGTGCTGGGATTTTAACCCCTTTGCCACAAGCGAGGCCCATAGAATTTTTTTTTTAAATCTCAGGAGAGCAATTCAGAGACCAGAGCACATGGAGAAAAAGGACTGAGTAGGTTGGGAGAATATGGAAGCAGTGAATATAGGACTTGTACTAAGATGTTTATTTTAAGGAGGAAGAACAGTTTTTTTTTTTTCCATAACTAAAGACAAGGAGTAACAGATGGTTGCAGATAAAACATTTTTTAGAATGTAAAGGAGATTTATAATAGGTGGAGAAGTATGATTTGAGGGAATTTTATTAAGAGATTGAGTATTTGATGGGATTTAAATATGAAGATGATTTGGATTAGTCAGTGAGATGTAGTCAGAATAAATCAGTTGTGGGAGACTTTATAGGTTTTGGTGGGGTTTGTGTGTGTGGGTGTGGAGGAAACAGATAGTTAAGATGGTTTATTATTGGGGAGATGCATGAAAAATGTAGTATAAGGTCATGATACTCTAGAGAGGGCAACATTGAAATGGCTGATGGACAGAATACATGTTTAGGTAAACAGATGAAACAAAAAAGGAGGTAACGAGCAGATGTAGGATCGAAAATAAAGTAGTTTTGAAAAGAAAACAGTTACAAAAATGAGGGGGTTCTCTGAAGTTAGCTCTTTCAATTGATGCATTTTTCCAGTAAATTTGTGTGTGTGGCTGAAGTGCAGATGAAGGTTTTAGGAACTGAGGAAGATGAGGGTATAAAAAGTTTTTTAGCATCGTTGTTGAAGCCACTGACAGGGAATGATTGCCAAAGATGGGACAGGTATAGCTGAAGTCTGGGGAAGGAGGAAGAGGGAAGGGTATTCTGGAGCTTGGTAGATGTTGCAGAGGGAATGGTTTAAGTGAATAATCTGAACTGCAAAGAGATTATTTTAGTGATAAAACAGTGGGAGTGACCTGGCAAGAAGCCGTTGGTTCTTTTATCAAAGCTGAAGGAATAGGAAAATGGACAGATGGATACGATAAGGTGGTCACAACACTTGAGGCAAGCGATCACAGTGATCACGGTTGTTGTGGCATGGGAATTGAGAGAAATAGATTTAGTAAACTCACCAATCCTTTCAGTTTTTCTATTTATAAAATAAGTAATTGCAAAATCATAACCATTCACATGTAAAAATACTGTTATAAATTCAACTGAGACGTTTTTGTGGATTAAAAATGAGACACAAAAAGGTAAGGTGGAGGATTATTCATGTGAAAGACTAAAGTAAAGACATGGGATAGTTTATTGACAGTAGAACTTGGAAAAACTAATGGAAAAAACCTGAATGGGCTGGAAATGAAGAGGTTGGAGTTGACCTGATTGGGAATAAGAGTAAGATTGAAGAGGGAATAGCTTGTAGCAGAAAAAATATGGAGAAAACCTAATGATACCTAGGAGGTAACTAATGCCCGAGCTGACCCCATCTCTGCACTTCAGACAGTCTTGCCACCATGATGTTGTAGTGGTGGTAATACAGCTGTGTTTTAAAATCATAAATGTGATGTTGGGATCTTTGCTCTTCTAAAAAAGTATCTCAGAACCATATCAAACTTTGCTTACAAAAATTGTCATGATAATTTATATGTATGAATAAGTTTAAGTAAAAGTGAAAGAATGGGGGGGTGGGTGATAGGAAGGAGGTGTTCTACGGCATCTAAAATCACTCTGTAGTGTCTTTTTTTTTTGATTACCTATACTGACTTCTCTCAGTGTTTTTAGATGCCTGTGTTTAGTGTTTTAAAAGGCTCTGTCTTCTCATTTCACTTATTACCTGTATATAGGTGACTCTTAGATACACAGTTCTAAATATGCTTTTTTATCTGTAGTTCTTTCTGATCTTTGTTGACTATCTCTAAAGGAGCAGTCTTACTAACTCCAAAACTAAAATACAGCAGACATGGAAGTAGCTTCTTTTTGTTTTATTTTAAAATCTTGAGCAGTATAATCTCAGGGTTTGAAACTGTTATCTTCCATATACTAACCTTCATGGGTCTACATTGATGATATTTAAAAGCTAAACAAGACCTCTTCTTTAGTTTGCGTGTCTGCTCTCTGACTTTCACTTGCCCGATTCTGTAATGGTAGTAATTTTTGTCAGACTTTGTTCTTTGTCAACTTTTTCCTTGTACTATTAAATAGACTTGACTCTTGAGTGCTGTGGTTTTTGAATCTCCTGCCTTGGCTGTGCTTACAACTCATATTTTATTATGTTTTTCATTTTTTTTAATACACAAGCATCATATTTTTATTTGGCTGACTGTGCTTTGTCTTCATGTTCACAGTGATTTTTCTACCTAATAAGAAATGCATACTTGGTTCTTTTGTGGACACATTCAGCATATATGGGACTACCATAGAACTTACTGACATGTTTTTTTGTTTTAGACATCCTCATATCCTTTTGGTCTCACAGTATGAACTCTTTGAAGTTGGCTTGGGCACATACCACATGCAGATTTTGGTGTTTTCCCAACCTTCTTGGTATAAAGGGTAAATAGTCCGTTACCAGGGATTTGGGACTGCAGAGTTTTGTTAGAAACTGTATTGTGTGATAGTTTAACATGATATGTCAAACACTTCACCATTCTCAGTGCCTTTAGATATCTTCCCTGGAAGAGTGGCAACTGAAACTTTACCATTATGGGGCCAGTGCTGTATGCTTCATACTTTTTGTATTTGCACTGTATATGTCACATGACTAACTTTTTCACCCTCTGAGTGGATAATAAATACCTTTCGGTCGTCACTGTTAAGATCACGATTTTTGATGTTAGTTCATACTTCAGAAAGAGCATATTTAGGGCAGAAAATTGAAGCAAGTGTGACAAGGCACCAAATAAATAATATATTGGTATTTCATGGTAGCACAGCTCTGCTTCAGGATGAGTTCCAGCAGTGAGGACTGGATCATTCATCACTACCCCCTCCTCCCCTTCTTAAGTGCATCTTGTCAATTACCAAATTTAATGACTGGCCTGTGTAGGTGCAGAACTTTGAATGCCTAAGAGGGTCCTTGGGGTAGGGTGTCACTATCTCTAACTCATAATTTGCTGGAACCTGCCTGATTTTGGTCTAGAATTGTTTTCAAAACCTGCCTCAGACAAAACTCTGCCTTGGCGAGTATGGGTATATTTTGAATATTTGAGTGGATGGTGTGGATTAGAGTAGTGATGGATTCTTAAGGAATGTGTTGGGGATGATTGTATTAGAAATGGAGAGTATGTTTTAAGTGATAATTATTTTAATTTGACAATTGAGAAAATGTTTTTACATGATAGGGATTGCATGTCTGAGAATCTTGGTTGGTGTGGAGTTCTTGCAATTTGAGAAAAGCTAGTATCCCAGGTTAGAATGAAAATAATTCTGCAGGGTCCTGTCTATGCTTGTCAACACACACACACACCTGTTTGTGTGTGGATACTTGTAATGGTAGAAATGTGTTAATTTGAATAGGTTCTATAATTAGAATCTTTAGCGAAATGGGCATGTTAGTTGAGTTATGAGTAATTCAAATAAATTAGTAGAGAATATTTGGAAAGATCATTGCCAGGTTATTGGGTATGCTTAAGAAATGTATTGTTTTTTAGTGACTTGGGTATCTCTGGAGTGAGGTACACAAAATTTAAGGGCATTTTAGGACAAATTTGTGATTTGGACCGTGTGTTAGCTTTGAGGGAATGAAATGACCGTGCAGTGTTTGAGGAAATTATGAATTGATTTGGTAGGAGCATATAAAAATTAAAAAGAGTTGTGAAGAGGTTTTAAAAAAGGTGAGTGGGAGATGGGAGGGGTTTGCAAGTTTTATTACTATTAGAAAGTTAAGTTTCAAAAAAGTAGAATTGGAAAGATGGTTCAGAGATTTTTTTCTTTAAATTACGCTTTTAGGTTAATAGGAAAAGCTAAAATGTGTAAATTAAGGTGTGAAAAATAAGAGGCGGGATTAAGGAAGAAGTTAAGGTCACTAAAAAGTTTTTTAATATAAGGAATGTTATGTTGGATGCTACTTTTGATTAGTGGTTTGGGAAGGTATGGGACTTTATTATCTCAGGGTTTGTAGGGGTGGGAAATTTTATCAAGAATAATTGATAGAAGTGATAGAGGGAAGTACGGAGCCCACGTGTTCCTTGGACTTCTGGAGCTCAGCAGCACACACACACCCCCTCTCGCCCCTCCCAAACTAACAGCCGCACTGGTTGGATTTTGCTGGTCTTTGGTTCTGCAGGGAGTCCAGCTGCCCTGTTGCTTGCTGCCTCCTCATTTGAGCACCGCGGCGCACAGCCGGCTGGGTGGGCCTCTGGCCCTCTGCATCCACACACCGGCGGCCACACTCGGGGTACTCCTGTAAGCGAGCAGGCCGGGGTCCGGCTGTGGGGCCCGGGAGGAGCGCCCCAAGGCATCCTCCGCACGCGGCTCACCGTCTTCCTTTTGTTGTGTGCGCGTGTGCGCGCGTGCGTGCGCCCGTGTTCCGGGAGGCGGCGGAGCGCGGGGCCGAGGCTCTCCCTGCCCCGTGGCTGGCGCGCCTGGTGCCTCGGCTGGCGGCGGGGCCTTCCAGACATCCGTCGTCCGTCGAGCCCTCGTCCCAGCGATGTAGCAAACTTTGTGAGTGACTTCTCAGCGGCTGACAAGTGTCTGCCTGACCACGAGGGTCTCTGAACGTTAACTGACAGTCCCGTTCCCTTGTATCTGTTTTTTCCTTTTCCAAGTCTTCGATCGGAGGGATAGTTTAGTGTCATGGTATGCGAAAAGGTCGGATGGGTAACTTGGGTCTGTAAGCCCGCGTCTGTGTTTTGGTTTCGCTAATAAAATCTGCATGTTTAGTGGTAAAGAACAACCATAAGGCTTTTCCAGAATTGGGCTATGGAGCAAACATTTGTTCTCTATACGTTATCATACATTTCTTTACAGTGTCAGGAAAGAATTATTTGTGTCATAGACTAAAAACCAGAGTTAGAAAATGCAAAAGTTAAAGCCCTTCCCAAGAGCTTGAATCGAAAACAGCTTTTTTTTGTTTTATATAATCATTATGATTTGTTTAATTTACATACGGAGTTTGGCAAAACTGGGCATAGTGTGATTAAAAAAGAGCATTTATTTGATATAGAGGGCAATGGTAAAGGGATCACACAGTTCTGAAATTTCAAGTATGTTAAATGTTTCTATAAATAAAATCCTATTCAGATTTTTAGATTTAATAAATGATTGCAATTGCCCTTTGGGTGCTTGAGAAGTCCAGGGTTTCTCTGTGCTTGTTTCTAGGCAGATTTTCAGTATTGTCAGCATGATACGGGTTTAGAACCTTGAGTGAATAATTTGTTTGAGATTACCAGTCTGTTTTGCAGCTGGGAATAGACTCTGGGTCTCTTATTCCCAGTCTGGTGACCTATCCAAGAATAGACCAAGGAAACTGGGTATTTGTCTGTTTGATGGAAAATAGTGGCTGAGTTGATTTTTATAGTGAATATTAAAGACCCAGAAAGTGAATGTTTGAAGGTTTCAATTTTCTCTTATAATATTTAAATGCAGTTTCTCCACACTGGACATCTTTGGCCTTTCTTTAAATACATAAAGGACTTGAGGATATTTCTCAATGGCACTTTTTATGGCGTTTTGGGCACACTGTACTCTTGATTATAAATTCTTATTGTATATAACTTTTTCATGTGGGTAGCCTCAGTGATTAGAGAGGGTAATTTGAGAATTCAAGTTTTCCCAGAAATGCTAGAATAGGAGTTATGTTAATTTTATTAATTTCACTAGTCTCTAATAAACACCTTTGGCTCTATTTATTGAGGTTGCTTAAAGAGGTACAGGTGAAATACTTGTGTATTTTCTCTTTGACTTTGTATACTGTTACTCTCATTATTTCATTGACTATACATAACATTATTTGATGACTTTTTTTTTCAGTAGGCCTAATACAGAAGAGTACCTCTTTTTGCAGTATTAGGATTGTAGTTGAACATTTTTGTTTTGTTCGTTCCTGACCTTTCTTAAACCTTTGCTCCTGTATCACAAAAATAAAACCTTTATTTTTCCTTCACATCACCAAACAACCCTGGAAAATTTTAACCTAATACTGTGATTCTCAATGAGGTGATTTTGGTAAGATCTTGGAGAATTTTTGGTTGTTACATAGGGAGGTTCTACTGATATCTAATGGGTAGATCCTGAACATCTTAAAATGGGCATGATAGTTCCCACAACAGAGAATTATCCAGTGCAAAATATCAGTAAAGGTGATGTTGAGAAACCTGGATCTAATTAATATATTGGGAGCAATATTCCTGCAAATAATTTAAATCTATGAAAATTATTTATAATATAATTGACATCTCTGTTTTGCATCTGATATAAATCTTTTCCCAAAGTGTTCATTAGAGCGATCACTGGTCAGAGATTGTGGAGGAAATTTTAGAGCATCATTACATAGGGTTTTAGAACTGAAAGATTAACAAGTATAACTTCTTCAGTATGTAGATAAGGAAAGAGTTTCAGAGAAATTGGGACTTAAAGTTCCACAGATAATGCAGAGCTCAGATCTCTTATTTCTATAATAATTTAAATTTTTTTATTAAACTTTAATTGTTGAGGGAAATGGTGTTGTTTCATTTAAGCTTTATATACAAAAACATATTTAAATAATGAAATTAAAATTTAAAAAATAATTACATTGTGATTTTTAGTATTCAGTAGATTTTTGTTACGATTTCAGACCTACATATATTCCTTGAATTCTTTACAATGGTTATATAACCATGCTAAACTTTTCAGCATATGCTTCTTTAGAAAAAGTATGAAAATTTAAAACTACCACATGTAATTTTAAAACAAAACAATTTATAGTTAATTATGATAACCTAGACAACATTTCAAGTGCAAACCATACTGGAATTGTTAAAATATATTAGGGTGCCTTGAATTTAGACATCTGTTCTGTTGTGTGGGGATCACTATAATGGTGAGTTATTGTGCTGATTGTATAGCTACTTTAGCAAGATCCTTTTGGTTAATTTTAGAAAAGGATACTGGAATTTACAAGTGACTATAAGTGGGTATTTAGATGAAATATTTTCAAATTAAAGAGTATTGCCAGAGGAAGATGTATTAAGAGGGTTGTATTTTTGTGTAAAAATTTTTTCTGTAGTATTACTTGTTTAATTTATTAAAAAAGATTTATTTATGCATACAGGCACTGGGGTACAGGCCAGAGGTATGGGGGCAGGGAGGATGGATTCACCAGAGACATAGCGGGGAACAGAACAGGCAGATTAACTGAAACACACTGCTGAGGGGACTGTGGGCCATGTGGGTCACCTCCCCCAGCTGGAGGCAGGTATCGAACTCTTGCTGCAGTGGCTGCAGTCTTCTTCATAGTGTGTTGCTTAACCCATTGTGCCATCAGGGAGGCCCCTGGTACTTGTTTTTAAATGATTAAGGCAATGAGGACAGAAGACCATGAGCAAAAATTTCTTTATAAATTGCTTTATGTGAGAAATTCATGTATAGTTGAATTAACTAAGTTATGTTACATATATAATTAAAGTTATAGAAAAAAATTAAAATGTATATTAGCAAAAAGAAATCAGCAACTGGAGAAGTTGCTGTTAATGTTTTGTTTTATGACAGTCTTGTCTTTTTATGGAAAAATTTAAATGTATAAAAATAGATAAAATAATACTATCAACCTCTATATACCAATACCCTAACTTCAAAAATTATCAGTGACCAGTATACCTCTACCACCTCCTCATAGTGAAAAAAAATCATTTATTTTGAAATAATTATAGACTCATAGGAATTTGCAAAATTAGTAGAGTCCTATATATCTTTGTCTTCTTCACCCAACTTCTCTCATCCCCACAGGGTTGACATCACATATAACTCTACTAAGGCATCAAAACTAGGACATTGACCTTGGTATATTACTGTTAACTAAGGTGCTGAATTTACTCAATTTTCTCTATTTTGTAAAAAATTTATGCATATAAGAACTGGGGTACAGGCCAGTGTGTAGGGTGGGAGAATTCAGCAGACACAGAGTGGGGAGCAAAACATGCCTATAGACTAAAATATACTGCTGAGTAGTGGGTGAGATAGGAGAGGTCTGCTGCACCATGTGGGTCAGATCCCTGGCTGGGGATCCAGGTACTGCAGTGGCTGCAGATATCTTCATAGCGATGCAACTTAACCCCTTGCACCACCAGGGAGGCCCGTTTTCTCTATATTTTAAACCTGAATTTGTGTTTTTGTGTTTAGTAGTATGTATATTTTGCTGATATATAGATTCATGCTGTTGTTACTACGCGAAGATAGAAAACTGTTCCATAGTGACACAAAAACAATCCTCTTGTTAACTATAGTCTCACCCCACCTCAAAACCCCTTCTAGTCTGTGGCAACCTGTTTTCAATCTGTGTTGTCATAGAATGGTATGGTAACGGTATATAATGGTATGGTGTTTTATGGTATATTATGGTATTACCACAAAGAAAACTCTCTTGTTCTCTATTCCTTTATATTCTTACCCCACTGCAAAAGCCCCTTCCTGTTCCCTGTAACCTTTTCTCAGTGTTGTGTTATAGAATGGTACATAATGATATACATACTTTCTTTAACCATTCACCTCTGAAGGACTTTTGTTTGTTCACTGTTTTGCTATTAAGATCAAAACTGTTATGAATAGAATTTTGTGTAAACAGAAGTTTTCATTTCTTTGAGATAGATGCCTAAGGGTGAGCTTCCTGGGTTGTATGGGAGGGACATGTTTCATAAGAAACTTCCAAAGTGCTTTTTCCAGAGTGGCTGTATTATTTTACATTCCCAGCAACATACGAGTCCTACTTTTTGTACATTCTTGCCAAAGTTTATTATTGTCTTTTATTTAAGCTGTTCTAATAAGTTTTAGTACTATCTTATTATAGTTTTAATTTGCATTGTCCTAGTGGCTGTTAATATTGCACATCTTTTAATGTATTTGCTGTTTGTTCACATCTTTTGCATATTTTCTAATTGGAATATTTTTCTTTTAGCTTTGAGAGTTCTAAGACCCTTGTTAGATACATAGTCTGTGAACATTTTCTCTCAGTCACTAGCTTATCTTTGTTTTTTAACAGTCTTTTTTTTTCATGGGGCAGATATTTTTAATTTTGATGAAATCTAGTTTATTTTCTTTAATGAAGACTGCTGTAGGTGTGAACCTTTTACTCTTTAGGTCCTGAAGAATCTCTCGTGTTTTTTTCTGTAAGCGCTATAGTTTTATGTTTAAATTCATGATCTGTTTTGTATTGTTTTGGTATACCTTTTTGAGGTATAGACTCTTTTTTGCCTGTGGCTGTCCACTTATCCCAGCACTGTTTTTCTCCATTGAATTTTTTTCCTCTTTGTCAAAAATCAGTTAAATATATTAGTTTACTTGGGGCTCTTTTTTTGTTCTACTGATCTATGTCTATCCCTTGTCATTACCATGGCTTTGATTATTACAGCTGTATAGCAAGTGTTTTTTTTTTTTTAAAGATTTATTTATTTATGCATACAAGAACAGGGATAAGGAGATACAGGAGATGAGACAGGAGATGAGAGGATTCACCAGAGACAGTGGGGAGCAGAACAGGCAGATCTACAGAAATACACTGCTGAGGGGAGCAGCGGGGAGACAGGAGAGTTCTGCTGCACCATGTGGGTCACCTCCCTGGAGGGGATTGAACTGTTGCAGTGGCTGCACATCGCTTCATAGTGCTGTGACAACCTCTTGCGCCATCAGGGAGGGCCCATATATAGCAAGTCTTAACATTTGCTAAAGTAATCCTCCCACTTTGTCAATGTTATTTTAACTTTTGTAGCTCTTTTCCCTTTCATCAAATTATAAAATAATCCTTTTTACAAAAAAATTCACTTTTTATATTAATTGAATTTTTATATTAATTGATTTTTATATTAATTGAATAAACCCACAGTACAATTTGGGGAAACTTTTATTATATAGGAATTTTCAGCCTGTGACCAGTGGATGATTCTTCATTTATTTAAAATTTTCATATTGGAAGCAAATTCTAGGTATCATAGTATTTCTTCAAGAGCTTTAATGAAATCTAACTTACCTACAGTACAATGTATCCATTGAACATACACAATTCATTGGATTTTAGTGTATTCAGTATTGTGTAGCCATCACCATAATCAATTTAGAACATTTTCATCACTCTGAAGAGGAACTTCATGTCCATTAAAAGTCACTCCCCCTTTCGCCTCCTTCCCAGTGCCTGCAACCTCTAATCTACTTTCTGTCTGGGTTTGCCTATTCTGGACATTACCTATGAGTGGAATCATTTAAGTGTCCTTTATGTCCTCCATCACATCATAATGTTGTGTGATATAGTATTTTTTAAGAATTCATTCCTTTTATTGCTGAATATATAGTATATATAATATAGTATATAAATATACAGGCACACTTTGGAGATGTAGAAGATTTGATTCTACACTACCAAAATATGATTCTTATTGGATTCCCAGTGCATGTAAAAGTTATGTGCTATAGTATACAGTAGCATTATATATCCAAAAAATGTAAATACCTTACTTGAAAAGTACTTCATTGCTAAAAAATGCTCATCATCATCTGAGCTTTCAGTGAGTTTATAATCTTTTTGCTGGTGGTGGGTCTTATTGAAAAAATACTCAGTAGCTGTGAAATACCTGTAAAGAGAAGCACAATAAAATGAGGTATGTATGTACCACATTTTGTCTATTTGTCAGTTGACTGGCATTTTGATATGAATGCCATTATGAACATTCATGTATGAGTTTTTATGTAAACAATTCCTCCCTGTTTTCTTTGGTATATATTTAGGAGTGGAATTGCTGAGTCATATCCAGGTAATCACTGCAAAGACCAACGTCATGAACCCTTTCCTTCATATTTTAAAAGTTTTATTTTCAAATCAAGTTTGTCTTTAATTTATTTTGAGTTGATTTTGTATGGTATGAAAGTCCAGTTTCACTTTTTTGCATGTGGATATTCATTTTTCCTAGCACCAATTTTGAACAACCTATACTTTACCAATTGTGAATTCTTGGTACCCTGGTTGAAGAGTAGTCTGTTTATGTGTGACTGTTTCTGGGCTACTGGTCTTTGCGAGCACCATACTGTTCTAATTATTGTAGCTTTGTAATGTATTTTGAAATTAGGAAATATGAGACCTCTAGCTTTGTTCTTGAAGATTCTTTTGGAGTTCTTTGTGATTCCATATGAAATTAAGGTTTTGTTGTTTGTTTCTGTAAATTATGCCAATAAGTCTTAATAAAAAAAGGGACAAGATTTATATATTGAAACTATAAAACATCACTGAAAGAAACTAACAAAGACCTAAACAAATGGATTGCAAAACTCAGTATTGTTAAGTTGAAAGTTTTTCACCAAATTGATCTACAGATTCAACATAACCTATCAAAGTCCCAACAGTTATTTTTGCAGAAACTGACAAATTGATGCTAAAATTCATATGGAATTGTCAGTGTTTTATGATTAGTTTATTAATTTGTTGTGTATACTTTTCTTTTATTCCTGTTACTTGAAAAATTTTCTTCATCCATACTTTACCAGTAGGGCTTCCAGTGACCCATTCTTTACTTATATCTTCCTTTGAAAATGCTTTTTAGGGCCTCCCTGGTGGCGCAGTGGATTAAGCAACGCACTATGAAGCAGACCGCAGCCACTGCAGCACGAGTTTGATCCCTGCTGCCGGCCAGGGTGGGACCCACATGGCGCGGCAGACCTCTCCTGCTGTGCCCGCTGCTCCCCTCAGCAGTGTACTTCAGTTCATATAGTTCATATGCCTGTTCTGCTCCCCGTTCTCTGTGGTGAATCCTCTCACCCCCCCCCCACACCTCTGGCCTGTACCCCACTGCTTGTATGCATAAATAAATAAAATATTTTTAAAAATGCTTTTTAAAATTTCCCTGTTATTCCTGTCTGAATATATTCCCCCTAAATTTCATATGTTTAAATCCTAATGCCCAAAGTAAAGTATTAAGAGTTGGGGACTTAGAGAAGTTATTGAGGGGGTGTTGAGGGGGGGAAGCCCTGATGATAGTGTTAACGCTGATAAAAAAGCTCAAGAGAATTTCTCTTTGGGTCCTTGAAAAAAGCCCGCACCTGATTTTGCTGGCACACTGATCTTGGACTTCCAATATTCACATCTATGAGAAGTAAATTTGTTTATAATCTACCCATTTTGTGATATTTTGTTATAGCAGACCAAATGGACTAAGTTCTGAGGAGTATTTTTTCTGGGCAAAGAATTTTTGGTTAGCAGTTCTATTTCTTTTCCTCTAGTATTCAAAAAATACTGTGTTCTTTTTCTTGCCCACAGTGGGGGGTTCTGTAGTTGCAGATGAGAAATCTGGTGTTATTTGAATTGCTCCTTTGTAGGTAATATGCCATTTCTGTCTGTCTCAAAATTTTTACTTTGTCTTTAGTATTTTTTTTTTTTTTAAGATTTATTTACTTATACATACAAGAGCTGGGGTGCAGGCTTTGAGAGGATTCCCCAGAGACAGGGTGGGAAGCAGAACAGCAGATCTACGGAAGTACACTGATGAGGGGAGTAGCAGGTTAGCTTCCTGGCTGGGAACTGAACTCCCCCTTGTGCCACCAGGGAGGCCCCCCTCCACCCCCATCTTTAGTTTTTTAATAATTAATTATGACATGCCTTGGTTTCTCCTGTTTTGGGTTTGTTCAGGTTTTTTTTTTTAATATGTAAGTTTATATTTACTTGAGTTGTTTTCTCATTTCTTCCAATATTGTTTCTCTTTCCTTTTTTGGGACGCCAATGATATAAACATTGGATACCCACAGTTCTTTTAGACACTGTTAACTTCCCTGGAACCCTGCCCCTCTTTCCCTATTTTCTCTTTGTAGGTCAGATTGGGTGAATGTTTTTTTTAATGTCTTCAAGTTCAATGATTCTCTTCCCTGTCATCTCTGTACTGAGTCTATTCATGAGTTTCAGAATTTTCTGTTATTATCTTTTTTAGTTCTATAATTTCCTGTTGTTTCTTTTTTATAGTTTTTTTTTTTTTTTTGCTGAGCTTTTCCACATTGTCATGTGTTTGGGGAGAATATAATTGATTCTTGAAGCATTTTTATTATTACTTTTTTATCCTTGTTAAATCCAACATCTGTTTCATCTCCACGTTGGCCTTAATTGATTATCTTTTCTCATTTATGTTGTGATTTTCTTGCATATTTTCTATTTTATCTATTAGGAGACTTGGTCTTTTTAAAAATATTTTATTTTAGCAGTCGGTCACCTTAGCATCCAGGTCTTGTCCTACTTTTGTGGGCTATGGTTCCAGAGGCTGTTAAATTTTCAGATCTTTTGTGGTTTTATTCTTCTGATACTACTGGCACTCCTGTCCTTGCGTTGTTTGGAGGGAGCAGGAGAGATTTATCTATACTAGATTTCTGGGGGTATCTCTAGATGAGAGAGAATCATTTGGGATTCTCTTACTAGAAACCATCCCTCCCCACTCCCCTGCCCATTTTTCCTCTGCTGTGTTTCTGGGTGAGGGAGGAGGGTCTTGACTCATAGCACATTGCTATGATAGGTCACTCTGTTTTGCCTGCTTACCTCTGTATCTCTAGGTCAGAAAACAGGCTTCTCAGATCAGCAAGGAAGAAAGAGTTGTTTCTCCTGGTCTTTGTTGTTGTCTGGACTTAGTATACACTCACTTTCCTAATATTGCACTGGGACTCCAGTTTAATTTGGAGAAGGATTGTGACTATCTGGTCTGCCTTCAGTTGGTAAATAGCTGGTCTGGAAATATTCTGCTTGCTTCCTTTAGTTTGCCGTGGATATTTAAAGCACCCTGCTCTGTTTTTGTTTCTCTACTCTGGGGTCCCAAATTGGTTCCCTGCCTTTTTACCACTTTTCAGGGTTTTGTTTTGGTTGTCTCTTCTATATTTCCATTATAGTTGTACTTAGTGAGGAGGGTCAGGGAAAAGAAGATCTTTAGATCTTTAGACTGGAAATTCAAATCTGTTTAATTTTGTGAACCTATTTCATCTCTGTGTATTGGGATATTTCAACTCTGAAAATAATGGTATCTGGACATTTACTTTATGAACTTTTAAGCAGTATATAAATATTTGTTTCAATCATAAACCACTGTAAACACACAGGAGAGTTTTCAGGAGGTCAGTTATAACAAATTGAATAGGGCCCCAGGGAATAGATGTATATCCTGCTTTACTAGGCATCTATCATGTACACAGAATTTTACTGTATAGTTAATTAAAATGAGATTATGAATTCTGTTTTTATCCCCAAAGATGTGTTTAATGTATTATTTTTACTTTAGATGTTTAATAAATTCAAAAATATATAATAGTGTTTTAACATTAAGCATTTCCAAAAAATACTGAAAATCTTATGCAATTCATTTTTTAAAAAAGATTTATTTACTTATGCATACAAGAACTGGAGTACAGGCTAGAGGTATGGGGGATGAGAGGATTCACCAGAGATAGAGTGGGGAACAGAACAGGCAGACTGATTGAAACACAATGCTGAGGGGAGCAATGGATGAGACCGTTGTACCATGTGGGTCACCTTCCTGACTTAGGGATCGAACTCATGCTGCAATGACTGTGGGTACCTTCATAGTGTTTTGATTTAACTCCTTGCACCACCAGGGGGTCCCTTATGCAGTTAGTTTAATCTCTAATTCATAGAAAAGAAAAGATCAAATAAAATGTATTTCATTTACATTCTCTAGTTTTCTATTTAAGAATAAATTGACCCCAAGTAAGTATCTATTTTATCTTTAGGAGCTGTTTCTCTAAATGAGATAACTTGCTGAATCAGCTTGTACTATTAAAAAAAAAAATCTCACAAAGACATACAGTTCATTGAGCTGTTCAAAGTTAATATAGCTCTGTAGTTGTAAAGAAATCACTGGGCTACTTTGCAACCACTTCTTGATTCTCTAACTGGCAAATCTCAGCTTACTAATCAATTAAAAATTACTTTTTTGCCATATACACGTTTCTACATTGTTTCTAGATCCTATTCTAATTCTGGGCATTTGCTCTAGACCTAATAGATAAGAATGATTGATTTTGGTATTAAATAAGGTAAAAATTGTCAAAAGATAAACTTTTTATGGACCATTTAAAATTTTTATATGAGAATATTTATATTTCATATAAGAAATAGTACCAGTTTCCTCTTATCTTTGACTTAATATTTTAATATGTTTTTGTTCACAAAGAATTGCATTTTTTCTGCCTGACTCCCAGAACATTGCTAAGAGTAATGTTAAATATTTTAACTGTACTTTGGTGCCGTGTTGGAATAGACATTTATTAGGAGACAGAGGATCTGGTTGAAGTCCTTTCTTTGACACTTGGATGTTGAGTAACCTTGGGTACTTAACCTTCTGAACCTGTTTCATCATCTGTACAATGGAGACAAACAGTATTACTTGCCCAATTAGTTGTAGGTGTGTGTGGGGGAAGGTCAGATGAAATGTGACATATGAGAGCACTTTTTAAACATAGAAATACTGTGTCAGATTATATTAGCATTATCAGAGATCATTTGAAAATTTGCCGGAGTTCAGGGTTTTAGTCATCATAGTACAAAATATGATTATTTACAGAATGTATATTTCAGTAAAAATTCATATAAAAATAAAGCAGCTTGTCCTTGAGTTTTAGTGGTTTGCTGATTTCTTTTAGTAAATTGTGGAAGGGTAAAATAGTTGCTTTAATAGTTGCTTTAATTGTCCCCAGGTTTGTTTCCGGTGTGCGTCTCCCCATAGCAGGTGATTTTAGATTTAGAGACTGGTTCTGTCTCTATATTGGCTTAAAGGCTAAGAAATTTATAAAAATGCTACTGTTGTGTTTCAAATGTGAATGGACAGTTGGTTCCTTGTTTGACAAATGTTTGATGTTAGGGTGATATGAAAAGATCAAGGGCAGATGAAACTTTTCAGTTGGTGCCTTTATTTTACTTCAGTCAACTGTCTTTTAGAATCTAGTTATTCCTTTATAGATTTCTCTCCTATTAACTAAGTGGATTAATTACATTAATTGTGAAGTTTATAAGATTTTGGTAAGGGTAGAAATGGAAAGGTACCTAAAAGACATGGGTGAGGTAATTTCTGAGGTGGCTAGTTTAAATTTATTGTGCTGTCATTCTTAGTTGGGATAGAGTCATAAAAAGGTAGACAGGCCATTATTCAGATAGAGTTATAATAACTTCAATTTTCAAAGCAAAGTAAACTTAAACATTAGTGGTCTGTTACTGTTACATTGGGGGAGGAGAGTCCTTTTGTAGTCGCCAACTGAAACAGTGGCAGAGAGGGCTCTGAGACCAGAGAGCCACCAAAAAGCCCCAAAAGGCAGAAAGGCCACAAACCAGAAGCAGGGGCTATAGCGATAGGGGCTATAGCCTAACAGAGGACAGTGCCTGATACAGGTCACTGTCTATGGGTTCTCATCTGTGCACACAATTGCAAGAGCTCTCAGACTCCTGGAATAATCATGGGATTTATTAAACAGGGGGGAAAAAAAGCTTACTGTATCCACTAGAGGCTGGCTGCTTCATCCAGACAGTGTCAGTGAGGGTCGTCACCTGTCACCAGGAGTCCTGGACAGCACTGGCCAGTAGCGATGACCACTACTGGTCCTGCAGAGGTGGTGTCAGAAGTACTCAGTGTTAACAGCTGTGAGTTGTTGGGTTATACCAACAACGAACAGCTCTTTGAGACACCAGGCCCAGAGCCTTTGGTGCTCCTTTCAGTCAGTGTCAGAGACAGGACTGAGGCCCAGTCTCTGGCAGAATCTTTCAGCCTCTCTTCTCTCCCTCAGAGGGCGGCTGCTGGATGCTTTTCTCCTTTCTTCAGAGGCTGATGTTGTCTCCTCCTCTGCAAGGGCTCTTCCTCAGGGTTGCTGCTTCTCCAGGGGTTCTTCTTCCTGGGGGTTGCTGCTTCTCTGGGCGCTCTTCAGCTCCCTCTGACCCTGGCTTATATCCACTTTCAGGGTGCCCCACCCACCAGTCTGATTGGATCATTTTTCAATCCTGTGGCTGATTGGTCTATTCCACAATCCAGGAAGTGCACTTTACATAAAAGGGCTCTGCCACAACTGACTTGTGGTGAGAGGTGGGGTCCTGGCACCAGTCAGCTCATCGCTCTCACCTGATTTGTCCATTCCACGATCCAGGAAGTACACTGTTACATAAAAGGTCTCTGAGGAGCGACTGCCACAATTGTCTTGTGGTAGAGCATCAGGGTGAGAGAACACCACTGCTCCTGCGGACTGCTCCCACTACTGAGGTGGCCGGGTTCTCGTAGCATTACCATATTCATTCTTTGACCAAGCCTTTTTACTTTAAACATCATTCAGAAAGCATCATGAAATCACCAAAAGAACTAATGTAAAATTTGATTACTTTACAATATGGTCTACTTAAAAGATGCTGAAGAACTTTAATCATTTTTCATTTCAAATTCTTATACCATGTGTATCATATTATTTCAGTGCATGGGCATTTATATGTTATATCTAAAGGAACAGGTTATTAATTCTTTTTTTTGGCAGTGATTATGAGAGGATAAGCAGTTAAAACTTGTGTAAGCATTTACGTTAAATGAAACTTTAAAATTTAGCTCTATGAAAGGTAATCCAATGAACCAAGGACTGTGTTCTTTATCAATGGATGGTTTTCTAGAATGGTCATATTTGAAAGTACCATTAAGATGTAAAGTATAATTACATAATTTTAAGAGTTAAATTTTTACTAGGTTCCTTTTTAAATTAAATTTTGTTGTCTTAGAAATTCATTCTTGATAATTTTTTGTGGCAGTTTCCTCTAACACATCTTTTGTCTGGATTTTGATACATTAATTTGTGAAAACCTCATCTTGCATCTTTCTTCTAGGCAACCATGACAGTTGTAGCATAATTTAGTAAACTGAAAGTACACAGTGCAAACAAGATAACTTTGTAGTAGAACAAATACATTGAGGTAGAAGTTATTCAAATTCCTAGAATCAAATATAAAGCATGTGAAATATTTGGAAAAATTGAAGGAAACTGTTCTATTATAAATTACATGCAACTTTTAGTGCTTTTCTAATGTACTTATGAAATTTTCTTAAGTTTGTAACTAACAAGCATAATCTGGAAACAAGGACTGGAAATTATGTTAGGTAGGCTACAACGATTCTTTATATTACTAGGGATTGTTATTTTGTGTTTAATACAGTGTATCATATTGCTTAGAGTAGACTCATAGGCTGGATCTCTTTTGTGTTAAGACCTTTTAAGGAAATTTCCAAGCTGGAGGATAATGTTGCCAAGACATTTAGATAGCAGAAATTAAAGTAGATTTATATGACTTCTCTTGAAGTTTCATTATTTCTGATTCCATAATTCAGTGTTGTGTGATAAAGCTTCAGGGACTCGATTTCTTGGGTTGGTGTTCAGCTTTATTAAAAAATAGTTTGCACTAATGTGCATGACACTGTTTTAGGCACTTTATATATATTACTTTTGATAAAAAAAGTTCTCCTTATGGAGCTTATATGGCATAAATATGTTAGGTGGTAGCTACTATACGAAATATATGGAAAGAGGATTGGGATGAGTGAAGGGGGTTGGTGGAAGGTTATAATTTTAAATGGCATGACAGGAAAGTGTCTCATTAACAAAATGATAATTGAGCAAAGAATTGAAGTAGGTAAGGGGTTTAGTTATGAGGATTTCTAAGGGAACAGTGATCCAAACTTAGGAATAGCTATAGAAGGCATGCAGCTGGTAGCTTGCTGAAAGATGTAGGAAGGTAAGGAGGCCAAAGTCAGTGTTACTTTGAGTGTATTTGCATAGAAGCTTAGGATAGAAGAGTATAGACGATGAGGTACGAGGGTAGTGGTGGTGAGGAGGGAATAGTGTAATAAATTGTCCAGGACTTCGTAGAATGAAGGATTTTGGTTGTGTTGATCTTTAGTAAGTTAGTTAACCCTTCAGTTTTCACTTCTGTAAAATGTGAATAATACTTGCACCAATCTCATAGGTTTTTTGTTTGGATTAAGTTACTGTCCAGAGTTCTAGGACTGTAACTAAGCAGTTTCTATTCTAGAGACATAGTTTATTGTGGAGATGAATTAGGGGAAATTGTGGATGTCGATGGTAGGGAAAGGTTGTTAATGGGAAAGATATTTCAGATTTCTGTATTGGTTTAGACTCTTATGTACACATGCGTGTATATGTGTGTGTATGTATGTATGTGTAGGAGAGAGACATGTTTCCTTCACTTTTACTTATTTTTTTAACTCTTTATACATACAAGAGCTGTGGTGCAGGCCAGGGGTACAGGGGGTGAGAGGATTCACCAGAGACAGAAGAGTGGGGAGCAGAACAGGCAGATCCACTGAAATACACTGCTGAGGGGAGCAGTGGGCAAGACAGGAGAGGTCTGCTGCACCATGTGGCCGGGGACGGAATTTGTGCTGTAGTGGCTGCGGATAGCTTCATAGTGCTGAGACTTAACCCCCTTGCACCACCAGGGAGGAGGCCCCTGTTTCCTTCAGTTTTAACATACTTAGTTAGGTTCTTTGATATATAACAGCCTTAATATAGAACTTTCCATTAAAAGTGATGCAAAGAAGGTGGCTAGACATTTTGTGAAAATATTTTTAACAGAACATTAGCATTTAAAAACATTTGTCCAGTTTTTAGATTTTACCAATTATATGGTAACACGTAAGAATGTCTTGATTGCAGACTAGATATATTCATCAACTTTTGAGAAAAGATTCAGAACATATGTAACTTTGATATTTTTATTTCCTGTGTATAGACTTTCCCATGCTTATTGTTCAGCTTTATTTTTCAGTTATGCTAGAAAGTCTAGATGTTTAATACAGTAAAGAACATAGACTAATGAGTGGTGTGGGTACAGTTATACTTTATCTGTTCTTAATAATGTTCAACAAATATAGTGTTGTGGCTTTAAAAAATTTTTTTGATACTATTGCTATGGAAATATATGCTTAAAGGTAGTTTTAAATAACTGAGGGGAATGGCAGATATGTTCTTTTTTGTTTGATGGGGTACAAAACTTTGAGGCAGGTGATTATGAGCTGTTATTTTACAATATTTTAAATTATTTTAAAAATAGATTTGTTTTGGTTGTAACTAGCTTAGCAAGAAAGCTACTAACTTGCTAAGGACTAGAAAATGTGAATTATCAGAAGGGCAGTAGTTCAATTAACATACTAGGTTATTTTCTAAAGATTTTAAGTTTATTTAGTTTTTTACATTTACAGCTTTTACTGATTTGCAAGGTGTTTATTGGACAAAATCATGTTGGGGCTGTTATAGAAAATGCTTTATTACTTCTGATTACAAGTTGTATTTGATCTGTTCTTTGTTTCTAATAAATGTCAACTCTCAGTTTTCATTACTTCCATTTTATACACCAGGAAAACTACAGGAAGAAAATTGTGTGTGTTCAGTATCAATGTGCTGTCACATGGGGCTTCATTTTCTGTATTTGTCTCTGCTAAAAGATTGTTTATGGTTTGACATTTAAAAAATATATATGTAGGGCCTCTCTGGTGGTGCAGTGGGTTAAGCAACGCACTATCAAGCAAACCACACCACTGCAGCACGAATTCGATTCCTTCCGCTGGCCGGGGAGGGGACCCACATGGTGTAGCAGACCTCTCCTGCCTCGCCCGCTGCTCCCCTCAGCAGTGTGTTTCAGTCAGTCTGCCTGTTCTGCTCCCCACTCTGTCTCTGGTGAATCTTCTCACCGCCCTGGACTCTGGCCTGTACCCCAGCTCTTGTATGTATAAATAAATCTTTTAAAAAATTATATATGTACCATTTTAACACTTATTAAATATTTTTCTTGAATTTAAATATTTAATATATTTATATTTCCAAAAACTATATCCTTAGTATTTTTAGGCTTTTGAACTAAGGGAAATGTTATTGGAGTATTTTAAGAAATACTATTGGAGTACTGGAGAGTATCAACATGTGATTTAATGAAATATGTTTGTCTCCATTTTGAAGCGGTTTAAGTCAATTCTAGGCTATTGCTCTGATTTTAACGAAATGTTAATCCTCAGCTACAAGTTAAAGATGTAAACATCTAGTTAGTTTCTAGATGAGTTTTTTACCTTTATTGATATCATTTAGCACAGATGGGTTATTACTGTTTGGCTAAATGTTATTGCTACTAATTTTATGTACTCCAAATACAGTATTTACCATGGAAAGAAGTTTGTTATATTTAATACATTTAATTGTAATTGTTTTATTTGACTAAGGATATGTCTATTCCTGATTCTTTTGGGTGATAACTGTATTTCTATACTTTTGTAGGACAGAAAGAGGAATCAACAGCTGGAAATATAGTCAAGTGATCTGACGGGATGGGCGTTTGCCTGACATACTTTATAGAGGTAATGTAATACTCTTAACTCAGTTTTTGATTTTTGCTTGTGATAACCTCAGGTGCTTACACATAAATGCAGCTATCACAAGTTAAGTAGTACTGCACAGTACTAAACAAGCATTTCCTTTTATACCCACTTATAGATGGCGTGAATATTATGAATATACACAGCAAGATAATGCTTTATATAGATATGAACATTTTTACATAGGAAAGGATGTTAGTAGCTTTATAGGATGAAGACCATTATCATCTCTCACTTAGGTTACTTGCATGTCCAGTTTTTAGGACCCACTTCACTAATATTAGGAATACAGATGATCCCTTCTTCTTGGTGCGTATGTTAAACCTGTGCTTTTCAATCTGTTAAAGTGAAAGAAAATGACCTAAGAGTTGTCAGGATATTTATGTATCTGTAAGTGGTACATGGTCTCATGTCAATTATGTTCATAGAATTTCTAAAGTTTCTTGTAAATTTTGTTTTGAGAGTTCTTATAAACAAGGATGTGAAAATATTAGTAGTTTTAGTGGCCATATTTCAAGATTTCCTTCTTTTTCCTTTTTCCTGGTAATTGTCATGTTTAACTTTTTTCACTCCTTAATTAAGTTTATCGTTAAGAGTACACACGGTAAGCAGTAGCTGTTATGTTAGAAAACAAGACTATCTCTTTCCTCTTGTTAAAATTTGTGTGTGAATGAGTATCCTTCCAGACATTTTTATTCTCTTTATATATGTATGCTTTTATATGTATATATGTGTACATATAAGCATTTTTTATGTATATTGATGATTTACCTATTCTTTGGACAAATGAGGTCACACCACAAGTTTTATATATCAGCATCTTTTTTTGTACATTTCATTCAGTGTAGTACTCTAGTATTTTAAGTAGTCATCTTTTTCCTGATTATTTAGGTTTTTAGGGTTTTTTTGTTATTATGAGTGCTAATGTGTGTATTTTGGGGTACTGTTTTTACATATATCATAAAATATATCTGCAGTATAAAATACTAAGAGAAAAATTAATTGGCCAAAAAGTACATACTAATAATAATTTGGAAGACAAATTGCCTAACTTAAATGATTGCCCCAAAATCAGTAGTCAGATAAAATGTTAATCTCTTTATCTCTTTGATGATACTAACTAGTGTCAAATTTTAATATTTTAGTTTTTTGTTGCTTAGTGTTTGTTTTGAAAATTCATTATGAGTGAATTTGAGTATTTTCTCCATTTTATTGGCCATGTGTGCTTTTAGTTAGCTGTTTGACCATGTGCTGTTTTATTTGTTAGGCAAATTATTTTCACTCAATTTTTGCTTATCTTTTGATTTTGTTTTTGCCTTGTAGAAGTTTATATTTTTTATGGTTGAATTTTTCCATTTTCTTAATGGCTGAATGTGGGGAGGTTTCTCTGTAAGGTTTAAAAATATCTTTACTGTTGATTGTAAAACTCACTTTTTTCCTCTACATTATAATCTCTAGATGTGAATCATCAGTTTATCATAGTTTGACATTATTATTGTGTTTCCTAGTAGCACATAAAATAATTGTGTATCTTTAGATTGGTAGTTTTAGATTCTGTGCTATGGTGCTTACAAAATGTTATATAGATTTTCTACTTTTTTTGTTCAAAATCTTGACATATATTGAATATATTTGGTATAAACAAATGCAGTGATTCAGCCTTACTTTTCCCAGATGATTAACCAGTTGTCTCCATTCCAGTTATCAAATTTGACAAAAAAGTATACATTCTACATATTTGTATTTTCTACATATTTGACAAAAAAGTATACATTCACAGTAACAGAAAGGTAAATTGCCTGTGAGCAATCTATCTGAAGAAAATTTGAAACTCTACTGAGAGTAAGGAAGAAAATTAGTTCAAATTTTTGCCAGGAAGAGGATATAAAATTGTCATTTCACTTAGAAATACATTGATTTTTGTTTGTTGAACTACTATTTTGTGACCTGACTAAACTTATTTGTGGCCTTGTTGAACTCAGTTCTATTTCACTCTTTTGTGGATTCATTGGGGAATTTCTACATACAGTATCCATACTATCACCAGAGAGTGTAGTTTTATTTCATCCTTTCTAGTCGTGAGTCCTTTTTAATTGCTTGCTTTATCTACCTACCTGCCTACATATCTAGTCTGTTTTTGCATGCTTTATTTTACCAGTTAGAGCCTCATTACAATTTTGAATGGAAGAAGTGAAAACAGACATCCCTATTTTTAGGAGGAAAACATTCAGTGTTTAACCATTGATGTTATTTGTGGTTTCTTTTAGATTCCTTTTATCAGATTGAGAGAATTCTTTCCTAGTCTTAGTTGTTAACAGTTTTTATTATTATGAATGGGTATTGCATTTTATCAGGTCCTTTTGTATTGTGTGTTCAGGTAACTTTTTTCCTTTATTCTCCTTAATATGGCATATTTATCACATTAAATGATTTTCAGATGTTAAACTATGTTTGCAGTCATGGACAAAATCCTACTTAGTTATGGTGTATAGTCCTTTTATTAAAATGTTCTTAATTTTTTTTAAGGTTTTTGTAACTATGTTCATGACATGTATTTGGTGTGTAGTTTTCATGTGATGTCTTTGACTGGCATATATGTAACTCTAACTTCTTATATTGAGTTGCAAAATAATTCTCCACTTTTGTCAAGGACTAGTATTTCTTAAAAATTGATGGAATTCATCAATGAATTTGTTTGAGCCTGGAGTTTTCTTTGCCTGAAGACTTAAGTACTAATTCAGTTGGTTGTTACATTCAGATTTTCCTGTTTCATCTGTGGTCAGTTTGATATTATGTGTCATTTTAGGAATTTATTTCACAAAAGTTGTCTGATCTGTTGACTTAAATTTGTATTATATTAGTTCTTATAATTCTTTTAATTTTTATTGGAACAGTTGTAATGTCCTTTCATTCCTGATTTTGGTCATTTGCATTTTTTTCTTTTTGTTCTTGGTCAGTGCATCTGAAAATTTGTCAGTTTTGTTAATCCTTTAAAAAAATCCCAAGTTTTCTCTTTTGCATTTCATTAATTTCTGCTCTAATCTTTATTATTTCCTTTCTTCTGCTTGTTTTATAGTTTACTCTTTTTCAAGGTTTATCAAGATGGTAACTCTTCTTCAATTGTAAACTTAAAATTTTTTCCTAAATATTGCTTTACCTGTGTCCTATAAAATTTGATGTTTGTCTTTATTTTCAGTCAGTTAAAACTATTCTCTAATTTCGCTTTTTTTTGACCCGTCATATAATACTTAGAAGTATGAAATTTAATTTCCAAGAACTTGTGTGCTTTCCAGTTCTAATTTAATTCATAGCTAATTTATTTCTGTTATGATTGAAGAAAACACCTTGTATAATTTTAATCCTTTTAAAATTTTGACTTATTTTATGACCTATCTTGTGGTCTACCCTGGAAACTGTTTGCTATATGGTCTAAAACAATAAGTGTTCTACTTTTGTTTGTAGTTTTCTGCATATGCCAGTATCGTCTGGTTGGTTGATAGTGCGGCTCCACTTTTCACTACAGTGTCTTTGCTGATTTTTCCTGTCTAGGTGTTTTGTCAGTTATTTAGACTCAGGTATTGAATCTCCATTTGTAATTGTTGAATTTTCTGTTTTTCTTTTCAATAATATTAATGCTTCAATACTTTGGGACTCTTCATGAATATATATTTACAATTGTCATAATGTCTGGATTTATTATACAAGGTATCTTCCTTTTTCTCTAGTAATATTTGTCTTAAAGTCTATTTTTGTCTATTATAGCCACATCAGCTCTCTTGTGATTACTAATTTCATTGTATATTCTTTTTTACCCATCTTTGTACTTTGTCTTGTTGCCAGCATAGAGTTGGCTTTTTGTTCAGTCTGATAGTCTGCCTTTTCTTGGGCCATTCACATTTAAATTGTGGACAAGGATGAATTTACATTTGCCTTTTGTTTATTATTTGTCTTATGATTTCTATTTCTTTACCTCCTTTTTTGTCTCTCTTTGTGTTAAATATTTTTTATTGTGCTTTTTTTTAAAACTCAACAGAATTTAAGATAGTTTCTTTATGGTTGTTATAGTGTTTATATCATGCATTTCAACAGGCTGCTTAATACTAGCACTGTTCTTCATGTCAGTAAAATGTAGAAATTTTGCTCTGGCATAGCTTCATTTTTCTCCCTCTATTGTGCCACTATTGTTGTATGTATAACATCTATACGTACTATAAACCCAGCAATACGATGTTATAATCATTACTTCATACAAATTTGTATGTTTTTTAAAGATGTTAAGAGAAGAAATGAGAAAATACATTTATAGAGTCTTTCAGTTTAATAATATATATTTATCATTTCTGGTGTTCTTCTTTTCTTCCTGTGTATTTGAGTCTGGTTTCTTTTCCTTTCAGCTTGATGGACTTCCTTTGATATTTCTTGTAACAAAATTTCTCTCAGTCCTTTTTTATCTGAGACTATTTCTATTGTGCTTTCATTATTGAAAGATAATTTTGCTGCCTCCTTGGTTGACCATTTTTTTTCTTTCAGCACTTTGAATATGTGATCCACTGTCTTCTGGCCTCTTGTTTCTGATTGAAAGTCAGCTGTTAATTGTGTTGATGATTCCCTGCACATGCCAAGTAAATTTTCTATTTCTGCTTGCAAAATACTTTTTTTGTGTGTTTGCTTTCAACAATTTTACTATGATGTTTTTAGGTATAGGCCTTTGTATTTATCGTATTTGAGATTCTAAGATCTGTAGTTTTGATTTCTTTTAAAGAATCAAATTTGAGGAGTTTGTGGCTGGTGTTTTTTAAAATAAGTTTTTTTCCCCTGTACTTTCTCTCCTCTCCTTATGGGACTCCATAAATGTTGGTAAGTTTATCTCTAAAGTGCTATTCAATTTTTTAACCTTTTTTCTCTCTCTTCCTCAGATTGGATAATTTCTAATGATATCTCTTTGATGTTGTTGATTTTCTTCTTATATCTACTGTCTTCCATCTACTGTTCATCCCTTATAGTAAAGTTTTTGTTTTACTTGTACTCTTCAACTTCAGAATTTCCATTTGGTTCTTTCAAATAATTTCTGTACCTTCTTAAAAATCTCATTTGTTTATTGTTGTTATAATTAAATATATATTTTAAATTTATTTTATTTTATTTTTTTTAAAGATTTATTTATGCACACAAGCACTGGGGCACAGGCCAGAGGTGTGGGGGGTGAGAGGATTCACCACAGACAGAGCAAGGAGCAGAACAGGCAGATCAACAGAAGCACACTGCTGAGGGGAGCAGCGGGCACAGCAGGAGAGGTCTGCCGCACCATGTGGGTCCCCTCCCTGGCCGGCAGCAGGGATCGAACTCATGCTGCAGTGGCTGAGGTTTGCCTCATAGTGCGGTGCTTAACCCACTGCGCCACCAGGGAGGCCCTATTTTAAATTTATAACCATTAAAAATGGTTCTACTTCTTTTAACTTATTTATAATAGCTACTCTGAAATCTTTGACTGTTCTGGAGATAGTAAAAAATGGTTTGTAGTGACTGACTAGTTTTCCATTAATTTAGGTCACATTTTCATTTTTAGGGGATACATCGTACAACTTTATAATTTATTGTTAAAAACAGGGCATTTTAGATAATATATTGGGGCAGCTAGATTATGATTCTTCTCTCCCTTCTTCTACCCAGGTTATTATTACTTTGTCGTTTCACTATATATATTATGATTTTATTGGGGAAAATTTTATTTTGGACAAAAGTTTATCTGGGAAAAAAGGGCACTTATCGAGGGGTGAATAACTCCTTCAGAATTTAAATTTTTAAAAAATATGAATGTAGGCTTAAAATGTTTTTAAAAAGTGAATTAATATTATACTTTATATAGCTCAAAAATGGAAGTATTACTGGTTTGATGTAGGTGGTAAAGACTGTTCTTGCCTTTGTACTATTGTAAAAAGCTGGTATGCAGTCATAGGATGTTTCATACATCATCTGACTCCAGGCTTCCTGGGAAGGAGTATATACAAACCATTCCTTTAGATAGGAATCTGATATTTTTTAAAGACTTCTGTGGTAGAAAATTCCATAAATTTGTTAGTCTATTACTGTTTTGAGAAATAGTCACAGTCAAGAAGTTTCTCTTCTTGTGTATAGCTTATGTTCTTCATTTTTAATTAATTTGGGCGTGGGGTAAGGGTTTATGGCACACAATCTCCCTATATGATTATTCCCATCTTCTTGTCAACTTTTCCTGTCAAAGATGACCATGCTGATTATGTTTCTGTATCTAGGTACTGAATGATTTTACAACTTTAATCCTGTCTATTATAAATATACATGCATTCTGTATATGACTAGTACACTATTTATTATTTGTAAAACCTGGTCTTAGGTTTGCTTCTCTGTTCACTTCATAGATTATAAAGCACCAGTAGTGTTAAGAATCTTTCATTTTTGTTTCTCTTTCTAACCTTCGGATGTAGCCCTTTTTAGTGTCCTTCAGCATCCGGTATCTCTGAAGCTGTAGACTCCAGATCTAGACAAATTCTTCATCATGAAGCCAGGGTTTTTCACAGTTAAAACTTGGTGCAATTGTATTTTCCCAGTTCAGATTTGAAAACATGTCACTGCTTTGGTCATTCAGGCGTAACCTATTACTTACAAAATTACTTACACATTATTATTACACATTATTACACATTATTATTACACATTATTATTCATGCCAGTTTCTCCATATTGTATCTGCACAGTACTTTTCCCTCCCTAAATAGTGTATTTTGTTGTTGTTGTATGTTTTTCTTTTTTGTAGGAATTGGATGGCATAAGTGATTAAGGTGGTATTGAGGGTCTCTGAAGCCTATGAAATTCAACCATGATTTCTTTTTCAACTCTACAGCATTCCCTTCCTTGAAGTCTTCATTTTCATCTTAGTCTGAGGTAACTTTAATACTTGTTTTTCATACTCACACAAAAGTAAATATTTTCAAATAAGAAACCATTTTTTGACTGTTAGAATTTCATGTAGGTTTAATAGTTTTTTTATAAGTACTTGAAATTATATCTGGAAAAATGTGGGATTTATCATTTTTCTTGAAAAGATAGTTTTAAGAGAAAATAGATGAAATAGTGACATTGTTTTAGATCTTTAACTTTGTGTAGCTTTGAAAAATATGTGTAGCTTATTATGTAACCTTAAGTGAAATTTAAGTAGGAAGGATGTTTTCTTCTTTAACCCTTTCTTTTTAGCAGATTGTTAAATTTTTCACCCCCTGTCGTCAATATTCATATTCACATTAAATTGTCCAGAATTTCCAGGAAAAATTTTCATATATGGGAAAATTAGACTTGATAATAACATTTAATGGTGTTTGGCATATAATTTTTAAACTGTACCACTTATCTAATATATTAAAGTATGGACTTGGCTAATATCACAGAGGCCTTAAATGATAGAAATGTATTTATTTGAAAAGTCCATGTAAACAGTCTTGAGATAGTATGGGGACTCTCCATAATATCATCATGAATCCATGGAATCATTATGACATAGGTATCTTTGTCTTGCTCTTTTGTTTTTAATATGTGTCTCCAAGGTGATCCAAAGTAGTTATAATCATGTGTGCCAGTGGAAAAACAGAAAGGGAGGAACATTTTCCTTTCCTTTAGGGGAATTGTGTATCACTTCTATTCCTAGCCCAGTGGTTATAATTTTGTCATATGACCATAACTAGTTGCAAGAGAGGCTGGGCAATGAATCTTAACTCAATAGTTTGTTATTGGGAAATAAAGAGAGAACATACTCTGTTGTGGGGGGTGGGGAGGGAACATTTAGCTAGACATAAAGTTTGGACCGACATTAAAATATAATTTTTATTGTCTAAGACATATTTTCTCTTGACCTGAGAAAATACTTTGGAATTATGTTTTTTTCAAATTCTGAGACAGTTCTAGTTTTGTGGTTAGTGATGATGGTTCATTGAGCAGACGTTGTTAGTCTTGATAGTGTAAAATGCAATAAAGAAATTAAAAGTCAAAATTGACTAGATAATTCCTTATTGCATTCTCTGCCTTTAGGTTGAAATGATAATTCTAACTTTTTTAAAATTGAAGTATAAGATTTGTTGACATTTTAGACTGTAAAGCAAGGGGGCATTGGGTAAGTAGATTTTTTTAGCTACACATAAAGCTAAGTGATATGTAACTGGTTTCTTGTAATTGTGAGTTTATTATTCTGAATGCTTGGGTATGATCAGAACAACTTTTTCTAAGGATACTATGCCTTTTCAAGACAAAATAGTCTTACTTTTAGACAAATATTTCTTTGTATGTTATATCTTATAGTTCTTGTCCTGTTATAAATACTGTATTTTGAAACAAGTGTTAAATATTGTATATTTCTATTACAGAATTTATTAAAGGGTTGGAAGGGTTGGCACTTTTCTACTATAGTTTACGTTAACATATTTACATAGGTACCCTTTGTTTTTTGCTTTCCTTGAATTTATTGCCTTATTGTGCTTTTCATCTTGTAATGGAAAATATCAACTATACAAAAGAGGATAGAATACAGAAAATAGCACAGTAAATCCCCAAGAACCAAAAATTTGCAACTCTTGACCAATCTTATCTGATCTGTGTGCTGCCATAATTTCTCTTCCCCACTTACATTGTTTTGAAATAATCATAAATTCATCCCTAAGTATTTGTGTATATATATTTAAGATGTTAGTGAATTATTTTAACAAAATCACAAAATAATAATAGCTTCATAAATTCAATGTTCATTTTTCCAATTGTTGTATAAACGTTATTTTTCTTCACGTTTAAAATTAAAATATAAATAAATCATGCACAGTGACATTGGCTAAATGACCCTTACTTTCCTTTTATATTACAGCTTCAGATTCCTTCTCCCAATTTGTATCCTTGCAGTCTATTGTTAAAGAAACTTTCTCATTTGTGCTGTTCAGTTTTGCAATCTGAATTTTGCTGCTTACATTTCTGTGGTGCTTTTTTTTTTAATCTTGCACTGTCCGTGTATTTCTTGAAAATTGGTGGTTGGATTTAAGGGATTAGTAGATTTGGTTTAGAAATTTGGCACAGAACTTTTTTTTTAAATGTTGGTTTGATCTCTAATGTCTGCTTATTTGTGAGGTTAGCAGCTCTTGACGCTGAGTTTCTAGACTAATTCATTAATAAATGGTTGTGGAAAGTGATGTTTTAAAACTAACTTTTGTCATTTATAGCCTGAGATGTTTCTCTACAGAGAATTAGTCTTTGTTATTTGTTTACAGAAGGTACAATTAGTATAGGGGAGTCAGCTAATATGCCTAAGTCTTTATCCGTTTTCAAAATGATAGGTTAGCTTATTGATACCCACTAAAAGTGGACTTATTTTCTTTCTTGGTCTCACAGTTAATGGTATGTTTAAACATATTTGGTGTTCTCAGTATATTGCAGTGATGGTAGAGGTTCTTACTATTGAAAGAGTCCCAACTTTGGCTAGGGGAAACTGAAAATTGCCTTTGTGTCCTTTACTTGGAGTGCTAGTAGACGTTGATGGATTCTTTGTTGTTTGACATAACAAGTGCTAAAATAAGCCATTACCCTGGAAGAACACTTGTTTTTTTTGTAGAAAGTGAAGTTTGAAAAACCTAATCGATACACTAGTGATGCTCATTGTTTCTAGCTTATCACAGTCTGTAGACAGAAAAATGGAAGCTTGTATATATATATTTTTTTTGTATATATATTTTTAAAAGATAAAGTCATTAAGAATAAATACTTTCAGTTAAAATATATATAGCCTGTAGAAACTTTATATGATTCTTTGTTTCATCTAATACTCCTTTCTCCCTCAAGAATATTGAGGGGTTCTTGATCTGGGGATAATTTGAATTTGGATACCACATATTTATTTGGTTTATCCCATATTACATATACTATTTTCTCATAATGTCATTGCTGCCATCAGTAATATGATAATTGACCATTAGTTTGTTCTTATGATACATATCCCTCTAGAGAAAGCTTGTCAAATTGCTGTTTTAAACTCATTTGGAGTCAGTTGCTTTCTGTGTGGTTATTCTTTGTTGATACCATTTTTTAAGAGACTAATACAACTTTGGTAAATTTGAATACTTGCATTTAGTTGACTTAAGAGTATTACTGAATGGTTATAAGACATTTTTGGAGGAATGAATGCATCTTTAGTTCTCTTGTAGTTCACAGTTAGGGCTTGTACCAGTAAAGTAAGAGCATTTAACTAGTGTTTAAAAAGTAGAATGTTTGTTTTAAATAGGTAACACTTCTGTTCTGGAATGTGTCTTGGTTATTACATGGTACATATTAAAAATAACTAAGGTTTTTTTTTTTAATGCTTCTTTATAGTGTGCATAGAAGTTTAAGGAGAAATTTTTATATTCCTTTTGTTATACAAGATTAAAAAAATTCCTAATAGAATAAGTATTTTGAATATTAATGTTTGAGTTTTATGCATTGGCATAAAATGTTATGGATGAACAATTAGATATTACAGAATGTAGGTTTCTGTTTTGCTTGAACTTAACTTTTTAAACCCTTTTCCTGCCCTTTTTATGGTAAATTATAGCTGTTATTGAAAACAATTTGAGTAATCATAAAAGCATATATTTTATGATTATTTGGTATACAGAATATGTATACACGCTGCTTTATTTGAAATGGGTTCAGGCTTATAAAAATGCCTGTTAACTTTTGGCTTAAATATTTGTTATTTTCCTGTGGTAAAAACAATAGTGGTTTTTCTTTTCAGTTTTCATATTGTATAAAATGATTTGTCTTAACTTACAAATTGTGATATTAAACATCCGTTATTATCGGTAGCACTAATAAGAAAGGCCATTTGTCTAGTTCCCGTTATTATAAGTGCTTCTATTGGGATGTTTTGAAATAGTAGCAATTTAAAAGTTATAAGAATGGAAGGAGGGCCTCCCTGGTGGCGCAGTGGGTTAAGCAACGCACTATGAAGCAAACCGCAGCCACTGCAGCACAAGTTCGATCCCTGTTGCTGGCCAGGAGGGGAACCCACATGGCGCGGCAGACCTCTCCTGCCTCGCCTGCTGCTCCCCTCAGCAGTGTACTTCGTTGATCTGCCTGTTCTGCTCCCCGCTCTCTGTGGTGAATCCTCTCACCCCCCACACCTCTGGCCTGTACCCCAGTGCTTGGTGCATAAATAAATCTTAAAAAAAAAAAAAGACTTTAAAAAAAAAAAGAATGGAAGGATTATGAGTAGCAATTTATAAGTTTATAAACTATGCTTTTTATATAGAAAATGGTGGTTGTACAAAGGTATAATCTCAACAGGTCTCTGAATGTAGAATATACCTAGAGAAGAAGTAGATTTTTTTTTTAAATTTAAGATGAAATTTTTTCTTAGATCATAACTATACTTTTGAAGGATGGGAGAGAACATAACCCTTCTTAGGAATAACAGATGGCAGATTGTTAAATCCATATTGATCATAGTTTTGTTTAATTTTAGGCCTCTTGCTTTATATAAGCAATTGACCTTGAGCCTGATTGATATTTATATTTTTAATACTGATATTTTTAAGCTTTGTAGGTTAGAAATGTTAATTTCCAAATTAATGTAATTGGCATCCGCTAGACAAAAAGAAGTTTGCTGAAAATGCTTTGGGTTAGAGTAATTTGTGAAATCTTGCTCTTTAAAATAAATCAGTTTTAGAGTAGGTTCTTTTGAGTGCTTTTGCCAGCAAGTAAAGTTTCTTCATAGACTAAATAGCTTATGGTGTTACAGGCAGGCAAATAATGATTTAGGAGAATATTTTCAGTTGGAAATTATTCTTTTTACAGAAAAGACAATGATGTTCCTAAATTTGCCACTAAAATTTGTTTTGACCCACAGTATATAATTGAAGCTCTCCATCATTTAATAAAAATTGATTGGAAAATAATATTACAGCCAAATTCAATAAATAAAACCAGAAAAGCAATATCTTTAAGTGAGAAATATTTTTATATTTGACTGCAGATTTAATTACAGGTGATAAAATAGCAGATGAACATTCATGTACATTCTGAAGGGAGAACTAGATTCTTTGACGAAGTTTAGAGGTTGAGGGATAAGTCATCAAATCTATATTCACTCTAAAACTTAAAGTCCTATTTTCTTTGATACAAGTATGTCTTTAACACTGCTTCTACATTTCTCAGTCATATTTATATTTGTTTTTTAAATTTCCAAGTGAAAATGGAAAAATAGAGTGGAAAAGAGATGTTACTGGTTGACAAAGGTTTGAAGAAAGAATGGAAGGATTATGAGGTTGTATATAAACCCATGAGGAAAAAAATGAGAAGAAATTCTCTGAGGTTTGACTAGTAGATGGAAGTGGGAAAATATGAAATATAGAAAATGCCCTTTTCCTCCTGAAGGTAAAGGAGGATTCTGTGTCACAAAGTTTTCTCATGGTAGACATAAAATGGAAGTAACCAGCTGAAGAAAAGTTTGATTGCTTTACCAAACAAGTAGTGGTGACAGAGTGGCTTTGGAGTAAGTAGGTAATAGAAACTGACTTCAGTGAATTCTAAATGTGTGCAGAACCTTATGATACGGTAAAAAGTGCATCAAACCAGGTAAACCTGTTTTGAAATTCCAGTTAACTTCCTAGCTGTGTGACTTTGGATGAACTCCAGTTTCTTCATCTGTTGAATGGGGATAATGCTGCTTATTCTCTTGAGGGTTATTGTAAATATTGAGAGAGAGAGAGGGAGGGATGGAGGGGAGGGGAGAGAGAGTGAGAGAGAGAGAGAGAGAGAGAGACAGAGACAGAGACAGAGAGAGAGGTAAAAACGTGTTTGGCACAGTGTTTTGTGTCTATTAGATCTGTGACACCCCTTCAGTTATCCTTCTGTAGGTTATGTTAATCTAGAAACTTTATAATACACTCTCAAGCCTTAATACATTTGGGAATATTTTTCCTCATTAATTACATAGTCCTCCTGTACAAAAACCTCAAAAAGCATTTTAAGTGTCTTGTATAGGTCATTAAAAATGAGGCATAGTGCCCCAACTTGTCTGTCTGTTATGTTTCTGTTAGCTTTGTCCACTAAAAACAAGCTGAAACTATTTGCTCAGTTAAGAAATAATTGTTGATAATGCTTATATTAAAAGACCATGTGTTTAAATCCTTATTAAAAGCCCTGCTCAAAAGCTGATTTACTGTTTCAACTTACATATCTATAGAGCTTAATTTCTAGTTGTTTTCTCACAGTTGATTAAAAGCAATAAAATAGGTGGCAAGAAGAATCAGCGCCTCACCTAGAGGACAGGAGAATGATGGCTGATAATTTATATTCTCTTTGAGTACAGCATTGCTTGTCTGGTTAAATGATTAGGGGTTACCTAATTAATTATAGTTGGGATTGCTTTCACAAGGGCACCAATATTTTTTTAGTAGAAAAGAAGTGGGGGGATTGAACAAAGCAGAAAGTTGTATTGTATTGTTGCCCCCTGAATGTCCCTGTTGCTGTACTTTCTAGCTTTCTTGGCAGAAGGATTGAGATTAAGGAAGACTAAATGGGGAAAAGAATGATATAGAGTTTAATGTGTTAAAGGGAGATTTAGGAGAAGTTGGGCAGAGCTGGACTCCTTTATTTCTTCTTCTTACCTGCTCAGTTGTAGTTTTAAGCAGTCACTGTTCTGGGTAACTTGAACTGCAGAAGGAGTGCCACCCCACCTTTAGCTGAAGTAGCCTTCAGACATCATTTGTTCATCCTATTTGGCTTTTAATAGTTTTGCTCTTTTAAACCTTTTGTCAGCTGCTTCAGGTTTACAAAATAATGGATCTTCACAAGGAGTTGAGAATGGCTTATTATTCTACTTAGTCCTCTTTTCCTAGTTGGATAAAGACTTCTAGAAACTAATTGTTTTTTTTTCTTCCAGAAGTCTTTTTGTAAGTGGTATAATTTAAAAATGAATTATTTATTTCTTCCTCTATCCTGTGTAGTATCCCTAACCCCCGAATTTCCATTAATTGTCTAGACATTTGGGTCAAAAAAGCCAGTTTACTTTTTAAGGATCTAGCAGGAAGAGACACTTAACTATTCACACCCTACCACTGATTGATGACAAGTTTCCTTTCATTACTTATATGATCCACCTTGAAAATATTAAAACTAGAGAAGGGAAATAGCCTGTGTTAACTTTTGAGCCTGGGCCTTTTGTGGTCTTCAAATAGTTTTTGACCTGCTGTGGAGCACATGAGAGCTTTGATTGAGAACACAAAAGTTAGAAGGGGAAAAGGTTTAGATGATAAGTGCTATTAAGTGAGCCTCAAGAACAATTTAAAAATGTGCTTTCCTTTATCATTTTTCTTAGTATAGCTTTGTCCTTTTCCCTTTTATCACATACTTAATGAAATTAACTTTTTTGTCTGAGAGTCTTGTTTCATTTTTTGGTCCAGTTTATTCTGTCCAGAGACTAGTTGGTTTACTTTGTTTTTAATGTACTTTGTTTTAATATATTTAAAAATAATAGTCTTTTAAAGTTAGTACTTAAAGAGGAAAAAAGAAAAACGACCTAGAGTTAGTCTTAATACTCATACTACCTCTGTTGTAAGATTAAAAAAACCAAAAAATTAAATACTTACACCTGTAAGAAAAAGGCATACTGTAAAAAAGTGGAATTCTTTCGTTTCCCAAAGTTCACTACTAAGTTTCTTTCCCTGCGGGGGAGGCCTCTACACAATAACTTGATTGGAGTTATTTATCCTTTAAAAACCTATATGGGAAGGATCTTGACTGTGTCTTCTCAATTTTTTTTCCACTTAAACTATCTTTTCATCTGGTATGTATCTAGCTTACTGCCTTTCCCCTTTCTTTAATGGTTGAATGTATTCCATTGTTTGGTTAAATTGTAATTTATGTGCTTTCTATAAGTGGTTGCTTAGGTTGTTTCCAGTCTTTTCCCATTAAAGGGTTGTACCAAATACCCTTATACATATCTCATATCTGGTTAATTTTTATAAGTGAGCACATAGAATTGTGTATATCTTAGCAGTGAGGTTGCTGGGTCAAGGGTACATGCAGTTTTCATTCTGATAGATTTTTCAAGGCTCACTCTAAAACCTAGTCCAATGATAATGAGAACTCTGTTGAAAATTTTAAAAATAATTTAATATTTTTATTAAGAAAAAAATTTACCAGTATTTTCTGGTTATTTTAGGGAAACCATAGTTTCTAGGTTAGCCAATTTAACTTGAAAAATATAACTTAATTTGAGGTCATAGCAAAAAGAAACCATATGTATAAAAGGAAGAGAGGGAAGTTCCTTTTTCTGTGCAAATGGCCTACTTTAAAAAATTTTCAAAAACATCATTTGTCTTCCATTTACAGTATCTACACTTTACTTTTAATTACAGCCTCCTCATTGAGATATGCTCTCTTCCTGTTCCAAGTTCCATAATCTGGTACTTTATGCAATTCTGCCATTTACCCCCAACTGTTTGCTGTTCCCAAAGGCCTTTGACTTTCTCAATACTTGTTTCAACTTAATGTTAGGGATAAGTTTAGTAAAGAATATATTTTTTGTTTGAATGTGTGCATCATATAGTAACACTATTATAGGAACATTTTTAGATAGTATATATATATTAAGATATACTAAATTTTAAAGAGTTGTGATCAACAGTGTTGGAGTTGGGGACCACTGTTTCAAGAAGACGTAGACATTGTGTTGGATTAATGAATCATCTTCAACTTTGGTTACTTTTCTTTAATGCAAAGCACTTTTGTAATTCAGTTTTCTTGATTGATCTTTTAATAACATCTACATTTCCCTATTCTTTGAGCAGCCCCAAGTTATTAAAAAAAAGTAACAAGGCAATAGCAACTGCAACAGCAACAAAGAATTTCGATAAAGAGTGGCTTTGTATATCTATAATTCACTTTTGACTCAGGGGCTTTCCAAATTGTTTGAGAAAATAGTAAATGGTTTAGAAGAATGCAAATGATTTGATAAGGATTTCCAAAGGAAAGGTCAGATTAAGCAAATTTTAGCTCTATGGCACTTTCACTTTGTAGTTAGAATACTTCATTCTCTAAGAAATGTGATTAAATAGAATATTTGAAGAGAATGGTTATTTGGTGATGTATTTAAAAAAATTTTAGATGTCAGGTTTGTCACTTTAAAGATTTATGTATGTGAAATCAGATTCTCTACCTTTTGTATTATAAGTATTCAAGATGGATATTTCTGGTACCAGAGAGACAAGATTAGCAAATATGAATTTTTTTTTTGAGCTGTTCACTTAAGATTTTCCTCTTGATAACCTTAGTAAATGAAGGAGTATTTAGAGTTCAGAAAGCTATGATCAAAATAGTAACCTTACTTGATTGATTCAATAAAGAGGTTACTAAACTCTTAGGTAAACATAGGTAATGGATTTACTAATTGTGAGCCTTTCAGGTAGGGCAAGTAAAGTATGTGTATTTATTTCATACATTTTGGTAATAACTTTGATTTTTAAAAAACTGTACAATGCTTTAAACTTTTTTTAATGTGAAGTTTCTTTGGATGTCATGACTATTATGTTAGTTGCTACAGTATCACAATGGGGTATGAATATACAGCAACCAAAGTTAGAAGGGCAGATTCAAAATATTGCCTGTCTTCTCTATTATAATGAAGGAAAAAAAGATACTGTCTAGTTATTAATGAATTACCACCTATTAAATTTACTCAATAATGTGCAACAATTAAAGACTGTTTTTGTAACAAAATATTTCACTTTAACAAATTTAAAAACATAATTTTATAGAAACTTTCAGATTAAAGATAAATATGATATTTTTTAAAAATTATTTTTTGTGTATAAGAAGTGGTGTATAGGCCAGAGGTGCTGGGAGTGAGAGGATTCACCAGAGACAGAGTGGGGAGCAGAATTGGCAGATCTACTGAAATACACTGCTGAGGGGAGCAGTGGTTAAGACAGGAGAGATCTGCTGTGCCATGTGTGGGTTAGCTCCCTGGCAGGGGATGGAACTCTGGCAGTCACAGTGATAGCCTTGAGGCTTAACCCTTAGGCCACTAGGGTGGTCCACTAAATATGATAATGTTAATATTGTTAACTTTTTAGGCAAACCTATCACATTTGTGTATACACATGCATTTCCCTTAATATATTGGATATTTTCCCAGATTTTCAGGTATTTATCAAGAATATTTTATATGGCTGTATGGACTTTTTTAATCTTTCAAGAGATTTTTTATTGAAGTATAGTAACTGATAGGAATATGCACATAATGTCACAGGTGTATATCTTGAAATTTTACAAAGTGTACCTACCTGTGCAGCCAATGTTCAAGAGAAAATATTGCCAACTCCCAGACACCTTTCTTTTTCTGCCTCCTAATAGCAGCCCCTTCACCCAAGGGTAGCCATTATTTTGATGTTATTTTTAAGAAATACTCTTGAGATAATAAGTTAAATACAATAAAATCGATCCATTTTAAGTGTACAATTCAGTAATTTTTAGTTTACCAATAGTTGTGTATTGCTATAGGTTACACATGAATATGTGTATTTTTAACTAGTTCCTTTTGTTGATTACATAGTGTATTTCCAGTTTTTGTTACTGTAAATAATACTAGTGATTTTCCATGAAGAGCTTTGTATATTTTTTTTCATTAATAGAGATTTCTAAAAGTTTAATCACTGGTTCAAAGAATATTTGCATTTTTATGGCTTTTAGCTCTTAATATCAAAATGTCTTTAAAAATGATTGAACTAATTTACAATCCTATACTCACTAGATGAGTGTATTTTTGTTGTTTTTTAACCATTTCAACATTGGATGTAGTTAAAGTTATTACTACTTTGGTGGATGAAATCTGATAGCTTTTTTAATATTTCTTTGATTACTACTGTGACTTATTTTTCATATTTTGTGATTACTAAATTTCCTTTATGATTTGCCTGACAGTTTATTTCTTTAATACATGCATTCTTTTTCTTTTTTACATTTAAGACACATGTTAAAGGATATGGATCCTCCTTAGACTGGTATTATTAAATGCTTTTTCTCCAGCTTACTTTATGTCAGACTCCTTTTTCATAATAGGTTAGAACTTTATGCCTAGTTATCAATAAAAATGTGTTAATTTTTAAGTGAGGCAATACTAAATTATGTGAGTTAAATTTTCTATTTTGTGTACCTTTCGTAATTTGAAATAACAAAGTCAAGCAGACATATAAAACTAATTTATTATGCTTTGTTGCCAAACTTGGTCTTTCTAGGCAGTTATACTTAAGCATGAACATTGACGACAAACTGGAAGGATTATTTCTTAAATGTGGCGGCATAGACGAAATGCAGTCTTCCAGGGCAATGGTTGTAATGGGTGGAGTGTCTGGCCAGTCCACGGTGTCTGGGGAACTGCAGGAGTCAGTACTTCAAGATCGGAGTATGCCTCACCAGGAGATCCTTGCTGCAGATGAAGTGTTACAAGAAAGTGAAATGAGACAACAGGATATGATACCACATGATGAACTCATGGTCCATGAGGAGACAGTGAAAAATGATGAAGAGCAAATGGAAACACATGAAAGACTTCCTCAAGGACTACAGTATGCACTTAATGTCCCTGTAAGTAATTCCTTTATAAGATACTAAACTTACAGTTAGAAATGTAATTAATTTTGTGTTAAACAGTGCTAGAAGTCATTGAAAAAATCTCAGAATGCTTTTTAAAGGCTAGATAGTTCAAATGGGTATTCTTAAATAGATGTATTAAATATTTATAGTTCTCATATTTGAAAAAGAAAACTTAAGTTTTTGTACAATATATGCTTTAGAAACATCTTTTTCAGGATGACATTTCTATAAGGTTACTTTGTATTCCATTTTAAGAGCTTATGTTTTTTTAAAAAAAAGATACTTTTAAACTTCTGGACATCTTGAACAGTAGAAAGAGTGAATCTTGAGCATAACTAGAAAAAGATTGAGCATAACTAGAAAAAAGAAAAGGATTTTTCCTTCAAATTCTGTAATTCCTCCCAACCTTTTCATTATCTTTTTGCCATATATCAGCCTTGTAGTTGTACCTATTTACCAGAGACATCGTGGCTCATCACCTAAAGTATTTCTTCTGTGGACACTGTTAACTTTTGCTTTCTTGTTTTTTTTTTTTTTTAACCTGATGACCAGCAAAACTACAACCAAATTATAGTCGTCTTCTCTTCTTTCTGTGATCTTAAACCCAGATCCCTTTTAGTACATTTAATATACTGTACTTCTTTTTTGGCTTCAGTACCATAGTATATTCTGCTTGTATTATTCCCCTCTGTTATATCCTTTCTGTTTTTTTAGGAAGCAGATAAGCAGATAGTGCATTACCAGCAGCAGCCTGCCACTTCTCTTCAATCTAGGTTGTGTACCTGCTATGGGGACTTGTGATTACTTTTTTAATGTCTGAATCTACCATAGGTTTTAGGTTCTATGAGAGTATGAATTTTGTCTCATTTTCCATCATAGCCCAGGTGCTGGCACATGTTGTGAATGGATAATTTCTTATAATTACATTCTGATATATATCACTAACTTTTACCTAGCCCATTGCAGTAGGCTTTTCTGTTTTTAATCTGTTGATTGATTTGATGGACAACAATAATTGAAATTTGAACATTGAATCAGCCATGCATATCTGGAATAAGTCCCATTTGGTTATGGTGAATAATTCTTTTTATATATTGTTGGATTTGGTTTGCTAATATTTTGTTGATGGTTTTAGCATCTGGGTTCACAAGAGATATTGGTCTAGTAGTTTTCTTTCTTCTAATATCTTTGTCTCATTCTGATGTTAGAGTAATCCTGGTCTCCTAGAATGAATTAGGAGTATTCCTTCTGCTTCTGTCTTCTGGAAGAGATTGTAGAGAATGAGTTCACCAGTGAATCATACCGTCTTATGCTTTCTCACTTTTTGAAGTTTATCAATTACTGATTTAAATTTCTTAATAGATATAAGCCTATACAGGCGTTCTGTTTTTTCTTGTGTGAGTTTTCACAGATGTGTATTTCAGGGAATTGGTTCATTTCATCCAGGTTATCAAATTTGTGGGAATAGAGTTGTTTGTGATACTAAACTATATTACACATAATGTCCATGGAGTCTATAGTAATATCTTCACTTTCATTTCTGATAGTAATTTGTGTTTTCTCTCTTTTTCCTTAACATGGCTAGAGACTTACCTCTTTTCTTGTTTTTACTATCTTAAATTTTAAGTATGAAGTTAGGAAATAATAACTATATTCATGTTGTTATACAACAGATCTCTACAACTATTTCCTCCTGCAAAACTGACACTGTACAATTGATTAGTTTCACATTTCTCTTTCACCATTAAAGGCTTGTCAGTTCTTTTTGTTATTTTCAAAGAACCAGCCTTTGATTTTGTTGATAGTTTCTGTTCTATTTTCAATTTTATTGATTCATGCCATAATTTCTATCATTTCTCTTTTTTTCTGCTTATTTTGGATTTAATTTGCTTGCTCCCTTTTTTATAGCCTCCTAAGGTAGAAGGTTAGGTGATTGATTTAATATTTCTTTTCTAAATTAAGCACTCAATGTTACAAATTTCTTTGTAAGCATTGCTTTCTCTGCATCCCAAAAATTTTGATAAGTTGTATTTTTATTTATGTTAGTTCATTGTATCCTTTAGTTTCTCTTGAGAGTTCTTCTTGACCCATGTCTTAGTTTGAAATGTGTTGTTTAATCTTCAAGTATCTGGGGATTTTCCAGCTATGTACCTGTTCTATTTTAATTCTATTGTGGTTTGAGAGCATGTACGATATTATTTCTGTTCTTTAAAAATTTTTAAGGTGCATTTTTTTGTTCTTGAATGTGATTTATCTTGGTGGATGCTCCAGTTGAGCTTAGAATGAATGTTTTCTGCTGTGGTTGGGTGAAATAGTCTATAGATTGCAATTACCCTTTTTTTTTTTTTTTTTTTTGGTTGTGGTGGGGTGGGTGGGTAGAGGGGCACTATGGCCTGAATCTTTTCTAATTTGTATTTCAGGTTGTTTCTATACTTATCTTTTGAAAATGAGATTTATATTTCTTACTCCTCTACTAAAATTTCTATAGGATTTTCTTGTCAGGAAGCTAAAGCATAATATTTTGCATGGAATTTTACATAATCAAGTCTCATCCAGACCTTAACAGCCCTTTCTCCCCCACTTTTCAGACTTGAAGTATCCTAAATCACTAAAATTGCCCAGGTCTACTATTTTTTCTTTTATTTCTGTATGTACTGTATATATAATTTGCAGTATTTTTTGTTTGTCAATCCTTCCTACTCCCCACCCTTACCTCCAGTCTCTTCTGTGTGTGGATTTTCTTTATGGCAAATAATTTATTTTGCATTTCTTTACTTGCAAGACTGTAAAGTCTCTTTTCTGAATCTTGCCATTTATCTGTGCTCTCTTACTACCTGGGCTATAATAGGCAATTCAAATATTTTTTGAGTGAAAATACTATTTTTTTAAACTGAGGAAGATTTTAATGAGAATTATGCTCAGTTCCTAAGTTTGTATATAATTTGTATAAGTTTGTATATAGTTTATATACAGAGTGTTGACAACTGTGTAAACTTGTATAATTCACAGTCCATCAATTTATACAATTTTTAAAAAAGATTTATTTATTTATGCATACAAGCATTGGGGCACAGGCCAGCAATGTGGGCAGTGAGAGGATCCACCAGACACAGAGTGGGGAGCAGAACAGGCAGATCCACTGAAATACACTGCTGAGGGGAGCAGCGGGCGAGGCAGGAAAGGTCTGCTGCACCATGTGGGCCATCTCCCTGGCCAGATGCAGGGATCAATCATATTGCAGTGACTGCAGTCTGCCTCACAGTGCGTTGCTTAACCCACTGTGCCACCAGGAGGCCCAATTTATAGAATATTTTTACCACAAAGTTTCTTCACATTTCTTCCCAATCAGTTCCCTCGACAACAATTGTTCTGATTTTCCCCCCACTATAGATTGGTGTTATCTCTTAAGAATTTCATGTAAATGGCATGTGGAAGTGGTGAGAGTAGACCCTGCCTTGTTCCTAAACTTAGGGGGACTACATTATATCTTTCTCTCTCTATATATAATATCTATCTATCTATCTATCTATCTATCTATCTATCTATCTATCTATCTATCTATCTGTCTGTCTGTCTGTCTGTCTGTCTGTCTGTCTGTCTGTCTGTCTATATCTAATATATAATGTCAATATTGACATATATTATATCATTATATATATTTATAACCATTAAGAATTATTTTAGCTGTAGATTTTCTGTAAATGATCTTTATTATGTTGAGGAAGTTTTTCTTCTAACTTATTGAGCTCTTTTGTTTAACTATGAATGAATGTATATTTTTATTAAGTGCTTTTCTGCATGTTAGATGATCATATGAATTTTCTCCTCTTCTTATAGTGAATTATTTTGATCAGAAGTTGAACTGACGTTGTGTTCCTGAGTTAAAATCACACTCGTGATTTGTCATCCATTTTTATGTATTGTTAGATTTAGTTCATTAATTTTGTATGAGTGATTATTAGTTTATTTTTTTTCAGTCATTTTTATTTTAGTTTTACTGGCCTGATTATAAAGGATTAGGAAGATTTTATTTTCTGAGTTTGTGGTATTATTTATGCCTTCCATATTTAATATACTTTATCAGTAAAGTTAACCTGGGCCTGAGTTTTCTTTGTGGGAAAGCTTTTAATTCCAAATTTGTTTTTAAAACATATGTAAGTCCACTCAGATTTAAAATTGTTATCTTGATCAGTTTGGTAAATTGAATTTTAAAGGGATTTGTTTCTTCTTGTATAATTGATCACAATTTAAATTTTCTTCTTTTATAACCTAAAGGATAATATTATGTAAAGGATTATCTCACTCCTGGTAGTGTAATTTGTTTGTTTGTTTTTTTTCTTTATTTGCGCAGGTAGGGATTTGCCAGTTTTACTGGTCTCCTCAAAGAATCTAGTTTTGGTTAATGGTTTTCAATGTTCTTTTTAACTTCCATTTATCTTACTCTTTATTATTTCTTTTCTCCTACTTTCTTTTTTAATTTGCTTTTTTTCTGTAGATTTTTAAGTGGAAGGTAAGATGACTGTTTTAGACCTATTTGTTTTAGTTGTAAGCATATGAATCTCTAAACTTCCTTTTTGATTTCTTTTTGAACCGTGAATTCATTGGAACTGATTTTGCTTTATTTCTGAATATTTTGAAATTTTCTAGATATTATTTTGTCATTGGTATTTAATTATTGTGATCAGAGAATGTACCTTAAGTGATTTCTGTTATTTCACATTCATTGAGACTTGCTTTAGGGCCCAACATATGATTTAGATGATGTTATAGAGAGTCATTTTAGAAGAATGTACATTACTGACTTGTTTGTTGGGTTACTTTGTAAATGTTAACTAGGTGAAATTGGCTAGCTGTGTTCTCCAGCTTTTATATCTCCTCAGTGTTCTACAAGCGACCCTTGAGCAGCACAGGGTATAGGGGCACTGGCACCCACATGGTCAAATCAACTTGTAACTTTTGAGTCCCCCAACTTTACTACTAAATAACTTAGCTGTTGACTAGAAATACTACTTACAGCATAAAGAGTTGATTAATACATATTTTGTATGTTACAGGTAACAGATACTATATTCTTACACTAATATAAGCTAGAGAAAAGTAAATCTTAATTATTCATAAGGAAGAGAATATGATATTTATGCTACTGTACTATATTTAGCAATACCACCAGTTTATCTTGTCTGTTTATAATAAAATTGAACATAAGTGGAGTTGAATAGTACAAACCTTCTGTTCAAGGGTCATCTTTACTTGTTCTCCAAGAGTTCAGGTTTGCTTGGAAAAAGATACAGTTTAAAGTTACCTTGCTTCAAGGGTTATGTCTTTTGGCTTTTAGTCTTGGTTAGTTCCTACATTTAAAATTTTGTGGCCAGAACCTAAATATTACAGACCGTCTGTCTTGGAAAATACTTCTCAGTTTGTGTTTACCTGATTTTTTTTTTTCACTTTCAATGAAATTTCAGTTATTATCTTTGGCTGGGATATTGTAGAAGTGATACTGTGTTCTTTACCCCTTATATTCGTACAGGTGACAACATACTTTTTATTTCCTTCATTCTGATGATAGTTCACTTTGATCACTTGAGTATGGTAGTGTCAACCAGGTTTTGCCCCCAGTGTTACACTCTTTGAGTTGTAGTTATTCATTTGTATCATTATAGACTTAGTTTATTCACTAGGTTAAAATCTATTACTATGATTATGTTAACGCTGTTTGTTTTAAGCCAGTTGGAGCCTCTTCAGGCTTACCTATATGTTCTTTTGACATATTCCATCAATCTTCAAGTACTTCTTGCCTTCTGTCATGAGTTATGCTGCTTACTGATGTTAGGTATAGCTGCTTCCATTGGACAAAGTCAGGAAATGTTTTATGTATATAATTAATACACGTTTACATGTATACCCACATGTACATTTACATCTATAATTAACTCCATGTGGATTTATCAGTATAGAAATCTGTGAATTCATACTTATACCTCTAATTGGTTAATTACCAAAGGTGCATTTTAGTTTTCTTCTTTTTGTATTTTATAACTCTCTCAATGAGAAACCTGGTTTTCCTTACCCTTAATGTATTTATTGATTAGTCACTCCCTACCCCAACTCTCACCTTCCCTATGTGTAGGTCTTTTTCCTTTAGTGCCACCCATCTTCCCTTGTACATGCTTTTCTTCACTCCTCCCAGGATGGAGTACCATGGCAGTGCATGCCACTTCCTGTCCTCAGTTGGTGCTTTTACAACAAACACTATATTCATCACCTCATGAAACTCTCCTTTATACTACTGGTCTCTGTCCTTTTATTCGTTCCTTGCCCCACTGAGCTTCTGACACACTGCTGCTTTTAGAATGTGGACTCTTCTCTGTGCTACTTTGGCTCTGACATCTTATGTTAAGCTGCCTTTCCCTGTGGAGAACTTTCTCACCCTGCTTACAGTTTGCATTGGACAACCCTCCCATGAAGATGCCTTCTTCATCTTCTCTGGAATCTAGTACTTTGTTTAGTTCACCATGTGGCTGTAGGAGTGAATTGTTTATGGAGGGTATATGTATAGGAAAGTGAAGGGACAAATTATCCTACGTTATAATAAACTGTTAATTTTGAAATTATATGGATTTATAAGTAATTATAAAAATGTGCAGAGGTTCATGTGCCCTTCGCCAGGTTTCCCTCGGTGGTTACATGTTGTATAGTTCAAAATCTGGAAAATGACACTGCTGTAATATGTTCAGGGTTTGTATACTTTGTCACATATGTAGATATATGTAACCACTTCACAATCAAGATACAGAACTTATCATAACAAAAAGCTCCTTAGTGCTACCTTTTATAGTCACCCCTCTTATCTTATCCTCCCACCATTCCTAACCTCTGGCTCTTCCACCCCCAATCTGCTTTCCCTCGCTATAATTTGTCATTTTGAAAGTTCGTATCGTTGGAATCATACAGTGTATGACATTTTGGGATTGACTTCTTTTACTTAACATGGTGTCCTTGAGAGTCAGGCAAGTTGTGTGTTCCTTTTACTAGTATTCCATGGTGTGGATGTTTCACATTTTAACCATCCACTTATTGAGGGGTATTTTTATTATTGGTTATTACATTTTGATTGTTAGTTATTACAAATAAAGCTGCTATGAATGTTCATTTGTAGGTTAAGGTGTGCATATCCCCAGAATAAATATTCTAGCATACTCCTACCTCTAGATAACCCTAACCCTAACATTTGGTAATGTATAAATTCTGTGCTTTTTTGATAAGCATATCATGCCATAGAATCATGTTGCTTTTTATCTACTCTTTTCACCTACCAGTATATTTTGAAGTTTTCTTAGCTCCTTTAATACTTCAGCTTGATAATCCACATTTACAGATAATCCGTAGTTAAATCCTGTTATTCCTGGTAGATAATTTTGAGTCCATTCTGCGAATGACTTAATGAAAAGTTGTCTCACACTATATGTACCAAATGGACTGAATTTAAGATTTGTGTAACATTCTACTGTATAGTAGAAGATAACAAATATGAGAAATTCTATCTCTTACTTATCCATACCTGCAGATAAGACAGATGATGAGGGATGAGTATACAATTATAAATGAAAGAGATGACATACTTCTAGAATAGTATAATCCAAGTCCCCAGAAGTGTGAAAATTTAGTATCAGGTCTGTTCTTTCATTCTTTCTAAATTATATGCTTTAAAAATTGATGTTAAGGATATTTCTTGATTTGTTCATTCACTTGGAAGTCACCAAACTTTTTTTTATATTTGCATTTTTCGTTAATTAAAAAAATGAGTTTCCTTAAATTTTATCAATTTTGGTTTCATAGTTTATGTAAACTCCTTAATTTTAGTTACATTTGAGATAAAAGTTATTCGTTTGTGATAACTGCTAGTTTTCAGACTGTCTCTTGACCTTACTACTGTAAATAAGTCATTCAGCTCAGTGTGCCCTGCATTTTCAACAGAGGTGTATGTTATAACTTTTATGTTTATAGTTTACTCATTAGAGCTTTATTTTCTATATATTAGAAGTAAATTAAAACTAATATTTCCGTTTCTTAGTCATATTTTTAAGTACTTAATACATATGAATGGTGGCTTCTGTATTGGACAACATAGATAAAGAACATCTTCACTTTTGCAGAAAGTTTTACTGGATGCACTGTGTTCAAAAAGCTTCTCAGCTCAGAAACTAAGTTTATTTCAGAAATTTGAAAAATAGTATTTGGCTTATCCACATTCATTCAAGAAGAATTGGGAAATCATAATGTTTTACAGTCTGTTTTTTCCAGTGTGATAAAAGCGTGCTGAAGACTAAAGACATGTCTCTATTAAAAAATTGAAGCAATTTGTAATTCATAATATTTGCTGTATTTGTCTTTTATAAAACTGCTGTATCACTTGAGCAAAAGGATTCTATAAACTAGAAATGCTAAAAAAAACCATGTTTTAATCAATAATGGTATAATGTAAAGCATTTCAGGTATTTTAATTCCTAAAAAATATACTTCAGCATTTGTGTAGCATTTTCTTTTAGTTATGGATTTCTGTGCTGTAAAATGTAATTAATGAAATTGAAGGCATAATTTTATACATTTCATATTTATGATTATCTCATTTAATGACTGGGGAATCTTAAAATATATTTGGCCATTGGTATAAGACCTCGGTTTCGCTTTTTACTTTTTAAATTTCCTTGAATTCTACCATTAGTTTAAGAAAGGCTGTATAGATATTTTCCAAAATAGCTTTAGCTCTAGGCAATAAAAATCTGATGTGATCATTATAGGAATTTAAATATGTTTTGTTGTGGGTGACTTTTTCTTTCCAGTTAAAAAGAATTATTTTACCCATTTTTGCCACATATTTTATACACTGGTTTAATTGCAGAAGTGGATTACATTTATTGGTAATAAATGATCTTTTACACACCTGCAAGTTGACAAGTCTGTTTGCCTTTGTATTTATTTGCTCAAATAGTTTGTTATCCATTTATAATATATACTTTTCAGCAAGGTCATTTGCTAGTTATAGTTACTTAATGCCTTTGAATTTATTTTAAAGTTCATGTGAGGGCGTCAAAAGTAGTTGGTCTTTGGATGTTGGTTCTTGTCTTTTAGGTGATTCCAATGGCTTATATTGGGGCTATATGTCTTACTTTTTATTTACTTACTATTTTTTAAAAAAATTATTTATTTATGCATACAAGAGCTGGGGTACATGCCAGAGGTATGGTGGGGTGGGGAGAGGATTCACCTATCAGAGACAGAGTGGGGAGCAGAACAGGCAGATCGACTGAGATAACACTGCTGAGGGGAGCAGCAGGCAAGACAGGAGAGGTCTGCTGAGCTATGTGGGTTAGCTCCCTGGCCGGGGATTGAACTTGTGCCATGGCTGCTGATAGCTTCAAAGTGCTGAGACTTAACCCCTTGTGCCTCCAGGGAGGGAGGAGCTATATGTTTTAATAAATACTTTTTTATCCCCATTCAAGTGCTTTTTTTTTTTTTGCTTCCTTATACCCTTTGCATAACAATAACGTATTAATTGAACTCATTTTAAGGAGAATAGATGGAAGCATATCAGCTCTCTAGTTTCTTTTTTCTCTTTTTAAAATATAACGTATTTTTTCTTTATTTATATATATTTGACATTAATTGTAGCCCCCATGGAATTCCCACTACCATTTCACCAGTGCACCATCACCTCAGTCCCTTGTGCTCTCCTGCCCTTATCCTAGTCCCTCTCCATCCCTAAGTGCCTCTGATTTGTCTTTGTTTTTTTGTTGTTGTTGTGTTGTGATTTTTTTTATTGTTACTGTTATTTTCCTTAATCCCTTATTTGGTTCCCTTATATTCCTCCTAAAAGTGAAATCTATAGGTTGATTTTTTTTTTAAACAAGATTTTATTCATGCTATCACTCTTGGAAATTGTGGCCTGTTTGTTAGGAGAATCAGTAGTTGAGCAGAAAGCATCAAGTGAAAAATTTTCCTTCATAGGTTAGTTAGGCTAGTGAGGGTCATGTTATATTGGTTATTATTGTTGCTTTGAGTTCAACTAGTAAGTAGATGAATCAAGGTATCTCTTGGAGTAGACTGTTTTAGGGAACTATTGATAAAATGGTATATTTTCAATATCCTCTCATGCTTCTTACAGTTGTTTGACTCAGCCTACCACATCCTTCCCCCTTAGACAAACTAGATATCTTTCTGATTACTTTAAAATGTAGCCAGTGTTCTAACACTTTTAATACTGATTTGTTTAATCTTTGGTTGATTGATATGGGCTAATGAGACAGTCATACTGAATGAAAGTTATGTTTTCTTACTTAGGTCAGTAGTACACAAATTGGAAATCATTATGGGAAAAGCAACTGTTGGGCCACTCTAGCTAGATCAGTCTCAGAGATGTCTACTTTGTGTCCCCCCTCCCCCATAATCATATGATACAGTTTATTATAAAAGGACTAAATAGTCATTGTAAAAAAACAAAATAGTATAGGAAAGAAATAGAAAGTTCCTTATTTTCAACATTTGTCTACTCTCATTCCAGAGACATAACTCTTAATATTGATATTGTTCAGGAAATTAAACAGAGTTTGTACATGTCTCTATGTTTTGTGAATGTGACATATTTTGTAAAAAATTTACATATTTTGACATAAAGTAGATAATACTGTTTACATGCTTTTGAAATTTGCGTCATTCATTTAATACTGTATCTTGGAGAAATTTACCTGTTATTGCATATGAAATTGACTTATTTACTTTAATGACTGATTAAATGATGTGCCCTATTGATGGTTATTTACACTACTACTAGATTTGTTTGGATTAAATAATGGTGAAAGGATTGTTTGTATGTGTGGCCATAGATGTAGCTCTCTGTCTACATATACACACAAACATTTTATAACCATATTTCTATAGCTGCACATTTGTATACTATTTCTCTGGGTATATATCTTTATTGAAATATAACATTCATATAAAGAAAAGTACAAAAATTATGAGATGAATTTCTTTAAAAGTGAGCATACTTGTGTAAACACTGCCCAGATCAAGACATAGAATATTACCAATAACTTCAGAACCCTCCCAGCTTCTCTCTCTTAGTCAAAACCCTCCTCAGTTCCTGAAGATTCCCTAATGCTATTACATAGTCTATTAGATTTTATCAAATTTTGAATCAGTATAAATAGAATCACGTACTATCAACTCTAGCATCTGATTTCTTTGTTTTAATGTTGTTCATGAGATAGATTCATGTTATTGCATGTAGCAGTAGTTTATTCTTCTGTGTAGTTGTCAGTTTTGTGACTATATAAAAATTAATTCATTATAGTTTAATAAAATTTTAGATTGTTTCTAGATGTTGGCTATTATGATAAGTATTGCTGTGAATATTCTTGGATTTGTCTTTTTGGTGCATTTATATGTTCATATTTGTTGGTTATATGCTTAGGATAGAACTGAATGTGTATATATTCAGTTTTAGAAGACACTATCAAAAGTTTTTTTGACATGGTTTTGCTAATTTATATTAATTGCTCCATATCCTTCATAATTTTTGATTGTCAGTCTTCAATTTTAACTGTTTTTGCTGTTTGATAGTTAGTAGTGAAATGTGATTTTAGATTGCATTTCACTGATAACTAAATGAAATATTGATTATTTTTTCATATATTTAGGCAATTTGGATAAGTGCATGTTTATCTTACACCCATTTTCATGTTGCATTGTTTCTTTTACAGATTTGTGATAGTTATTTATCTAGTTACTGGAGATACATTTTTTATTCTGATTTGTCTTTTTACCTTTTTTGATAAACAGGTTAATAAAGTTAAATTTATATATTTTCTTTTTGGTTAATGTTTCTTTAAGGTTTATTTTGTTTAAGGATTTTTTGTCTGCCCTAAGGTTATGAATATACTTTAACTTTGTTAACTTCCAGAAGCTTTTTGATTTTTTTTCCCTCCCATTTAGATTAACAGTGCATTTGGAACTGATTTTTGCAGATGATGTGGAATAGGAATGAAGATATAGTTGGTAGCTTTGCTTTTTACTCAATTATAGACATTTTTTCAGTTTCAATTTGCTGGCTTACTGTTTTCATTCTTAGAACAACTGTGTACACTAAGATAATCAATTTTTCTTAAATACTTGGTATTTGTACCAAAGACAGGGCTCAGTATCTTTTGAAAATTATAAAATAATACATTGTGTTGAGAAAGTGTAAATATTTTACAGCTGAAGATAATTAAAATCAATGTATTACTACTCTCTAGTATGGTTCCCACTAACATTTTACTAGCATTTTAGTGTTTGCATTTTTGTTTGTTTTTCTTTGTATGTTTTTGTGTATTTGTATGCAATTAGCTGTAGATATATTTGTGTTTGTATACAATTGTAAAATATGTTTATGTGTTTATATATTTATTCCTTCACCTTAAACCATGGACATTTCATTGTCACTAGTATTAAAAGTCAGATTTCTAATGACAAAAATGTATATGCTTTATTGTAGTTTATCATTAGCTTTGTATATTAGACTACTTGCACTTTGTTTTTACTCATGATAAATGTTACATGTTGACATTGTCACATGATATTTCTTCAGTACAATATTCTTTCCCCTGTTGTGGGGGATACAGGCGCACTTTGGAGATACTGCAGGTTTGGCTCTAGACTACTGCAATAATGTGAGTATCCGTATAAAGCGAGTCACATGATTTTTTGGAGGAGTTCCCTGGTGCATATAAAAGTTTATACTATATGTAGTCTGTTAAGATTGCAATAACATTATGTCTAAAAAAGAGTAGTTCCTAAATTAAAAAGTAATTGTTAAAAATCCCAACCATCATCTGAGTCTTCAATAAGCTGTAGTCTTTTTTGCTGGTAAAGGATGTTGCCTCAATATTGATGACTACTGACTGACTTGGGTGGTGGTTACTGAAGATTGGGGTGGCTGTGGCAATTTCTAAAAATAAGACAGTAATGAAGTTTGCTCCATAGATCCTTTCACAAAAGATTTCTCTGTAGAATGTCATGCTGTATGGTAGTATTTTATCTACTGTAGAACTTTTTTCAAAATTGGAATAAATCCTCTCAGGTTCTGCTGCTGCTTTATCAGTTAAGTTTATGTAAATTGCTTTAGTCATGTCCAACTATGTTCACAGCTCTTCAACAGCAATAGATTCCATCTTAAGAAACCAGTTTCTTTGCTCACTCATAAGAACCAGCTCCTCACTTTGTTCAGATTTTGTCATGAGATTGTAGTAATTTATCCTCAGGCTTCATTTCCAGTTCTCTTACTGTTTCAACAACATCTGCAGTTACTTCCTCTACTGATGTCTTAAATCCCTCAGATTAACCCATGAGGGCTGGAGTCAACTTCTTTTTAAACTCCTATTAAAGTTGACATTTTGACTTTCTTTCATGAGTAATGAATGTACTTAATGGCATTTAGAATGGTGAATCCTTCCTAGAAGGTTTTCAGTTTACTTTGCCCAGATCCATCAGAAGAATCACTATCTATGGCAGCTAGAGCCTTATGAAATGTTTCTCTTCCTTTCTTTTTTTCCCCACTTGTGTTTATTGAGGCAATAGTGGTTTTTAACACTATACTTACTTTAGGAGTTATAGATTCAGATTTTTACTTCTGTATGTTTTCACTCTGTGCCCACCACCAAAGCTGGAATAATCCTCCTCCCTGTTCCACTGGGCTCATTCCCTACTTTCCCTCTCCCCTACCCCCTTTCTGGTTGTTCCAGTTTTGCGGTCAGATGTTAAGGGTTTGTTATTTGTTTGATTTTGTCTTAGTCTTTGATTTATTTGTCTATGTCCTGCATATAAGTGAAATCAACTGGCATTTGCCTTTATCCTTCTAACTTAGGAAATCTATTTCTTAAATAATAAGATTTGAAAGTTGAAGTGACTCTTTGACCTATGTGCTGCAGAATGGATGCTGTGTTAGCAAGCATGGAAACTACATCAATCTCCTGGACATCATTAACTTTTTGGGTGACCAGGTGCATTGTCAACAAATGGTAATTATTTTGAAATGAATCTTCTGAGTGGGTCTCATGAGTGGGGCTTAAAATATTTAGTAAACTACATTGTAAACAAATGTACTGTCATGTGGGGTTTGTTTTTCCATTTATAGAACGCAGGTAGAGTAGATTTAGCATAAATTCTTGAGGCCATAGAATTTCTGGAATAGTAGATGAGCATTAGCTTATGTTTAAAATCACCAACTGCCTTAGCCACCAACAAGAGTCAGCCTCTCCTTTGAAGCTGACTTCTAAGTATGAAATCAAAATTCTGTTGGTTAGTATAGCCATCTTCAGCAATGATGTTAGCTAGATCTTGTAGTTAACTTGTTGCAGCTTCTAGGTCAGCACTTGCAGCTTCATCATGTACTTATATCTATATGGATGACGTCTTAAACCTCATGAACCAACCTCTGCTAGCTTCACGATTTTCTTCTGCAGCTTCCTTACCTTTCTTAGCCTTCATAGAGTTGAAGAGAGTTAAAGACTCACTCTGGATTAGGCTTTGACTTAAGGGAATATTGTAGCTGGTTTGATATTCTCTCCAGATCACTGAAACGTTCTCTATATGAGCAATAAGGCTTTCTTCTCTGTATATTCACTAGGGTAGCTTTTTAAATTTTCTTCAAAAACATCTCCTTTTTCCTAATTGGGAGTTTGTATTTTCTTCATTCTTTCGATACTTCTGTTAATAGCTGTTCCTTCTCCCTCATCAATTGTTTTCAGTTATTTTGGTTTATGTCAGTATGCCTGTTTTAAATTATAATCTAATTCTGCCATTATTTATATTGTTGTTCAGATCAGTCCAGCTTTGCCCATTAGGAGCTCTCCACACTGGCTTTTTTGTCCCTTTGTCCTTGTTGATCCTTCTTCTGGCACTTTAGCTTCTGGCTTCATAAGGTGTTTGAGGGTCACCTTATATTTTCCTCTGCTCCAACTCTATTCATTAGTAGCTCCAGTTCTTTTTATTTGGATAAAGGTACTTATAAATTAAGTTCTGGGTGCTAGGTTTGTTTACTGTCCTTGCTACGTAGTGATCTCATCAGACAGAGAGAGGAAATACATGCATATCTACTAACCCATACATACACACATCTCTGCTAATTTCTTTATGTTGGGCTGTAGGCATCTGAATTAAAAGTGACTAGACAGGATGGAAGTGAATGCAAAGTATGATTAAGATATCTCTAGATTAGTGGTTCTAGTGGTTTTAGGATCCCTTTACTCTTAACAAACATTAAAACTCCTATAGATCTTGCTTATATTTATTATATAGGTCTGTATTTACTATTTTAGAAACCCAAACTGAGAAATTTAAAATTTTATTAGTCATTAAAGTAAAACAGAACCCACTACATGTTAACATATAACATTTTAAATGAAAAATAACCCTCTTTTCTAAAGTAAAATTTAGCAAGAATTTATAATAGAAATCAGTTTATTATCTGGCTTACTATAACATATTTTCTGATGTAGCCTGTGATACTTGTTAACATGTGTATCACATTAGTTTTGGGTAAAGGGCACTATTTAATGAGCTGAGAACAGGGGGGGAGTGAGGTGGAGAACAGATATTATTATGAAAATATTTTTAATCTGATGAATCACTCAAAAAGGTTAGTGACCTTCAGGAGTCCCTTTGAGAACCCTACTAAAGATTTATTGAAATACAAAATAAAGGTGTATATGTACTAGAAGGATCCTAAAAGAACTGCCATGAGAGAATTTGAATCATACAATGCAGAAGTTGTAAAAATGGAATTTCCAGCTAAGGTGCAGGGGTGGTCAGCATGGTTTCAGGTATGATGACTTGTTCACTTTGTCCACATTGTTTTAAAATTATCTAAATTATAAGATTTGATATAGCAACCGAAGAACAAAAAAATTTTTTTTGTTTTTCAAAATGCAAATTTATACTGAGAAATAAGCTAGGAAAACAGATCTGAATATTTGTTAGGACTGTGGATCTCTAAACCTTTTAAAAATCAAAGGATACATATAAGCTGCCTTAAACCCTGACAAATCTAGCTTTCAAAATTTTACATGAAGTCTTGGGTTTATGGAAGAGAGGGTTATGGGTAATGACTCACATAAAGATTTGTACTGTCAGTGTGTTGTTTCCCCTTCAAACCCTATTCTGTGATTTGCTGAACTTGGAATTAAAAGTCTTCCTGCTAACTATTTAGATAATATAACTGTTTATGCCAAAGCCATCCAGGATTCATTTTTATTCTTACTCATATTCTCTCTGTCTCTCTCTTAAATTTTTCTTTTTCTGAACTCTATCACACCCCCAAATACATTATTTTTTTAGGCAGTGTGTTTGCACTAAAGTTTGTTATGTTATGCCATTTTCTATCTCAACATTTGTTATACCTGTGATGACCTTGAATCAAACTGGGTGTTTCCTACGTAATTGGAACAATTTCCTTCTAGTGATATCCCAACATATTCTTTTTGTTTGCTTATGTATTACTATTACTCAGAATACCATTTTTCTAAATTTTGGGAAAGTTATTTTTGTTTCTATAGATTATTCTTTTTAAAAATATTGATAAGAAAATTGTCAGAAGTATTTTGATCCATGAGTTGGTGAAGGAAGGGGTGTAATTTTAGAGGGGGAAGCAGTAGAGCCTTGGAGATGAGTAGAAACGGAGTCAACAGTACAGACTATAGAGAAAAGCACAAAGAACATCTTCCTATCACACAAGCAGGCTTAGGAAGGTAAAAGAATTCCAGTAACCGAAATCGAAAATTGAAAGGAATGTAGTCTCCAGAAATGGACAAGAGTGATAAATAAGGACAGATAGTTCTGCCAAGTGAGCTTCATCTTTTCTGTAAAGTGGAATCATAGAAACTTAGAGGCTAAGCTGGGGAGAAAATAATAGATGCTATTGGTTATAAGAAGCTATTATAGATGTCTCATTGGGGAAATGACAGGAAAGTGGTTTTATGTTGATTAACTTGTAAACTACTTGTGCAGGTGATAATGCCCCCAAAGCAGTGAGATTGATAAAGTTAACTGAAATGAAGCAGATGTTGTTTGAAAATAATGAGAAGTGATTCTAAGCAGTCAATAACTTTCTTGTTTGAGAGTTGAGAGTAAAGGTAGATTAAAATTTGCAAACTAAATGAAAGATGCATTGTATACTGTGGCAACATTATTTTGGGTACATTTACATTTGTTATATTACTTAGTATAACATTACTGAGTGGGGTGGAAAGGAGTTAGACAGAGTGGCAGGTTTGGAAGGAAAAAAAAAAACAACAACCATAAGATATGATAAACCTGTAGCTCTGATTAAATCTTGTGTTTCATCTGTGAAGCCTTTGTAGTTATTTTTAAATTTCATAAATTTCTACCTTTGATTCTCTTTTCTGTTTACCATTCATTTATTTTAAACTTACTTGCTGTCTTAAATTATTAGAGTTTATTTGGTAATGCATTGAAACTCCTCATCTACGTTTTAAGACCTTTAATTAGGAGACCTTATATTTTGAATGTTTTCTCATCTACAATTAAGTTTTACATATACTAGAATCCTGTATATTTAAAGCTTTTGTTGTATTGTTTTAGATTGACTTAAGTTTAGCACATAGCAAGCATTGAATAGCTATTGAATGAACAAAAGAATGAAAGTTATTAATGGAAATACCAAAGAAGATCTTTCATTTTTTTTTTCAGAGTTTTAAATTCCCTTTTTTTCCCCCAAAGATATATTTAATTCTATTTGACATCATTTGTAGTCCCCAGGGAATTCCCACTTACCATTTTACCTGTGCACCATCACCTCAGTCCCTTGTGCTCTTTCTGCCCTCATCCCTGTCTCTACCACCTCCCCCCCACCCATGATCCCTTTGGTTTGTCTTTGTCCTTTTGTTCTTGTTGTGTTTTTTTGTTTGTTTGTTTTTGGCTGTAATTGTTCATTTCCTTGAACTCTCTCATTAATTTTTTTTTTTGGTAGTTGTTGTTCCTTTATATTCCTCCTAAGAGTGAAGCCATCCGATATTTTCCTCTTGCCTTCTGACTTACTTCACGGAGTATAATTCCTTCTAGCTCTATCCATGTTTCTATAAGTGGCTCTACTTTATCATTTTTGACTGCTGAATAGTATTCCATTGTGTATGCGTACCACATCTCAAAGAAGATCTTTTAAATATCAAAACCAGATACAAGTATATGAAATGATTAAACATAAAAGTAGGATGTTTTATTTTCAGGCCTAGACGTGAAATGAATCTTGAACTGATAAAGTTATTTTGGATTCTGGGCTTGAGTTACTAGTGATTAGAGTCAAGGGACGGGTACTTACTCTTTGAGTTGGGGGAGGGAGTGAGGAAGGGAACAAGGGAAAATGAGAATGTTAGGGTAATTAAGAGATAAATTTTAGATCTAGCTAGAATGAACTGGATTTGGTAGTGGCAAGGCGTGAGGAAGCATGGCACTGTAGGACTTTACCTCTTCTAAAGAAATTGAAGAAGTTAGGTAAATATAGAAGTTAGATATGACATATGGAAGTCATGCCTCATGACTTTTGTAGTCTCAGAGTAGGAGACTCAGAGGGAGTGCTTTAATTGGTGTATAAACCAATGGTATTAAGAGTTTTAGGTGAAGAAATTATCTGGGGTTAGTCAAATATTATGAAAGAAAACAGTAGGATTATCGACAGTATTGGTGGTATTTCTTGGTTGGTAGAAGGAGTGGTATTGAAATTCGGGTCCTCAAATGTGGGCATGAGGTTGCATACAGGACTGAGTAGAATGGGAAAGCATAAATTGTAGGGAAAGAACCCAAAAGTTTTTCATATTTGAAAATTCTGGTATATTTCCTAGTCTGTTGGTTTTATTGATATTGTCATGAATTTGTTTCAAAAGTCTAGCAAGTCAGTTTCTTCAAATACTACATATCTGTTGATGCCTGCTTTGGTTAATTATACGTTGGTTTTAGATGTAAGTTAGCACTGAGAATTTGATTTTCTTTTAAAGATAGTTCTGAAGAAAAGGGTAGGGCCTCCCTGGTGGTGCAGGGGTTAGTCTTAGTGCCATCAAGCTATCACCAGCCACTGCAGCATGAGTTTGATCCCCAACAGGGAGCCAACCCACATGGCGCAGCAGACCTCTCCTGCCTCACCTGCTGCTCCCCTCAGCAGTGTGTTTCAGTAGATCTGCCTGTTCTGCTCCCCACTCTGTCTCTGGTGAATCCTCTTACCCGCCCCCAATACTTCTGGCCTACACCCCAGTTCTTGTATGCATAAATAAAAATAAATCTTAAAAACAAAGGGAAGACAACTTAAGATTTTTTTTTTTGTCACGCTTAAGAAATTTTTGTAGTCTTTCTTGAGCCAAAGAAGACTGTCCCTATATTTTTTCAACTTGTTATTTTTAGATCTCTTGTTATCATATCCATATCTTTATGTTTTGGCATTTGCAAATGTCTTTCTTAAGTAACTTAGGCTGAACCATATAACATAGGAAAAGTTTTTAACTATCCTATACCCAACTAAATTGACACATAGCTTTGAGTGTAAAACAAAGGTATTGATATTGAAGAATTCAGGAAATTTATTTTTTTTTGAATTCTGTCTTTGAAATAATTACTGGAGGATATACTTTAGCAATCCAGGTGACTCTAAATACATGTCTATACTTGAATTTCCTCCATGTCAAAAACCAACAAGGAAACTAGAAAATAAAATGTCAGTTTCTGTCCTGAATATGGACATTTAATAGCATATTTGAGGGTAAGGTAAAGTCATAGATATTAGATGTTTGCAAAGTTGAAAGGGTGTATTAAACAATATAATGGTAATTATCCTTCCTTGTATAGAAGTAAACTTTCTAATATACTGAGGAGAGGAATGGAGGAGATGGGGATCTGTCAGTGTAAACAGATAGGAAAAGGAGAAAGTAACAAAAGCACCCCTGAAAAAGATAACAAGATAAGTTAAATAGAAAAAAGGGAGAAGGGTATTTAACTTACCTTGTTGAGCTCTTTTCAGGATAGACATTTAATCTTGTATCATGATATGACTAGAATCTTTATATTAAGCCTTTTTCCTTTTGGGGGGGTATTATGCATTATATTTGAAAATGCTAGTACTTCTACAGTCAGCAAATATGTAAAAATAACTAAAAGGCTCAGATATATATTAATCTTTTCCAATGTTTGCACATTGAAGGTGCTCCCTTGGTTGTGAATAGATGTTAATTGTAATTGTGAATCTGACTTACGTTGGATATGTTTATTAAAAAGAGTTCCTCTGCTTTGTATTGTTGCATGCTGTGTTTTCATAGTTTATTTGCAATTAATAAGCTGACAGAAATGTTTGAACCACTTATTTGTACCCCTGCAAAATAGACCAGCCCAATTATAGCTGCTTAATTTGTTATTTCTCTCATAGCTGACTTCAGTAGTTGTTTTTCAGTAATTATTATTTCAGAGAAGGTAGCATGTCTCTGTTGCAAAGCAAGCTATGTAAAGGTGATTTTACTACTTTGTAATGTTCCAAATGACACCAAAGAAGCCTTAAGAATTGTCACTAGTACTTTTCTATAACCTGATGGAACTACTGGCTAAGTACGGCATTTTTGCACCAAGGTTCCTCCTTGATTTATGATTCTTACACTGCCTACAGATCAGGAATTTAGGAAGGCTTCCAATTTTTATTTTATTTTGCCAGCCTGAAATTCTTGAATTATGTTTTATTTTCCTCATGAACCCCTTTTGTTCATCTCTGTCTTCCATCTTTTCTGTAAAATGTCCATAATCTTGGTTAGTTATGTAATTTTTAATGTAACCATTAGCACATTGTACTTTCCAGATTATTGTTTTTTTAAAAAAAAGTAATAAATAATAAAAAATTGTAATAATAAAAAACTATTTTTAACAGTTCCAAAGACTGGAAATTGGAGGTCAGAGTGTCAGCATGGTAGAGTGAAGACCTTCTGTGTTGCAGTTTGTTATTGGGTCCTTATTTGGTGGAAGGGTCAAGGATTTTTCATGTATTACATGGCCTGTTGAGTTGAAAGTTTCTTAGTTTAAGATTCTTGTGTTTTCAACGTTGACTGAGAATATACAGTTAGGAATGGATGACTGAGTATCACAGTTTTTATGAGAACAATACTAATTAGTGGTCTTAGAACTTTGGTCAGTTTTTTTAAGACAAGCAGTTCTTCATATTTGTGAGAACTGAGATTAAAGATGGGATAATATTGTGGGCATTTTAATGTTTCTTGTAGTATTTTTGTATTTATTATGTATTTAGGATCTTGCCTTATATATAGCAGTGGCCTAAAGCCATATGTAAGTCTGTAAACACATACTTGGTGATGATTTGTTGTAGCAGCAAAGGAAATACTGGCTAAGATGAACTGTCAAAAGTGTTAAGCTTAAAGATGATGAAATTTCCATTCTTCCACTGTTCGTTCTTTTGCAGAAGTTATCTTTTAGCATTTTGTGTTTTTGTGCTATTTTGTAAATTGATAGAAAGCCATTTGTAATGTCTAAATATCCCTTTTATCCCCCAGTTTTTATTGATCTTATAAATTCAGCTTTTAAAATTTTTTGGTGCTTTTCAGTTTCTTAAATGTGGGAATGAAATTGACTTCTGCTTTATCTTGCTAAGCCTTATAATTATCTTTTTCCAGGACATCTTTTCTTTTTTTCTTTAAGAAAAGGGTTTTCTCTATGATTGTAAAATCATAAATTTTGGGTGTATGTCATTGAAAATCAACATGTATGTATAAACTCTACTAAGTTCAACAATAAAAGTCCAGTTCTGTCCTTTACAATATAGGTGTTCATTTAGATCATTTAAAATCTTTTTTTCTTATACATTTTTAGTTTGTCCCTTAATTTATATATTCTTGACTCTTATTTTCAGTTGTCCACTAGTAAGTTCTTAAGTACACTATTTATTTGCACAAAAACACACATAGGTAATCACTCTGGGAGCACCTACGTGTAGGTTTAGCAAAGTATTAAACACATGGTGACTTTTTTCACAATGGACTTTTTGTTTCATTCTAAAATTGGCCTTTTTTTTTTTTTAAAAAAACAGATAAGTGTAAAGCAGGAAATCACTTTTACTGATGTATCTGAGCAACTGATAAGAGACAAAAAGCAAATCAGAGAACCAGTCGACTTACAGAAAAAGAAGAAACGGAAACAGCGTTCTCCTGCAAAAGTAAGAGACTGTATTAAGGTGGTAGCCCCTGACATCTTAATTGCAAAAATATATGTTAAATCTTATAGCTAATCTTACTAGTTAATCTCTCTGGCTGGATCATAAGGCACAGATAAAAGTTTCACAGAGCTTAGTAAAATTGGCATGCATGTTAGCCTCACCAAGAGGAGGGAAGGAATGTATGCTTGCATAAAAGTGGTAGACCATTGCCTTCAGTTTTTCGCTTCTCTTTTCACCATGTCTTTTTTTTCAGAGTAAACTTTTCTGATATTATCTCTTTTTTAAGAAAGATAGATGGTATGCAGTACCCTTGTTTCTTATACACATTAATTTTTTCTTATTTTAATATTAAGATTTCAAGAAAAATCAGTATCAGTTATTCATCAGGAATCAGGTTGTAGGATACCTATAAACTAGACTGTAAGATCCATAAAGCCATGTACCTTATTTTATTCATGACTCTATTCTGAGAGCCTGGTATAGCAGATAGTATGGGTTCTTAGTAAATACTTCATGTGTGAATGACTGAATTAGTAAATGGACAAGTGACCCAGAAAAATGCTGTTAGGCTTTGCCTGCTCTTCAGTACAGTGTTCCCCATTGCTCCCACTTTTTCAGTACTTTCTCTCCCTTCAGTAAAGTAGTAGTTGACTGTATGTAGCATTCTAGGAATTGAATATTTGGATTTTTGTAGTTAATTTTCATCTTTTGTTTTCTTCCCTCATATAATGGTCTTTTAAAAAATCATATCTCCAACATAAAAAGATCATATTATAAAGGATCATATCATAACATGACCTTTTTTTTTTTATTCCCCACCCGCCCCCTCCCGCACGCACCTAACATGACCTTTTAATTTAGATGGTGGCTTTTTCTACATTTGTGATTTAAATTATAATCATCACCATTATTTGTGTGTTTTGTTTACTTTTGGACTCAGTGGTGTGATGGAATCAGCTTGTACTTGCTTGCCAGAACTGATTGCCAAATTTTCAGAAATTTTACATTGGTAACATAAATTTAGCCATGGTGAGAATATTTACTCCATAGAAATAGTAGATACTTGCCAGCCTCCCTGACACTTCAACTGGTTGTTAAATATTTACCAAAATATCACTGCTTTAGAATTTATATGTCTACTATAGAAATTTTTGAAAACTATAGAGACTAAAATAATCATTGTCATATTTCCTGGAGTTAATTACCTTAGTTTTCTGCCATTTTCTTCCCTATAAAATTTTTTAAAAAATTGTTTCCTGGATGAACTGACTTAAGTTCCTCTTTTTAACACTTAAAGTATATATAACCTTTTTCTACATTTCACAATATTAATGATTATTATAAATATTTTATTAGTTCTGTAATATATTATTTTTGATATATTACATTATAATCAGTGATTGCTATGTTGTTGGAAAATTGTATTCTTTGCCCTTCATTTTAAATCATGCTATCCTTAACATAATTGTATATAGATCTTTGTGAATACTGAATAGAGGGTGTGAACTTTAAAAACATTTTTTGATAATGTTATTCTTCCAATAATGTACTCAGTACATTGCTATCTCCAGTAAACCTCAAGTGTGTCTCTCCACACTCTCACTAGCCCTTGGGTATGCTTTTTTTGACTTGAGATGGGCATCTCATTATAGTTAATACAATTTATAACATAAGGAAATTTAAAATTTTTAGTTACTGGTTATACTAAACTCTTGGTTATAATTGGTGGCATTTTATATTTCGTGTTTTTTAACCCCTTCCTCCCTCCCTTTACCCTACTTTTTCTTTCTTCCTTGGGCTAATGCTTTTTTCTCAGTGATTTATATGATATTTTTGTTTGTTTATATTGTTGTTTATATTAATAAATCAAGTTATTCACATGTAGAACAATACCAGGTTTTGAGGAAAAAGTTAATTTTTAAAACTTCCATATTGATTGTTACTTTAGGTTCACTGCTGATGTATGGGGAATATAAATCTTTAAAAACTATGTAAATTCTGCATTTTCCTTACTATTTTATTGTCCTGTTTTCTGGTACTATTTTTGAGTAATGTATTATGAAATTCTGACTAAAATCTTTATTATCATCTTAGTAAAATTGTTATGTTGACTCCTAGTGATACGTCTTGATTTTTACAATATGTAAGGTATTTACTTTTTTAATTTGAGATAGTTAAAATTCATTTTTAATATTCTAAGGGTATTTAAGTATTTATATATCTTTGTGTTGCTAGATGAAATATTTGGTCTATTCTAAATATTTTGTGTGTAAGAAAATGTTCTAGGGTAATTATTGAAGAGAATTCATAGTGACTAGAAATAATATATGGAAAACAGGGTGTGAGAATAACAACAACAACAAAAATATCTTTAAATTGTCCTAACATGTTCCATGCATTGGGACAAAGAATGGTTTTGTACTGTTTTTAATACTAGTGACCGGTCTCTAAATGAATGATTTTTTTTAGCTTTAGAGTCATAAAACTTTAGGCATAACCAATGAGTATTTTATATTTTTTCAAACATGTGTTTAAAAATTCACATTTCAGATTTCTCATTAGAGTTACTCTTTCTGCCCTTTGCTTGAGGAGAATAAGAAAAACTTCTAATGTTTATAAATCATTGTGTCACTTGTTTTAAATTCCATAAAGGCAATTTGTTCCTCAAAGTATTGTAATTTATTGTAGTAGATAATAAATTCTCCCACTACCTTTTCCAAATCTTGAATTTCACCATAATGAATAACTTGGGTATGTGCCACCACTGTCATATTAGATTGGGGATTTGTACAAGAAGTATAACTAAAGTAATGTGATAGACTTTTGGTAAAAGTATCAGATCTTTTACAGCTATATAAATGTGGCTCCCTTCAAGATAAGTTTTATAGTATGAAATACTATAAAAAGTACTAAATCATGTTACCTTTAGTTGCCATGGATTTTAAAGAACAATTGGTTTTTGAATTTTTATCATATGCACAGCACAATCATCTCAAGGTAAATTTGATACTTGAAAATTGCCGAAATACATTTGGCAACATGTCTGAAGAATAGCGAAATCAGGCTAGGGCATGTTTTCTAGGTCAAATTATTTGATAATAAGCTATTTTTATGAAAGTAAATTTTCTGCATAAGCCTGTCCCTTTCAAATGTCAGCTTTTCTTTTATTTACATCATTTTGTCAGGAATCTTTAACATGATTTTTTTTTCCTTTTCTAATTATAGTGCATTTGAACAGGATTCAGCTTTTAATGTCTTGGTGGGGTTGGTGTTGTGAACAATTTTTAAAGGTCATATATATTATAATGAAGCCTTCTGAGAGGACTGATGCCTTAAGGCTTCCTTTCTTCCCTACCCCCACTTTAAAAACTCTTGACTGCTAAAGCTTAGCAGTCAAGAATTTTTTTGACTAGTTATATCTGCTTTGCTGTCTTCTTCCTGAAATGCTATTCGTTTTTTACGTTGCTCCACCAGTGCCACCACTTAACAGCTCTTTCCACTGCCCTTTTTAATCTTATTTTGGTTTGTTTTGGTTTTAGAATAGGAATACAGAAAATTAAAGTTATTAGGAATGAATGAAAAGTCTTAATAAACTTAGTTCAGGTTAGTCTCACTGCATTCATCCAGTGGTTCTCCCTCCTGGCTCTGATTAGTCACCACTAGGGCTTTTCTAGTTGTAAGTACCCAGGCCCCATGCCTGGGAATCTTAAATCAGGGGATTTTCATTTATGTTTTAGAGTACAGTGTAATTGTAGTATAAATTTAAGCATGAGAATTGCAAGTCTTGATTCTAAAAGTTTCTGGATAAATGAGGTATTACCACTTGACTTTGCTGTTGACTTCTTAACGTGCATTAGGAGATAACGTTTTCTAACACAGAAAAATTTGAGGAGGATTGGTGAGTTAACATTCCTTCTCTTTCGTAATGAGTCCTTTTTAGTAATATTTAAAAAAAGATACTAGCTTAACTCAATATGATACACATTTTATAAGTTTTTTTCAAACTTCAATAATTAAATGAGACAGAGTCAGAATATAATTACTTCTCATTCTGAAATGTATTTCCTTCTTTATTCTCTTAGTAAATTAATTTATATGCATAGTGTGTACTGGGGTCTTTTATCAGGTGCTGAAGAAAGGGGCTGGATTTCCTTATTATAACACTTTAGTTGGTCTGAGTAGAAATTGATTATACAAAGTTATACTGGATTGAGGAAGGAAGACATTCCATAAATCAATAGATTATAAATTATTCAGAGATTTTGTTTCTAGCAATTTATTATACGCTGTTGATTCTTGGGGGGGAAATTGTGATTTTTTTTTTTAAAGTACGGTATAATTTGCATTGAATGGCATAAAATGAAGAAAAATTAATTAAAAAGGACAGAAAAATAGATATGCCAGGCATTTGTCATACGGTGCCCTACATGTTAACTTCTCTGTGGAAGAAATTGCTTTGAAGGTGAAGAACTAATTATCAGAGCAGGGATAGACATATGGAATAGTACTTAAAAGAAAAAACAAAAGAATTAGTAAAGTACTACTTTAGTCCTTTATCTAAATTTCCCAGGGAATTATCACTGAGCACTAACTTTTAAAAATATTTTGATATAAATCTTTTAAAAAAATCCCATACGTCTTTGCCTAATATTTAGGAAACAGGAAATACCTAGTTTTTTTTTCTAAAACTCACAGTCACCTGATACCAAACATCAATTAATAGATCATGTTTATGATACAGTATATTTCACACTCTTAACTTACCATTTAAAAATGAAACTGATAATATTGAAAATCTAATATTGAGAGACAAAAGTCCCAAAGAACAAAAGGAAGTGACAACATGAAGGTGGGCTGTTAGAAAGAAGTAGGATGGTAGAGATGTGATGGTTATTGCTTTGAACAACTTTGTTTTGTTATATGTATTTGGGGTTGTATTGTTTTTCCTTTTGGATTTGGAGAGGAGAGAGAATTTTGAAAGAACTCATTCCTGATTCCCAGTTTTGATAAAACAGCTCATTATAGGTGAGAAATCAAGTTATTTTCTCTAAGTTGTCTTTTAGGTTTTGGTAATTTAGAAACTAATTTAGGAATATATGCTAAAACCTATAATCATTAATTTAAAGCATCTTTTAGTAATTTCAGTAATATTTATACATAATATAGGTTATGTATAAATGTAGTATACATAATGTAAATTAGGGAAAATCATGTCTGTCTTTTAAAGAGAGCAACTTTCTTATTGAGGGTTGTCAGGTTTCATTTATTCACTGGCTGTGACCTTTGAAGAATGAAAAATGATTAATTCAACAGATAGTGTTTATGACTTTGAGTAAAATTGGTACGTTATTTAAAATAAATATCACCATATGTAAAGATAGCTAACTGGGAACAGATGGGACTCAGAACAAAAAAACTATATCTACTAATGTACCATGAAATTAAAGAAGCAGATTAAGGAGTTCCTTTGGTATTGAATTTTTTTTTTTACTGAAAACTTCTGTTTTAAATTTGTTAGTTAAGAGAAAAATCAAATATGTTGAGTACTATTTAGACTATTACTAATTTCTCCATTCTTTTTTTTTTTAATTTCTCCATTCTTGATAAAGCATAGCTATACCAAGGAAGTAAAGTTTGCCTTTAATAAAGTGACATTTCTGTTAGGAAGGGACTTTGTTCTTTTCATACCCATCTATTATAGCACTGTTTTGTAACTTTGCCACTTTTGGGCAAAATTTTTTAAAAAGCATAAAGTGATCGCTGTGAGGACATTTGGTGTGGATGTAGGAAGCCAACTAAGTCAATAAACATTTATTATCTCATTATGTTCCAGACCCCCATTTTGGACACTGAGGTTATAGAAGTGAATAAAACAGACAAAAGCAGGTGGTTTTATTGAAAGAAAATCACAAATTGGATTAATGAGCCCCTGGTACTCAACTGAGGCAAGATGAATTTTACTCTGTTTTTAAAATAGAGGTGTTTATTACCCTGAACTAAAAGGGAAAGAAAAAATTGTCTTAGAAGAATTAGGTTTTTCTGTCTTTTAACGTATAAATATGCCAGAGTTTTCAGTCTGCTATTCACAAGGCAGTGTTAGTTGTTTCATCCATAAATCCACCTTGTATTAAGGCTTTAAGTTCCCAAAGAGAGGCATTACCTCTGCTGCTGGGAAACAATGACCTAGAACTCCCTTAACTCTTCATAAAAGGGCTTTGTACAGTCAAGAATTACATCCGTTTCACATTAAGTAACTTGGGCCAGATTTGCTCTTGACAAAGCCTTTCCTTGCAGTTGCTATGCCACAGAAATCCATTTAGCTACCATGTTTTTTGGCACTTGGATCTTGTTTGTTATCACCATCTGTGAAAAAAACTACCTGGTGCTAATCATTTTGTTTTATATAAAATAGTTAACACCTTATTTTTTGTTTTATGTTCGATATTTTGAATCACATTTAAAGGTTTTTGTGTCTTTTTTTTTTTTTTCTTCAGAGTGTTAACTTGCATATTATTTTGTGACTTGGAAAAACATTTTAGACTGACTGACCAGAGATGAAGCTTTCCATTCCTACTTACTCCTCAAGAAACTGTGACACCCACTTCCATCCTCCTGCCAAATGTTCCTCTGTGACTTTGGTGCAGACTTTGAAGCTCTGTTGACCGTATTGGCAGCTTGCCCAGAACCCAGTGCCCTTTAATTTGCATAACAATTACTATTTATTTGCATACAGTATAGTGTGAACAGTTTTCCTGAATTTAAAGTAAAAAAAAAAAGTTTTGTTTTTTTTTTAATTCTTTTTCCTTTCTTCCCTTTTTCTTGGTTTGAGAGCGGATCATAGCTTTGTATTAACAGGCCTTATCACCTTTGTAAAAGTTGTTTCCTAGATTTCTTTGCCTATGTGGTATACAATTTCTTAGCTCCAACTTTACCTGACCTCTGTTACTGTTTCCCTCTTACTTACTTTATTTCTACTCACCTTATCTCCTAGTTTCTTTATTTTCATATCATGTCCTGCCATCTTTTCTTTTGTCAATAATGGGAAAAAAAGCATCATTTATTATTTTCACTTGATGAAAGAGGCAGTTTAAAATTGTGTTGGACAAATGGTAGATAAATTGGAATATGTGAAGCCCTGGTACTATCCAGATGAGGCCCTTAGTACTCTTACCCCCGAGAAGCCCCCCCCCCATAAGGTTGATTTCTTTGTCATTTCCCTTCCTTCCACATTACTCAACACCCTTTTTTAGAATATTTTTAACAACAGTTTGGTAGTCCTCAAAATAACCTTAGAGGTACTTACTGCTAATTCTATCCTAAGATGATTCAAAAACTTATTTCTCTTAATTTTTTTTTAAAGAGGGCATGTAATGGGTAAGCATTTATGTGGTTCTTATGGTTCCCCCCAAAATATTTTAGTATGTACAATGTGAAGTCTCCCTTGTGGTTTATCTTCTGTCTGCCAAATTCACTAGCCGCCACAACTGAGTTTATATTTATTTTATGTATCTCCTTCTCAAGTAGTTTGTTTGCATAGACAAACAAATGTATAGTCTTGTTTTATATACTTCTTTGTGTAAAAATTTAGCAGAACTATATACTGGATTGTAAACTTTGATTTATTTTTAACTTAGCAATAAATTAGACCTCTTTCCATATAAATTAAAAATAGAGAGCTTTATCACTATACTGAGTGACAGTTAAATCATGTCTAATACATGACTTTCGTCTTGCATATGTAAGAATTTGAAAATAGAAAACAAAGCTATGTTAGGGAATGCATAGGAAGACTCTCAGATTTCAGTATGAGAGAGGAAGTGGCAAAATACTGAGAGTTTACTTAATCACCTTCCAAGATTTTATTAGTGATTTTACTCACATTGAGTCACATTGTACTTTCCTACAACTAATGATATCATTATTTTAATAACCATCTCGAGATTATTTAGGAAAAAATATTTCATAATTTCTGGTGACCACTGCTTGCATTAAAAGGCATTATCTTTTTTATAAATTAGTATTATGTTTTAAAAACTTTTCTTTTGTTTTGCCCTCTTTTTTTAAACTAGATTCTTACAATAAATGAGGATGGATCACTTGGTTTGAAAACCCCTAAATCTCACGTTTGTGAGCACTGCAATGCTGCCTTTAGAACGAACTATCACTTACAGAGACATGTCTTCATTCATACAGGTATTTCTTGACTTAGAATGGGCTTATGGCCATTAAAATCATTATCTATGCTATTTTCATCTTCGTGTAAATGTTATTCATTCCTAAGACTGTAGCTAACCTGGCATTTCAAATGAGAGATTTTATAGAACAGAAGTTGTAAGGAAATCAGGAAAAACTTTAAATGAGAAAACAATTAGCATGGATGTACAAAATTACTTAGTATTTATTGGACATTTATTTGGTTTAATGTGTTGTTCTGGGTAGTGTGAGAAATAAAGAATGTATTTTTAAAAGCCTATTGATTTTTATTTTTCTACTTTAGCTACCCTGATAGAGACTGAAATATGAATTTGGGAATCAGATATATAAAATATAGCTTAAATAGTGAAATTGTAGAGAACAGAACTAAAGATTGATGACAGACTAGCTACGTAGGTTTAATTAAGGAGGTTGGTAAGAAGCAGGAGAGCTAGAGAAATAAGGAGTTTTGATGAACTAGGAAAACAGTGTCACAGTAGCCAGAAATAGGAAGATTTACGAGGGTATGAGTAACAGTATCTCAGCTTTCTGAGAGGATAGAGCGAGATAGTGAACTGAGTAAATAGCAAGATCAGGAGTTGCTTTTAAGAAAACAAACTAAAGGGTTAAAGCACAAGTAGTTGGTGAAGAATTTAAGACATAGCTACTCTATCAAGGTGTGGTAAAAAAGATGGAAGCTGCTAAGGTGGGAGTGTCAGGATTTCTGGAAACTTTCTTTGCTTAGAGCAGACCAAAGAATACTTTCCTTTAAGGAAAAGTCTCTAGCTGAGAGGAAATGTTTGAAGAGACAGAATTTAAAAAAGAAAAGGATGTTTAGAAAATTTTGATGGCTATTTAGAAAATAAGTGAAAGAGCATAGCATGCTAGTTAGCCATGGAGAAAGAGGGTGGGTAGATCTTCTTTCAGATAAAATGGAAGAAATGTTTGACACATTTGATAGCCTGTGGAGTACCCTCTAGTTAGCATAGGGAATTTAAAATCCTATTTTAAATTGCTTTATTTCCTTTTTTTTCCCAACCAAAAGCTATAGATCATATTTGATCTTATTTTTGTGTGATTGTGAGAATGAATTTTAAAATTTTGAAGAAAATACTTAAAGGAAATAAAATTCTGGTAATGAACAATTTAAAAAATTATATAGATGCTTTCACAATTTTCCAGAATTTGAGCTTCTAAGATTTATCTATCCTCATTAATAGTGACTATAAACTGTACCTTACCCAATAACTAATTTATGGATGTGAAATTATTTTAAGGCGAAAAACCATTTCAATGTAGTCAATGTGACATGCGTTTCATACAGAAGTACCTGCTACAGAGACATGAGAAGATTCATACTGGTGAGTGTTGCCATTTTTACTAGGGTCATTAAAATTGCCATTTCAATTACAAGGAAGAATTTTTAATAAGTAGCAACAACTTGTTGCTACTTTTAAAGACCAAGTTGCTTGTTATGCTTTCTCATAGCTCATTTTTTTTCTTTAGTAAATCAGTGTTATCTGTTAAGACTTGGCTTAATGTCCAAGTGCAATAAATTACTTTGAAATAGAGTTTTCATAATAACTTAAAATGTGTGTTCAAAGTGACAAAGGAAAGTAAGTCTTGTTAAATAACTGTTTATTTAAATGTTTAAGAAGTTTAAGTAAAGTTATCATTCACATTAATTAGTCTGGGGGAGAATGAAAGATATCTTGACCCTAAGTGACACCATTCTCTTTTTTTTTCCCTCCCAATTTCATGTATGTAGCTTACTATATATATGTCAATAGAGATGAAATTTTAAAAAGTGGGAAACTTCTAATTTTTCAGTCAAATTATTAATGATTTAGAAATAAATATTTCAGAAGATCAGTGAAAAGGAACCCATACTTTAAAAGTTAAGTCTCATTTTAGGACAAACTTCTTTTCACACTTTGACAAATTTAAAACCAACTTTTATGTGTAACTTTGATTTAATAAATTATAAATTGTAGTCTTTTAATGTATCTCAGTTGAAAGGTGCCTTTACATTTTATTTCCAGTGTTTGTTTATTTGTGATAGAATAAAAGTAGAATTGATGGATTTGTATAGTTGACTCTTACCTTTAAATATGATTGAGAATGATGATAAGAATTTATGAATATTGAAAATAATGCTGTTCTTCATATTCCTCTATATAAATATTCAAGCAAGTTAGCTGCTGGGTGTTGTTTAGATGTGTTTTTCATGGTACCTTTAGTGAGTGACCTGTGGAAGGAAGGGGTTTCGTGTGCATTTCATCTTCTAATCTTTTCTGCCTCATAACTTTCTTTGTCCCTAACAAAGAAGCATGAATGTGACTGGTTTGTGTAAATGAAACTTCAACTGTGCAGCATATCTGTATACTTTGATGTCATTCACATCACACATTTTAGTTTCTTAAGTAAACATTTATTCATCATTTCTATACAATAAATAAAACCTGATCAGATAATGATAAATTGAATTTTGTTTGTTTTTAATCCTATTAAGGTTTCATGATTTATTCATTCAGAAATTTACCAAACCCTCAGTTTTTCTCGGATACCAGAAATACAAAAGCATAAGGCATTTTCCTTAGAGTTTATATTTTAATGGGAGAGCAACAAGTACAGTATAACATTGTAAGGTTTTACACAAAATGCTGTTGTGCCTTGAGGAACAGCCAGATACACTCTCTGTTGAAGATTACACAGGGAAGACAACATAGAAAAAAACTACAGAGGTTCAGTTAAGAATATGTGTGTGTGTGTCTGTGTGTGCATGCTTAAAAATAGAATTTTGAAGCAATACTTACCTTATTGTAGTCTGCTGTTTTATGTTGTAGTAGATTCTTTTTTAAAAGTGCTGGTCACAATCTTGTAATTTCACTCTCTGGAAAAATGCACTAAGCTAAGACACATCTTGTGTTTAAAGTAGGGTATAATGGGTAGGTAATATGGATTTTGGTTACCAAGAACAGATACTGTGCTAAATGTTTTATTTAATATCACATTTAGTCCTCAGATTAATCTTCAAAGAGAAGCTGTTACTTTGGCTGTATTTTAGATAAAGAAGTAGGATGCCCACAGAAGTTAAGACACTTTATAAAATTCACATAATCTGTGATGGAACCAAGATTCTAGCTCAAGTCCCAGTGACACCATAGTTTGCATATGCAATTACTAAATGTGCATAATGGAACTAGAAGCAAAATAATATCTAAGGACTTTTGAGTTTTTCTGTTATGCCAATTACATCTTTGCTTTCCTATGACTACATGTTTAGTACCATCTAAAAGGGGTGGACGCAAAGAATAGCGTTCTTATATTATAGAGACTACTTTAGAACATAGGAATTGAGAGGAACTAGGGCAAGTCAGCCACTAGATATGGAAAAGTCTTGAAGAGATCCTGATTTTGTTCTGTTTCCCTCTACCCACTCAGATTCCCCCTCCCTTCCCTAGGAGAAACTGATAATAGAGGAATGTGTTTTTCTGATTCTTTTTATAGACTTTCTGAAGACACGATATTTTTGTATTGTAAGCAAGGTATACCTATAAGTTAAGCTTACTTGGGAAAAATATATATGTGTATGTGTTCATTTACTGTTGTGATTGTTCTTTCTTTCATGTTCTAAGTGACTTTTACTTTTGAAGGGGACTTTAGTACCCAGAAGTTTGCCTGTGTCAAGACTTTCTCTCTGTGTAGGGTCTTATTTAGAAGAATACACTGAAATAGTTATGGGAGGAAAAAAGATTTTATACATGTCTGTCCATTTTAACATTGTCAAGAAAGTAATGGGTCACCTGTCAACGATCCTCAGAGGTTTTAGGTGAGAAGAGCTACCAGTTCTTACAGATTGCATTTTTCTTTATAGCCTCCCTCTGCCTGAAATTTCATAATATTGTCTCCTTCAGTTTTCCACCCCTCTGACCCATTCTCTGGTCACTTGCAACATGGTAGAAAAATTATTACCTGCTTGATTGTTCCTGCTACAAATAATCTTCTGTGTCTTTTATTTATTATTTTTTAAAGATTTATTTATTTATGCATACAAGAGCTGGGGTACAGGCCAGAGTCCAGGGAGGCGAGAGGATTCACCAGAGACAAGTAGGGAACAGAACAGGCAGACTGACTGAAACACACTGCTGAGGGGAGCAGCAGGCATAGCAGGAGAGGTCTGCTGCGCCATGTGGGTCCCCTCCCTGGCTGGCAGCAGGGATCAAACTTGTGCTGCAGTGGCTGCGGTCTGCTTCATAGTGTGTTGCTTAACCCACTGCACCACCAGGGAGGCCCTTCTGTGTCTTTTAAAAATCAAAAACCTGGCCCGATTTGGTTTTCAAGTAGAAAAATTTAAACTCATCTTGAATAGAAACTTAATCCTGTCTCCTAAATTTAGGCTAGCATGTGAAATATCATTTTAGGGTAGAGTACTTTTTCATCTAAAGACTGATCCCTGAAATTCTGGCTAAAGCATATCCTTTAGCCTAAGACACAGAATGCAAATATCCTCAGGACTGCTATTTTTGGCAGTTATGGGCCATTTGTATCTCATTTTGAGTGTATTATATAGATCCTTAAGTTTGTAACACAGAGAAAGTAAGGACCTGAAACCAAGGTTGAAGATGATAATTCTATTCATCATTTTGTTTAGGATCAGAATTACTGCTCAGGTATATACCAGGGTTAAACATTCTCTGTCACTGGTAGATTCACAGTGTTATCAGGGCTTTTTATATAAGGCTCCTTTTCCTTTGGTTTTCAAATGCTATCTATAATAAATATTAGAATGACATAAATAGTTGTATTTATTTCTAGTCACTTTGTAATCATTGACCTCTTAAGAAAAGGACAGTCTTATATAGGCAGGGCAGAGGGGCACTGTGACTTTAAGGAGTAAAGCACTTAAGTTTAACTTTCAATATATATATTTTAACTCTCTAAATCCTTCTAAATAATAAGCTATAGAACATCTATATTAATACTCTGTTATAACAAATTATGGTTATCATTTATAGTTGTGGCAGTTTTCATAATTTTTTAAAATTTCATTTGTAAAAATGTTGTGAAACTACTTCTGTAGATAGGGAAGCATTTATAAAATGATTTTCCTCCCCAAGTGAGAAAGATTTTGAGAATAAACCAAATCATTCAGAATTATGCACATTCATTAGCTTCCCATAAAGTTCTTTTTTAAAGAACTCAATTCTTAAATGTATACAGTCTATAGATAAAAATGTAGTGAGACACACTGGAAAACCTATCCTCTAAGTTAGCATTTTTCATGCCTGAAAACATATTGATCTTCTTTTCCTCTTGACTCTGCTTTTATTCACAGCCATGTTAAATAGCTGAATAATAGCGTTATTATTATGTTTAAACCAGTTGGGCTAGTGGAGTAGCTTTGGAGAATGTTGATTCACCTTTGACTAAAATAACTCAGCTCTTGATATTTCCTTTAGTTTGGTTCAGTTATTAATAAACCACAGTAGTCTCATTTTTGGAAGCCCTAATTTATAGTTGGTTATAAGAGAGAGAGAGAAAATCTTACAGACCTAGTGAGTGTTTAACTTTTAATTTGTGGAAATGAAAGCACTGAATACCTGTTATGCTACGGACAATGTTGCCTTCCTAATGAGATCCTGGCAATTATAATTGCTGAAACTAGACAGCACTGGCATGGGTAGAACTTGCCAAAAAAAATTAAGGTGGGGTAGTATAGATTGCTGTTACTGACATCCTCTGGTTTAACAAAGCTCTCAGTTACTAGATTTTTTTCCCCTCCCTCTGTAAAACTGTTAATAATACAAACTAAAAGATTTCAATACACATAAAACACATAAAAACTTAACACTATGGATTTCTTTTGAAGTTCTGTGGTGTGGGGCCCTCTGTAGGTGCTGTATCCACATGGGTGGGTGGGAGGGGAGTAGCCTGTAGCATTCACTGTAGTGGAGAGGAGCTTAACCCCTTGATACCAAATGAATTTCCAGATCCTTTCTTCAGTGGATTAACAGGAAAATCAGCAATGGTGAAAATTAAGTGGAGTACAAGTGCTACCTGGTATCTGTAAATGACTGTATGAATTTGGCTTGCAAATACAGAATGATACATAGATGGAGTATTGTCTGGACATCTGGGTGAAGTTTTAATAAGGTGTAATAATGCCCTTTGTATTGTTGAAGAAGAGGGAAAAGATGGGAAAAGAAGATAATACCATCTTCATGGGGAAAATTTTTATATCGTTCTAGACAGTGAAGAATTAAATTTTGAGAGGAAAAAAAACCCACTGTAAATATGTAACAAAACAGTAAAGAAAAAGAAGAAGTAACACACACACACACACAATATACCTTCTTTGGCAGAAAGGATAGGAGAAGTCACCTAGAAAACTGATTTCATTTAATATGTCTTAGAACTGCTTTATAATGAAAACTTGCCTAGTTTTAAAGTTTGCCATTTGCTTTGACAAGTTTGTTATATAATAAATTGGGAATCTTTTAAAGTGGTCTTTATCTTAATGTATAATTTTTGAATGAATGAACATATGTGACTCCCAATTTGATTAAGTCCTATATACAGATGACAGACAAACAGTGCTTTAGAAATTCATATAAAGTAGACCTGTGAGGTGACTCAAAGTCAGATTGGTGACTTTGATGCAAGAGGTAGAACTTAAATGTCCCTGTGAATTAGATTTAAGCTTTGTACTCCATGTGCTGCATGGGAGTCAAATGTCATGACAGAAACTATAGGTGATAGAGTAGAACCATGAAGGAAGCCATGACCAGGAGAAAAAAGTCTGGAGTGCACTGAAGTTGGGGGTCTTCGGGTGAGTCTCTGTAAACAAATATATGGGTAATTAGTTGAGAAATACACAAAGAGGAATAACAAGTTCAAAATCAAGCAGACGAGACAGATTTTAGAATTATTATTGGTCAAACCATTATGACAACGTAAGGACTATAGATTTAGCTTGCAAGTATTATAAAATACAAGGATATTTAGCTGCTATGTTGGAAGAATATTACGGTTTTCTAAAGAAACTAAATTTGGGAAATGTCGGTTTTTATTAACTATTGTTATAACTAATATAAAAATTATAATTTATTCAGATAATTTAAACTTTATTAATCAAGCTTACTTTGAGCATTTGAAGAGTCATAAATGAAACATTAAACTTCAAAGAATATAATACTTCAATTTTGACCAGTTTATGAGAAATAGGCAAAACTTGTAAACCACTGACAGTTACAATGAAATAAAGAAATGTTTTCTGAACTTTAGATGCTCTTAATTTCTGAAAAAGGACTCACAAATTTAGCGAATTACATAGTAATCTGTAGAAGATATTCCTGATAAGAGTTTCTTATTTTTGATATTTTTTAAAATCACTTTCAGTAACTTTAGAAAACATCTTAGTTTACTTCCTTTTAATAGGGCTTCTCCCCTGCTCCCTCCATTTTCCTCCCCCCACCACAATTATTTTGTATTCTGCAGAAGATGAAACATTAAAACAGTTCAGTGTGGATTCATACTTTGATTTAGAATCCTTTGATAACATATTTCTGAACTTCCGTATCTAAGACCTTCAGGTTTCTCTAGTATTTGCTGCCTTTTGACAACTGCCACTACTTACTTTATTTATAACACAGTTGAATGATGACTTCATGCCCTTTCAAATCTTGAATTAAGTTTTCAGATATTTGGATTTGTTGACAAAACAGTTTTCCATTTGTTGATAAATGGAGCCACAGTACTAACAGATTTGGTATATTTTGCAGTTTTATTTTGCTCATCTGTAGATCTTCTGGAGAGTCTAAATTCAAGATACTGTTAACAGGTAATGTAGGTCAGAAGATTGCTATTCTAATACAGTTCAGGGTAGTTATTTATCTGTCCAGCTTCATCTCCCGTGCTGCTTTTATCCTATTTGCATTATTCGTCATTGGTACAAATACTTCCTACTTTCTTTTTTCCTCTGTTTTGTCTACTCTTCACAACTTTGTAAAGCAGATGGTAGACACATTGATAAATGGTATGTTGGAAGAATATTACAGTTTTCTAAAGAAACTAAATTTGGGAAATGTTGCTTTTTTATTAACTTATAACTAATATATACATAATTTATTCAGGTAATTGAAAATTATTGAATCTGAGTTATTGATCTGAAAATATTGTTTTATATAGACTGGATGAATTTCATTTTTTCTTTTTGCTTGTCTATATTTTGATATTTTTCCCATTTATGGATGTCTTTGTTTTTAATCAAATTTTATTTACTGTTCATTTACAAAAGTATGTAATTTTGGGTATGTAGATTCATTCCTTGACATGTGTATATGTTTCATTCATCTACCACCAAATTTCTAGTGCCATCTCAGTGTGCATTTTAAACTATTTCACAAATATATATTCAAGGGGATTGACCAGACTGTAAATTATTTGAAATTTAAAAAGATAATTGTAATTGTGAAAAATAAAATGCATAGTAACACAGAAAGAGCAGCGTAGTTATTGTTAATATTTGAAGCCAAATAGTATTTTTTATAGGTCTGTTGTGCTTAGGTAATGAAGGAACTTTCTTCATCCTTGAAAATGAATCAGATTTGTTTCTTGCTTAATTTGTCATTGGATAGAGAGGAGGGAAATTGTATGTAATCAGCTGTAACTCTAGAGTCTTGAGAGAAGTTATGATTATCTATAGGAAAAATATGCCTGTTTTAAAGACATTTTTTAAAAAATAAAAATTGGGGAAAATAGGGCCTCCCTGGTGGCGCAGTGGGTTAAGCAACATACTGGGAAGTAAACCGCAGCCACTGCAGCACGAGTTTGATCCTTGCTGCCAGCCAGGGAGGGGACCCGCATGGTGCGGCAGACCTCTCCTGCCTCGCCCGCTGGTCCCCTCGGCAGTGTGTTTCAGTAGATCTGCCTGTTCTGCTCCCCACTCTGTTTCTGGTGAACCCTCTTACCTCCCGCGACTCTGGCCTGTACCCCAGCTCTTGTATGCATAAATAAATAAATCTTTAAAAAAAAATTTGGGGAAAATAGGTGATAGACTCATGAGAACCTGGAACTGAAAGGTATCGTTTTAAAATGTTAGTATTCAGTGTCATCTGCAAGGGTTTCCCTTAATGCAGAAGCAGAAGGGACTAGGCAGGAGACATTTTTGAGGGCTGTTATTAAAGAGGTGAGATGTTAAGTAGAAATAGAGAAGGGGGTGATTGGTACAGGGAAGGTGGAGGCTACCAGAAACATTGCTGGATGCTCTGAAAACTTGCAGTGGTGAACTAATGTCACTTAGGTTACTCTTGTTACTAAAAAGAAAAAGATTGAAGCCAAGAGGTTTGGGTAAATATTGGTCATTTCTCCCTGTGTGTTTCTTGTGATGTTTTGTGTTTCTAAGCTGTTGCATTTGCATTGCTTTTACATGTGGGTGACTTTTCTTGAACGGTAAATGTGCTCCTAAGTATTGGCTATGATTTAAGTTTAAGTTATTACTGTGCTGAATTGAGAGTTGAAACTACTGCTTTTGTAACATTCTGGATTTCTATTTTGAATAGTGTTTGGGGTTTCGATTAATTTTTTTTTCCCAGTGCAAGAAAGGAACTTCTGAAACTAATTCCAATCTTTATTTTTCCTCCTTCACTGAAACAATTGCTTTTATGATGAGATTTCTTAGGAATGTTGGCTATCATCAAAGTGATGAGGGCCTGAACTTAGGAAAAAGACATTAAAATTAAAAATAGAATGAAAATGAAAGGCATTGCAGAAGAAGACTAACTATAGGTGAAATTTAATAACAGCTTAATCAGAAGGAACTGAAGTAGCAAAACTGGTGTAAGACAATGGTTTTTAAACTTTTATTGTGAAACCCTGGTTTTAAAACAAAAGTCTGTGGGGGTAGTCTATTAAAAAAACAGGGCAAAGTGATTTCAGGTCATTTCTTTGACTTTTTAAAAAAAAATTTTTTTTATTGAGGTAATGTCAGTCTACAACATTATATATTTATTTTCAAAGATTTATTTATTTATACATATAAGAACTAGGGTTACAGGCCAGAGATTGGGGGTAGGGAAGCATGAGAGGATTCACGAGAGACAGTGGGGAACAGAACAGGCAGACAGAGAGAAATACACTGCTGAGGGGAGCAGCAGGTGAGACAGGAGAGGTTTCCTGGGCCAAGTGGCCCTGACCGGGAACCAAACTCATGCTGTAGTGGCTGCAGACAGCCTCATAATGCTCTGACTTAATCCCTTGTGCCACCAGGGAGGCCCCCCCAACACTATATATTATTTAAAGGTATCAATTCACATGTCTTGAGGTGTATGTTACCAGGTTTCTTTGGCTCCTGTGAGTTGACACATATTACCAATATTACTTAGTCATTATTTATTCAAGGCGTCAACGCTATGTTTGAAGTGACTGAAGAATTTAGCCTCTCCAGAACAACTATAGGCAAGAATATTTTCAAATTGATATTAAACAGTTAAGTGGTTGCATGGTATGTGAATTAAATCAAATCTTTTGATTTGTACTTGATCTTAGCCAGAAGACAGAGAAGTAGGCAAACCTTATGATTTGAAAGAATATTTTCAGATAACTTGAGAAAATATTTCAGTATAATTTGAAGGGGCTCTACTAAGATGTTTTAAAACTGATGATTGAGAAAATATGTGTGGAGCAGAAAAAGGTTGGCCTCATTTGCAAAGTTTGAGGAAATGTAAAACATTCAAAGCTTATGACTTCATTTTTTTTCATGAACAGTACTTGTGGAAAACACTTGAATATATTATGTGCCATTGAACCAGTACTGTCAATAGTAAGCTTCATTATTCTTTTCTTTTATTATTAAGTAGCTTTATTTAATTATATTTGACACCCCCCCATAGTCCCTTTAGTTTATGTTTGACCTTTTGGTCTTGTTGAGTTTTTTTGTTGTTGTTTGTTTGTTTGTTTTTGGTTGTAATTGCCCATTTCCTTGAGCTTACCCTTCTTTTCTTTTTTTTTTTTTTTTTTTTGTAGTTGTAATAGCAAGCTTCATTACATTCATTATTGGTTTAGTGATCATTTATTCCATGAAAGTTTGTCTGCTATAGAAGCTGAATGTCTGTACTTTACCTACCATATGATAGTTTAATATTGTAGAATTGGTAAATCTTAGAATTGGTAAAATTGTGAGTTTTGAATATGGAGCCAATGTTAACTTTTTCTGACTAGGGGAACCACTCTCAGCTACTATTGAAGACTGAAGAAAGGTCTTAGAAATTAGCTTTTGCTGAAGACTTAAAGTGTTTCTTAATAAATTAAACTTAATATTACAAGGGGAAACTCCTGATAAGTAAAACTTCTACTGTGGTAAAGTCATTTTGACAGCTGCTAATGTGGTTATGTTGGGAGGGGCAGAGGTGGGAAGAATGTCCTGAATGAATTCCACACACAGGCTTTATGGACTCAACCTTACCCCAGACCAAAGAGATCCAAGGCACCAGGGACTACAAGTCCCATAAGGTCATCACCACCAAAGGGAGGATTACTGGGAAGTATGGGTAGAGTTAAGTAACCAAGCTTTGTAGATAATCAGACATGGGCCTTGGGGCTTGTTTCTCCCCACCCCCCACCCCCGCCACCAGCCTTCAGCAGAACTGGTAGCACGAATTCACCAGTTTATCTCTCTCTTTCTGCCTGGGTTATATCTTTGTTCATTTCCCTGTTTTGTAAATAAACCCCTTATTAACCGTATTTGTGTGTGCCTGCAGTTGAATTTCAATATAAGTCTCTTTTTAAGTGTGAGTGAGGACCCACACTCAGCCAACCCATTTCACATTGAGGTTGCCCTGTAACAGTTGAATTATAAAATGCAGCTTTATACATTTTCCATGTTGTTACAAGTTAGAAAACAGAAGCAATATCATTCTCAAACAGATCTGGAATGGAAACATTGACTATACTCAAGCTACACTTTCATCAAGTTTTGGACCTTGAAGCAGATGTAAAGGAAATTTTTATACTTTAAAATCTGTTAAACTCGAACTCCACTAACTAGTCTTCACTTGGAAGTAATTAATAATGCAATGCAATGGCATGCGAAATGACGAATATCAAATGAATCTAACAAAACTATAAATGTATTCCAAGTGATGAGTAATGTTTAATTAAAATTATATTTTCAAAGGTTGATGTCAGTACCTATTTTTTGATAAGAAAATTTCAAAGATAGACTACACAAATCTCATTGCAGGTAGTCATTACTAGATAAACATTTGTAATCAATTTTGATGATGTGAATCCCCCTGACTTTGAATCCCTATTCAGTGAAATACTACCTCCTTACATTAAATTAGAAAAAAAAAATCTAGTCTTATCATACATTTGTATGGTGAAAAATTATACTTGTTTTAAATTAGTAGTCTTACTATTCTTTTGAATCTCATCAATTAAAATATTTTCTTTCTCATTGAGTACGTATACAGTATCTTTGATTTTACTGCTTTGCCCACAAAGCTCATTGTATTTACTATTTGGCCTTTTACAGAAAAAGTTTGCTGAGCCCTGTGAAAGATTATTCTTTGACTACCCTATGCTCTCTCATTTCTTAGACCTCTGCTTTGTTGGTAACTTTGTCATTCATTTTACCTCAAATTGGCCATGACCTTAGACTGGTGTTGCCAAACTTCAGATTCTTCATGATTTCAGTTTCTCATTTTCCAAACACTGCCTCCTTTCATTCCTGTTTATGTCTTCTAGTATTTCGTATACTTAGGTTTCTATGATCTTTTATCTTCATTGCTTTTCTCTATCCAGTTTAAATTCTATCATCATTTACCACAATCACTTATATCCTTTGTTCTTTTTTACCAGTTGGCTAAATTACAATTTGGAGAAACTTATTCCCATTTCTGGAATAAAACAAAAACTCTGTTGAGTTAGTTTTAAACTTTCAAGTGGGCCCTTAATATCTCTCAGAAGTCACTTCTTTAGTCTGTTCAGTCTTCCCCTCATCTAAATGGATCCATAATTCAGCTCATGGATCAGTTTCACCTGATGCATATTATTGTAATTAAAATTTTATTGGATCATAATCAAACTTATTTCTTTAAGTAATGTAAATGGCTTTTTTCTTCCAACCACAGCAGAATTGAGTAAATGACAAATTACACAGCCCTCAAAACCTAAAGTATTTACCATCTGATGTTTTACAGAAAAAATTTGCCAGTCTTTCTCCCAAACAGTATTTTGGATTTTGTCCTTTCCATCTTCAACATTTCTTCCTACTTTCTTTTTCTGCTTCCTATTTCACTGTGAGAGTAAATATACTGAGACAACTTGTACACATTTCCTAATACGTTGCCTGTTCATCAATGAGTTGGAAAACTTTGAGCTTTGGGAAGAAAATGGACTGGCTTTGACTCATTTTGTTTTGCTAAGTATAGGCAGACCATGGCAATATTGCAGGTTTGGCTCTAGACCATTGCAGTAAAGCAAGTATCACCATAAAACAGATTGCACAGTTTTTTGGGTTTCCTAATTCATGTAAAAGTTTAAGTTTAGACTGTACTGTAGTCTATTAAGTGTGTACTAGCATTGTCTAAAAATACCACTGTACATCCCTTAATTAAATGTGACACAAAGACATGAAATGAACATGTTTTATTGGAAAACTGGTGTTGATAACTTTGCTCAACACCAAATTGCCGTAAATTTTCAACTTGCATAAGAAAACATCTGCCATGTGCAATAAAGTAGGCCCCCAGTAAAGCAAGATATACCTATATTGAGGAATTTTCTTATGTTTTATATAGATATGTATATGGAGGGTATGTTTTCATCTTAAGGGAAATAGGTTTTGTTGACTTAAGACTTTTCATTATTTTAAGTTTAGGTATAATTTTTATGTAATGGTTTAATAGGACATGTCCTACAAAATACATTTAAGAAATTAAATTGTGCAAATGTCATAGAGTGTAATTACACAAACTTAGATGATGTAGCCTGCTATAGACCTAGGTTTTATTGTATAGCCACCATACATGTGGTTCTTTGTTGACTGAAAAGTCAATGAGTGATGCTGAAAAGTCAGTGAGTGATGCTAAACTGTCAGCATTACCGTTTTTAGTATATACTATGCAACATACACTGTGTATACTTACGTTATGTGTACAGATGTATAAACATGTTTGTGTAACCAGTACAACAGTTCTGTCACTCCCCCAAATTCCTCCTTATTTTTTGTGATTGATTCCTCCTCTCTTCCTACTCTGTGGTAAACAATAGTTTTTCTTATTCCATAGTTTTGTCTTTTCCAGAATATCATGTAAATTCAGTCATGCTATATATAGCTACATTTTGAATCTGGCTCTTCCACTTAACCCTACTGCATTTGAGATTCATCCTTGTTGTTGATGCATCAGTAATTCATTCTTTTTTTGTGACTGAGTACTATTCAGTTGTATGGATACATCACAGTTGGTTCACCCATTCTTCTAGTTGAAGTATATTCAGGTTGTTTATAGTTTTTGTTTTTTTTTCAAGATTTATTTATTTATACATACAAGCACTGGGGTACAGGCCAGAGGTGTTGGGAGGTGAGAGGATTCACCACGGAGAGCAGGGAGCAGAACAGGCAGATCAACTGAAGGGAGCAGTGGGCACAGCAGGAGAGGTCTGCCGCACCATGTGGGTCCCCACCCTGGCCGGCAGCAGGGATTGAACTCGTGCTGCAGTGGCTGCGGTTTGCCTCACAGTGGGCTGCTTAACCCACTGCGCCACCAGGGAGGCCCTGTTTATAGTTTTTGATGATTATGAATAAAGCTTCTATGAACATTTGTTATAAAAATTTTGAATACAGCTTTTTTTGGTGAACATATTGCACTTGACTTTAGAAACTGTCCAGTAGTAGAACTGGTTGTTTATCGTAAGTGTATGTGTAACTTTATAAGAAACCACCTAGTTTTCTAAAGTGACTGTAGCATTTTGCATTCCTATAGTAACTTATGCGAGTTTCATTTGATCTGTATTCTTTATACCACTTAAACATTGTCTTATTTCTTTCTTTTAGTCATACTAAAAGGGTGTACTGGTAGTTCTCTGTGGTTTTAATTTGCATTTCCCTAAGGACCAAATGTGTTGAACATAGTTTTGTATACTTACATTTGCCAACTTCGTGTGTGTATAAACACACACACACACACACATATTTGAGGAGAGGCGGTGGTGGTGGTAAAGTAGCCCTTCAATTTTTTTGCCCATTTGAAAAAATGGGATTGTTTTCTTACTATTCAATTTTGAATGTTTTTTATATATTTACTTATATATCAGATGTGTCATTTGCAATTTTCCTTCCATAGACTTGGGTTTTCAAATTGATCAAAAAAAGCATTGTTTTTCTTCAAAGATCTTAGTATTTTCCAGGATAACATCAGATTTCATTTTAATTTTATTTACAATTTTAACTTTACATGTCTAATGCAAAATAAAAGTAAAATGGTCTAACACATTTGCATTAACATTTTCTGTTGTCTGTATGCAAAAATTTTGAAAACATTAAGCTTTATCTCTGTTAAGTTTGGATTATATATATGTTAATACGTAATCCAAGCAGATAATGTAAATATTCTTAACATCTATTATCTGAAAAGCTGGTTAAACATATATCAATGTTTAACATCAAATTGAAGAACTAAAAGAATTGATTTAACCACATGGAAAATAAATTACTTTTGGAAAATAATTTTAGCACATGACTTATTTGTATTCTAATTATATAAAGTTATAAATTATCAGTTTTATACTTTGCTCCTAATTAAAATCCTATTTCCAAATTATTAAAATGCTGTTGCCAAATATTATGTTAAATTAAAGGTGCAATCTCAGTAAGCTGAGATCTCAGACATATTAAATAATCCAAAAGACCCTAATGAAATTCACAGAGATATAATGCTATTAGAGAACAGGTAATATCAAGTTTTAAGAAAGTATTATAGTTATCAATAGTGGTATTAAGTTTTAAAAAACAAAGTTGATGGTCCACACATTTTCATATACAATGTTTTGCATTTAGTCAAAAATGAAGTGATAAAATAGATTCATAGAAAGGCTTAAAGTAGATCTAGATACTAGATTTATCAGAGAAGTTCTTAGAATTTCAACTGTGGCTAATGTATTTGAGAAAATATTAGAAAAGGTACAGAAAATAGATGAAAAGATGGAGAATTTTATCAGACACTACAGTATGTAAAGGAGAAATGAGAAATCCAGAGCTGGGAAATAATAGTAACTGATATTTTAAAAAATCCATAAAGTTAGGTTTAATGGAAGAATTGAGGGTATAAGCAGGTTAATGAAAAAGATATCAGCGGAATATATATCAGAGAAATTAAAACAAAAAAGACATATCTTTCTCAATTGGGATAGATATAGAAAGTGCTAAATTGAGTTCTAAGATCTCTCTGTTCACTAAATATACCATTAACAAAGTAAAAAAACTAAGCCTGACAAATGAGAGTAGATTTTCTACTAATATATTAAGGAAAAGAAAAGCTAGTAGAAAATGTGCAGAATGGTTCAAAACACAACACATTGAAAGATGATATCCTAATGATCAGTTAACGTGAAAGAGTACTCAACTTCATTAACCTTCAGGAAATTTTCATAAGATTGCAATCTGTACCACTTGCTCATGCCCCAGAAGGGCTTAAATGAAAAAGACAATATAAAGTACTCATTTGCAAGGATGGAGAGCAGTTGGAACTCTTATTTACTGCTGTTGAGTCTAAATTTGCATAATCCACTTAAGTAAACTGCATCTTCCAAGTTTGCACATACACAGACCTTATAACTTGTCTTTTTCATTCCTAGTTATTTGCTTATATAGCAAACAGATACTCATCAAAACACATGTATAAGAATGTTAAAGTAGCATCATCATGAATAACTGAAAACCGGGAATACCCAGATTTCCATCAACACTTGAAAGTAGGTATCATAGTACATTTATCTGATAGAATAGTGTTGTGCGTGATTCTTAAAAGCATAACATTAAATGAAAGAAGCCAGATATAAGAATACCCACAACTGTATGACTCCATGTGATGTTAATCAACAAGGCAGAATGAATTATGTGATAGAAATCAGGTCTGTGATTGCTGAGAGGGGCAAGGGTAGAATTGCTGCTTTAGTACTGCTGTAATGTTTTTTTGATTGGGATGTTGGTTACACGGATATATTCTCTGGGAAAATTGAAACTACCTTTATGCCTTGTGTACTTTTGTTTGGTATATTACATTTCAATAAATTTGTTTTCAAAATCTGGTGAAGGGTAACATACTTTTCTTTAATGCTTTAAATTTTCCTTAGAAATCACTTAATTAAAAAACAAAACTGATCTCAGTTATTGGAAGTCTAGATAGGGGTTAACTTTGAGTTAGTGACCAGATGAGGCTTCAGGAGGCACTTTGAAGATGCTGATAATGTTTTGATAATGAGTGCTAGTTAAATAACTTGAAGCCTGTGGAAATTCAGTGAGCTACTAATGTGAATTGTTTACTTTTTTCTGTAACGATTGCATTCTAGCAAAAAGTTTACTTGACTAACATAAGAATATATAGGAAAAAAGAATGAGAAGTATAGATTTGATAATTGTTGAAGCTAACTGATGGGTACATGAGGCCTCCTTATATTCCTCTTTCGTGTATATTTCAAAATATCCATAATAAGGTTAAATTAAAAAATAATTTAAAACCACCGCATTTGTGGAAGATAGACTTGTGATTGTTCTGATTTTTTTTTTTAATAATTGGAAGTTAGCATCACGTGTAAATGGTGTTTGCTTTTAATTACTAGTTTATGTCATGTACTGTCTCAATACCTTCACTGGGGTGTAAGTAATTTAATGTTAACATGCTTAGATATTAGTACCTTGGCAGCATGTAGTGGCTGATAGAGAAATGAGATGGAAATTGCCAGTTGTGTATGATGTTCAGCCTGTTTTTCAGAATTAGGACAGTGCTTATTTTTGCTTGTCCTTCACATATGAGACTTAGACCAATTGAAATTGAGACTAGGGTCTGCCTTGAATGTCGTTCTCACTAGAGGTGATTAATCATTTTTCAGTATTGGCTGTCTAATACAGCAATAAGTCAAAACTTAGTCTATGAAAATCAAGAGTTACCCCCTGTCATTTGTGCTTTTATCCTAAGGACTAGACCATTTGAGAAATTATAGTAAAGTGTATAGTTTCATAGCTCTGCAAAAGAAAAGGAGCCAGGAAAAATAAGGTTTTTCTTTCCTTTTCTGGGAGTAGGTGGTAATCCCAACCTGCTTCTCTGATTTTCAAATGGTGGGCAAACATCGCCATTGTTTCTAATGTTTATAATGCAGGAGTTGAAGTTTCTCCTTGACCTCCATTCTAGGGAAAGAATACCAATTCTATACTGCTAGAAATGTGGATTTTAAAAAATTTGCTACCAACAATAATTAATTTTAATTCGCTAAGCAAAGGCTTTTTGTCTTCATGTTACTGTGGCAGTTTAACAGTTTTCATTCCCTTCTGTTGTCCTCACACATTACTAGCCCCTGTGAACTTTGTTAGAGGTGTCACCACAAATATTTTTTAGCTAGAGTTGATGAAAATTGATAAGAGCAGTAGACATTTGTTCAATATAAAGCACTTTGCATTCACATAATGAAGAATTGGTTTGTGGGGGGGATTTTGGAAGAAAACAATCCTGGAGGAGAGAAAAAGTATGACCATTCTAGGGACTGAAAGACCGTTTTGGCCAGAGCTTAGAGAGTAAAGTGGAGAATCACAAAGAAAGAATCACAGGAGAAAGGTGGGGACTAGACACTACTGATTCAGTTTTTGCTTTTATCCTAAGTGAAATGAAAGGCTATCAATGGGCCTTAAACATGATCAGATTTATTTGCATTACCAAAATTTGACTCTGAATTGGAATTGGGTGTAGGTAAGGAGTGTATATCCCGAATAGTCTACTATTAGGAGGATATTACATGATAGATCAGGCTAGGGGATAATAGTAACTTGAAGTTGGGTGAAAATCGTGGGAATTGGAAATAACTGAGAAGACTTGACAGGTATTTTTAGTAGACAGAATTTGTAGGGCCTGATTGTTGTTTGCATATAGAAGGGGGATGAAGAGAAAAGTTGTGCAGTCCCTGACTTGATAAGTGGATGGATGGGAGTGTCATTCACATAAATAGGGACTCTGTACAGAGGACTAAGCTGTGGACTAAGTACAATTTGGTGGGAGATTTGTGATGTATTTGAGAACCATATAAGTGTCAAGAGTGGTTTGGAGCTGAGATACGACAGTGATGAAAGCTTAGATTTGGAAATGGATGAATTTGCCCTTCTTAACCAAAGAAAAGAATATAGAATGAGGAAAGTAAAAAGCTACTAAAACATTCGGGGAGAAAGAAGTCAGAGGATTAAGGAGAATGGATGTCATAGAAGTCAAGATAAGTAAATTTAAAGAAGGGATCATTTGAGTTGAATACTATTAAGAGGTCTGTTATTTGAAATGATTGGTTATAGTTGGTGATCTAAAGCTGATTTGCAAGAGCCACGTTGATAAAGTGTTAAGTGTAGAAGCCAGATTGGAATGAGTTGGAAGAAGAGGAGGAGGATTAGTTGAAACTGTCAAAAGCCGGGTTAATTTGTCAAACCACAGTGACCTAGTTTATGCATAAATCTTTTGTCCTTATTACTCTTGTACATAATAGTACATAATTTGCCCTAATAATTACCTATATATTATGATAAGAATTCTTACCAATAAAATAGCTCATGAGACATTTTTAATAACACATTTACAGTTTCATCTTTTACATTAAACCTGACACATTTGAGTTGATCCTAGGGTAGAGTGTGAGGTACACACAGAACTGAAAAAAGGAAAACAAAAACCCATGAGAGTCAGAATTACCAAGAGAATCACCACAGTGGGGAAAATTTGTGGTATCAGTGGGAACCATAAGAAGAAAAACTACTTGGGTTTTGGAAAAGTACTATTATGAAACACTTGGAATTGTTTTTCCTCTTCATGTGACTGCTTTTCTGAATTGTATAAAATCTATAAACTTCTTGGTATTTTTTCAAGTAAAATCACTCAAATGCTGTTTAGTCTTCCTTTTCCACTAAAGGGGCTCAGACCCTCAACAGGGAAAAACAATAAAGGGATTTTTTTTTCCCCTAAAAAAGTTTTCATTAGGTGTTTTTCTTTTTTTAGGGAAGTGTATATTAGTCATTTTATTTTCCATTTAAAAACAATAAATATACTTAAGTACCAAAGTCAGGAACAAGATGCAGAGCACATTCTAACTGTTACGTAGTGTTTGGGAATAATAGCTAGTAAAAGATGAGAAAAATATAGGTTTAAAAAAATACTTTGCAAACAGTGTGACTGTAAATTTGGAAAATTTATGAAAGTCAGTTGAAAAAGTGCTGCAAACAAAGCAAATTCATTAGAATTCCAGAGACTATCTATGTTATTTGTACATAAGCACAGTAGAAGACATAGTAGACAAAACATCCTTTTTACATTATTAAGCACAAGATATTTAGAAAATTCAGTTTGAAGAAATCATTAAAACATGATTGAGAACACAAAGCAAAACTTGGTCACCTGGGAAAACAGTCCTCCTTTTTCAGTGAGAAAAGTTAACTGCATCAAGAGAATGGCAGTTTCTCATGAGTTAACAGAAGCATTTTAAGCAACTACGCCTTATAACACTAAAGGTAATTCTGAACTGATACTGAAAGTAGAAATATGACACTAAATCACAAGAGAGAAGGAAAACAAAAACAATAATGGGGATTGACTTTATGAGATGATAAATTGTGTTATAGAAGCTCAGTATTTAAAACATTTTGGTTCTACCTTATAAATAAATCAGACCAATGGTACAAAATAGAAGGTCTAGAAATAGCAAGGTAATGGAATTTGATTATGATAAAGAAATGATAAAAAGTTGAACTCAGTAAAATGGGATAACCAGACATAGTTTTATCTTGTACCTCATAATGAACTCCAAATATGTCAGATTTAATGTAAAAGGGAAGCTGTCAATGTGTTAACTGAAAATAGGACAGATTGGTATGGGAAATTCCTTTCTAAATAACACTCAGAATCTAATACAAAAGAAAAGATTGATTCAGCTACATAAAAGTAAAATCTCTAATAGCCAACAACTCCCTCCCCCCCCCCCCCCATCAAGCGGGAAGGTGGGGGCAAAGACTAGGGAAAAAACCTGCAACTCATACAGACAAATGCCCATTGTCCTTAATTAGACTTTAATAAATCATAGAAAAATTAGCAACCTAGTTTAAAAAACAGGTGAAAGATACGCAGTTCACAGAAAATGACATGTAAAATAGCTCTACCTCATACTGAGATAGTCTTTTCACCTATTTGCAGTCAGCAGGAAATTTAACATTATAGTGTATGGCAAGGTTATAGAGGAATAGTCACTCATACGTGACTGGTAGAGAAACAGATTATCATCACCTATGGAGAATAGTTCGGCAGATATTTTAAAAATCACAAATATTTTATCAAAAATTCTGATTTTGAGGATATACCAGCAAATGTATAAATTAATGTATTTATAAAATTATCCATTAGAATAGTATTTGTAATAGGAAATGTTTGAAAATAAGGGATTGGCTTAATAAATGTAATATGTGTATCTTATCTATCAGCAAGAGATAACAACTTGAGTTTTTCCTGTTGATGTGCAAGCTACTGAAGAAAAGACAAAGCTGCAGAAAAGTGAATAAAATATATTATCTTTGTATAAGGAAGAAGGAAAAATTAAAGAGAATATATATTTTTGCTTATGCTTCTGAAAGAAAATTTTAGAAACACAAATGCAGTTATCTATGGAGAGTGGGTTAAGGGTCAGAGGAAGTGTTTTTTTTTCCCCTACATACTTTTGAACACTTAAGAAAATTTTTTTGAACCATGTCATTACATTACTTAATTTATAAACAGTGACCCATTAAGTGACAGAACTTAAATTTTAAAGTCTTATTTCTGGAATGGCTAATTACGAGGGGGGAAGTGAGAAACCCGCTCTTGTGGTGTGGGGGTTGAAATTTCAGGACACTATCAAGCTGTCACCAGCACTGAGCTAACCTACATGACCCAGCAGACCTCTCATCTCACCTTCTGCTCCCCTCACCACTGTATCTCATTAGATCTGCCTGCTCTACTCCCTACTCTGTTTCTGGTGAATCCGCTCATCCCTGGCATCTCTGGCCTAAGACCCTATTTCCTGTACGCATAAATAAATAAAATAAATCTTAAAAAAAAGTGGGGGGAGAGAGAGAAGAGAAAAACATGAAGAGATGGTGGAGTAAGAAGGGGAAATACATACTGAAAGAACAAAAGACAGGATTAGAATGAGAATGACGAAAGTGGATAATCAAATATTATAGAAGGTAAATTGCATTTATGTTAATGCTTAACTTATTTATTTATGCATACAAGAGCTGGAGTACAGGCCAGAGGTGTGTGTGTGGGAGTGGTGGTGAGAGGATTCACCACAGACAGAGTGGGTAGCAGAACAGGGAGATGGACTGAAACACACTGCTGAGGGGAGCAGTGGTGAGGCAGGAGAGGTCTGCGGCACTCTGTGGGTCCCCTGCCTGGCTGGGGATTGAACTCCACTGATGTCGAACTCGATACTTCACAGTACTGTGCCCAACCAGCTGTGCCACCAGGGAGGTCCTGCTTAGTGGATTTAGCATCTTAATTGCTCGTTTTAGTTTGGGGAACCATAAGGGATGGTTTTTAGGAACTTTTGTACCAATTGCTTGAATCAGTAATGCCTCTAGTACTTTTTTGTTAATGCAAGTTTTTAAATTTGCATATAGTTAAATAAGCTGTTAATCATCTATTAGGATGTAGCAGATAAGTTAAACAGATTTTCTCTATTTAATTTAAGTAATGTTAATTGCTAGCTCCTTGCGGGAAGAAATTTCTTTTTTCACTTTGTGTGGTATCAATTGTATTATGGCAGTATTTTAAGAACTATAGCTTCATTGAGATATAATTCACATCAGAAAACCTACTCCTTTCAAGTGTACACAATTCAGTAGTTTAAAGTATAGTCAGACAAAAATGAACAGTGATGTAAAGAAAAATGTTTTAAAGTTTAATTAAAAATATAAATGTGAAAAATATATACAGTCACAGAGTTGTATAGTTTTCACCTCAATAATTTTCACATTTTCTTCACCCTAAAATTCCAAACCCACTCCTCTCAACTCCACACTTAATCTACTTCGTTTCTGAGGTTTTGCCTGTTCTGCATATTTCAAGTGAATGAAATTGTACAGTAGGTGGCCTTTTGTCTCTATTTCCTTTCCCTTAACATATGTATTAAAGGTTTATTCATGTTGTAGCATGCACTTTATTCCTTTTAAATTTATTTTTACATCAACCTTCATTTTTGTGCAGAGTAATTTTTTTTTCTTTTTTAAATTTCTTTCTATATATTTTACCTAAGGGTAGTCTCTGTGGAATTTCCACTACCAGTTCACCCGTGCATCATCATCTTAGTCCCTTGTGCTCTTCCTGTCCTCATTTTGATCCCTCTCCCTTCCCCTCACCTGTAGAATGCCTCTGATTTATAGTTGTCTATTTTTTGTTTTGTTGTCTTTTTTATTGTTACTATTTCTTTTCCCTAATGCCTTATTTGGTTCCCATATATTCCTCCTATAGGTGAAAGCATCCAATTTCTTCGTCCTTCTGACTTATTTCACTGAACATAATCTTTTCTAGCTCCATCAATGTTACTGCGAATGGGATTAGTTTATCTATTTTGATTGCTGGATAGTATTCCATTGTGTATATGCACTACCTCTTCTTGATCCAGTCATCTATTTTTGGGCATCTGAGGTGTTTCCAAGGCTTAACTATAATAAATAGTGCTACAATAAACATAGGGGTGCAGGTATCCTTTTGAATTAATGTTTTTGTGTCCTTTGGGTCGATCCCTAGGAGTGGAATTGCTGGATCATATGGTAGTTCCATTTTTAGTAGTCTGAGGAACCCTCACACTGCTTTCCATGGTGGTTGGACCATTTGCATTCCCACCATCAGTGTAGGAGAGTTCCTTTTTTACCACATCCTCGCCAATATATGTTGTTGCTAGTTTTTTTAATATGTGCTATTCTTACTAGTGTAAGGTGTTATCTCACTGTGGTTTTATTTTGCATTTCCCTGATTGTGAGGGATGTCGAACATTTTTTTATTTATCTTTTGGCCATTAGCATTTCATCTTTGGAGAAGTGTCTTTTAAGGTCTTCTGCCCATTTTTTTGACTGGATCGATTGCTTTGTTTGTTTTGAGTCCTGTGAGTTCTTTATATATATTTGTGATCAGCCCCTTGTCAGTTGTGTGGAGTGCAAAAAATTTTTTCCAGTCAGTAGGTCAGCTCTTTGTTCTGGTTAGTGTCTCTTTGGCTGTATGGAAGCTTTTTAATTTGATGTAATCCCAGTTGTTTATCTTTTCCTTCATTTTCTTTGCTTTGGGGGATGAGTCTTTAAAGATGTTACTGAGATGTAGGTCTTGTAGTATTTTACCTATATTTTCTTCTGTATATTTTATGGCTTCAGGTCTTATCTCAGTTCTTAATCCATTTTGAGTTGATTTTTGTACGTGATGTGAGGTTGTGGTATAGTTTCATTCTTTTGCATGTGCTGGTCCAGTTTTTCCAGTACCACTTATTGAATAAACTGTCCTTGTTCCATTGTGCATTCTTTGCTCCTTTGTCAAAGATTAGTTGTCCTTATATATATAGCTTTATTTCTAGGCTTTCTATTCGGTTCCATTGGTCTGTCTGTCTTTGGTCCAGTACCATACTGTTTTAATTATTATGGTTTTGTAGTATAGTTTGAAGTTCTGTGTGTGATACTTACATTCCCCTTCTTTTTAGTCAGAGAGCTTTGAGTTTGGTTTTCTGTGGCTCCAAATGAATTTCATTGATGTTCTATTTCTTTGAAGAACGTCATTCGAATTTTTACTGGCATGGTGTTGAATGTGTAAATTGCTTTTGGTAGGATGGCCATTGTACAAAGTATGTTTTCTCCCCTCAGTGTAGTCCCCTTGAAATTCCCACTACCAGTTCACCTATGCACCATTACCATAGTCCCTTGTTAACTTCCCACCCCTGTTTTGTTCCTCTTCCCTCTTCCTCCCATGCAGAATGTGTCTGATTTATAGTTGCCTATCAGTTTTGATTTTTAATTTACTATAAAAAAGTATGGAACACTTCACGAATTTTCATGTTATCTGTGCAGGGGCCATGCTAATCTTCTCTGTATTGTTTCAGTTTTTAGTATATGTGCTGCTGAAGTGAGGAATTTTGATACTCCTTTCTTAATGGCTCAGTAATATTCCATGTATGGATCTATCAGACTTCCTTTGTTCTTTGGTTGATAGGCTGTTTCTGGTTTTGGCTATTATGAATAATTTGTGTGGATATACATTATCAAATTTATTGGGTATATGCTTTAGAGTGGAATTCCCAAATCACATGGTAACTGTTTACATTTTAAGGATCTGCAAAATTGTTTCCCAAAGCAACTGCATCATTTTACAGTCCTGCCTACCAGTGATGTATAAGGACTCCATTTTCTCTGTAGCCACACCGATACTTGTTTTTGTCTTCTATTTTCACCATCCCCTTCATATATTTCCCTAATGAGGAATGATGTTGAATATATTTTTCTTGTGTTTATTGGCTATTTATGTGTCTTTGGAGAATAAAACAACCTTATTTAAAAATAAGTAAGGATATGAATAATGGACATTTCTCCAATGATTCAGATATATTTAGTCCCCTTCAGTGGATTTTTTATTTTTTAAGACTTATTTGTGAATACAAGAGCTGGTGTGCAGGCCAAAGGTGGGAGGGGTGAGAGAATTCACCAGAGACAGAGTGGGGAGCAGAACAGGCAGACTGACTGAAACACACTGCTGAGGGGAGCAGCGGGCAAGACAGGAGAGGTCTTTTGTGCCACATGGGTCAGTTCCCTGGCTGGGGATTAAACTCATGCTGCAGTGGCTGCAGATGCTTCATAGTGCTGAGACTTGACCCCTTGTACCACCAGGGAGGCCCTGATTATCTTTTAACATTTTTAAAAAACTGAAATACGGAGTTTATCACTTTTAAGTGAATAATTTAGAGGCACTCACTACATTTACAACATCACATAACCGAACAAAAACTCTGCAACCACTAAACAAACTCTTTTCCTCCCTCCTCCAGTCCTAGTAACCTCTGTTCTATCTTTTGCTATGAATTTGATTACTCTGGTTACCTCATTTAAGTGGAAGAATCATTTAGTAGTTGTCTATTTTTGATTTATAATTTTATCAAAATTATCAATGTTTTAGTTTGTGCCACCATTTCATTTCCTTTTAATGACCAAATAATATTCCACTATGTGTATAGTAGTCATTCCTCTTTTCCTGTATTCATGGTTTTCCATTTTCCAAATTCAGCTATGGTCTAAAAAATATTACATACAATAACATATTTTGAGAGAGAGACACACACACATTCTTTTCATTCACATAACGTTTATTATAATCAATTATTACTCATTTCCCTCTTACTGTGCCTCATTTGCTAATTAAACTTTATGATACGTATGTGTAGTATATAGAAGGCTTAGTTCTATCTGTGGTTTTCGTCATACACTGGAGGTCTTTGAATTATACTCCTTGTGTATAAGCGGGAACTTCTGTTTATCACATTTTGTTTATTCTTTGTTGATGGACACTTGGCTTAATTCCACCTTTTGTGAATAACTACTGCTGTGAGCATTACTATGCAAATACCTGCTTGAATATGTTTCTATTTTCAGCCCTTTTGGGTACTTACCTAGCAGTTGAATTGTTGGGTGATATGGTAATTCTGTAGTAGCATTTTGAAGAACTGCCAAGCTATTTTCCACAGGAGCTGTTCCATTTTTTCTTTTCACTTTCTTGATAGTGTCCTTTGAAGCACAAAAAGTTTTAAATGTCGATGGCTCCATTTTACTTTTTTTTCCCAGTTGTTTTTTCTTTTGATGTCATATTAAGAAATCATTGCCTAATCGAAGGCCAACGTTTTCTTCTGTGCTTTCTTCTGAGGTTTTTTGTTCTCATATTTTAAGCCTATGATCCATTTTAAATTAATGTTTGTATGTGATATGAAGTATAGGGACCCAACACCACACTTTTGCATGTGGGTCCCAAATTGTTTCAACACCATTGTCAGAAAGACCATTCTTTTCCCCCTTCAATTTTCTTGGTACGTGTGTTGAAAAACTAATTGATCATAAATGTAAGAGTTTACTCCTGAACTCTCAGTTGTTTCTCGATTATGTCCTACCTACATATGTAGCACACTGTATTATTTATTTATTGTCCCTTTGTACTTAGATTTTAAAATAGGGAAGTACGAGTCTTCCTACTTTTTTCAACTGAACAATATAGTCTTCCTACCCCTAAATAATGGAATTAATTAAATTTTAATCAAGTCTCTTTTTTACCGTTTCTTACTTTGAGAAATGATTTTAATTTCTGACCTTAATGAGCTGCATCATCTACATTGTCTATTTTCTTTTTTTTTTTAATTATTCATACAAGCACTGGGGTATAGGCCAGAGGTATGGGGTGGGTGGGTGGGAGGATCCACCAGAGACAGAGTGAGGAGCAGAACAGGCAGATGGACTGAAATACACTGCTGAGGGGAGCAGCAGGCGAGGCAGGAGAGATCTGGCTCCCCAGCTGGCAGAGATTGAACTGGTGCTACAGATCATACCAGCTCACAGTAACATTTATACTAATACTAACTAATCAAATACTAATAATCCACTGCAGTAATCATTTATACGTTCACTGGCACTTTATATTACATACACAAATTTTATATTACACACAAAAATATTACACAAGGTATTTTGAGCTATGTAAGTAATGAGTGTTACAGAAAAGAAACAGATGAAGGTCTGTGGGAATTTAAAGACGGTGAAGATAACTTTCCCCTGGGAGAATAAGGCACAGCATCACAGAAAAGATAGTTGAATCTTGAATTTAGTACCTGATATACAAAGGTGGACAAAATTGAAGAAGTTGTGTGAACAAGGCAGAGGTAGAAAAGCACAAGATTGTAGGTATTTCAATTTGGCTGAAGAAAAAGTTTAGAAAATTGGGGAAGTTGAATATTGGGGAAGCAGAGCTGGACATAGTTTTGTTAGTTGTATTTTTTATAATTATGTATCCTGTTCCCCATTTATGTAAACTCTTTGAAACAGCAGTATCTCTTCTACATTTAACCACCTTCAGCAGGGCTATGAGTAAGTATCTAGTAAAGTTTTACTGAATGTGTCAGTGTGTTACAGGACAGTGAGGGACACCCCAGAACCCCCAAACCTGTATACTCTAAATAGGTTCTGCCATTCACTGCATCAAGACAAAACATTTACGATCTTTATGGAAAGGAACTTTAATACAATTGGTGTGCAACAAAGAAAAGAAAAATCTAAATAAGCCTTATTTTTGAAACTTAGTCTCTAAGCTCTTTCTAGGTTTTCATTTTAAAGAATATTTTCTTAGTATTCATATTTCATGTAACTAGGAATAGTTTTAAAAAGAAAGTAATTAAAAGGTACGCCCAAGATGCTTTGTTGGACTATGTGTGGGTAACACTTTTCCTTTAATAGTTTTTTTAAAAAGAATTTTATATGATTGAGAAAAAGATTAGAAACATCAACTACAGTACTGAAGCAATGTTCATATCATTATAAATTCTTGGTACTGCTGTCTCCATGGAGAGAACATGTTATGCACAGACATAAAAAAAAATAGACAAAGAAATTAAATGCGTCTGCTTTCAGCTTTTTCTTTGTAATAGCATAATATATGCCAGTCTTTTTCATTTATATAAGTCAAATTATTCTTGATAAATTAGGGGATACATTTGAATTGGAAGTATGACAACTTTAAAAATCTATTTTCTTTCTTTTTTTTTTTTAAAGATTTTTTTTTGTTTATGCGTACAAGCACTAGGGTATAGGCCAGAGTGGGGAGGTGAGAGGATGCACCAGAGACAGAGTAGGGGAACAGAACAGGCAGATCAACTGAAACACACTGCTGAGGGGAATAGTAGGCGAGGCAGGAGTTCTACTGCGCCATGTGGGTCACCTCCCTGGCCTGCGGCAGGGATCGAACTCGTGCTGCAGTAGCTGTGGTTTGCTTCATAGTGCGTAGCTTAGCCCACTGTGCCACCAGGAAGGCCCTAAAAATCTATTTTCTAGAGATTCTTGTGGTAGTGTAATTCATTACTTTACAATATTTGTTTTGTTTTAAACTTTTTGTTATGTACTAGGTGAAAAGCCATTTCGCTGTGATGAATGTGGCATGAGATTCATACAAAAATATCACATGGAAAGGCATAAGAGAACTCATAGTGGAGAAAAGCCTTACCAGTGTGAATACTGTTTACAGGTAAGATGGTGATTTGAAATTCTTCCATCCTAAATTAAATTACAAAATAATTGTAATAAAATAAATTAGAACTTTTTGTAGAACTTCCCAAACTGTTGCTGATTAGAGTTATAATAGACAATTGGCTCAGCAAATTAGTTAGGAATTGCTTACATTATTACACTATCTTTATATTAATTACTTTTTTCTTTTCTTTTCTTTTCTTTTCTTCTCTTTCCTTGGTTGACCGAAAACACAAACTTAAAAACTCACTACCAAATTCTGAATTCCACAGTATTTTTCTAGAACAGATCGTGTATTGAAACATAAACGTATGTGCCATGAAAATAATGACAAAAAACTAAACAGATGTGCCATCAAAGGTGGCCTTTTGACATCCGAGGAAGATTCTGGCTTTTCTACATCACCAAAAGATAACTCACTGCCAAAAAAGAAAAGGCAGAAAACTGAGAAAAAATCATCTGGGATGGACAAAGAAAGCACATTGGATAAATCCGACCTGAAGAAAGACAAAAATGATTACTTGCCTCTTTATTCTTCAAGTACTAAAGTAAAAGATGAGTATATGGTAGCAGAGTATGCTGTTGAAATGCCACATTCTTCTGTTGGGGGATCACATTTAGAAGATGCTTCAGGAGAAATACATCCACCTAAGTTGGTTCTCAAAAAAATTAACAGTAAGAGAAGTCTGAAACAACCACTGGAGCAAAATCAAACAATTTCACCTTTATCTACATATGAAGACAGCAAAGTTTCAAAATATGCTTTTGAACTTGTGGATAAGCAGACTTTATTGGATTCAGAAGGCAATGCTGACATCGATCAGGTTGATAATTTGCAAGAGGGTCCCAGCAAACCTGTGCATAGTAGTACTAATTATGATGACGCCATGCAGTTTTTGAAGAAGAAGCGCTATCTTCAAGCAGCAACTAACAGCAGTAGGGAGTACGCGCTGAATGTGGGTACCATAGCTTCTCAGCCTTCTGTAACACAGGCAGCGGTGGCAAGTGTCATTGATGAAAGTACCACAGCTTCCATATTAGATTCACAGGCGCTGAATGTGGAGATTAAGAGTAATCATGACAAAAGTGTTATTCCAGATGAGGTACTGCAGACTCTATTGGATCATTATTCCCACAAAGCTAATGGACAGCATGAGATATCATTCAGTGTTGCAGATACAGAGGTGACTTCTAGCATATCAATAAATTCTTCAGAAGTACCTGAAGTCACCCAATCAGAGAATGTTGGATCAAGCTCCCAAGCATCCTCATCAGATAAAGCCAACATGTTGCAGGAGTACTCCAAGTTTCTGCAGCAGGCTTTGGACAGAACTAGCCAAAATGATGCCTATTTGAATAGCCCGAGCCTTAACTTTGTGACTGATAACCAGACCCTTCCAAATCAGCCAGCATTCTCTTCCATAGACAAGCAAGTCTATGCAGCCATGCCCATCAATAGCTTTCGATCAGGAATGAATTCTCCACTAAGAACAACTCCAGATAAGTCCCACTTTGGACTAATAGTTGGTGATTCACAGCACTCATTTCCCTTTTCAGGTGATGAGACAAACCATGCTTCTGCCACATCAACACAGGACTTTTTGGATCAAGTGACTTCTCAGAAGAAAGCTGAGGCTCAACCTGTCCACCAAGCTTACCAAATGAGCTCCTTTGAACAGCCCTTCCGTGCTCCATATCATGGATCAAGAGCTGGAATAGCTACTCAATTTAGCACTGCCAATGGACAGGTGAACCTTCGGGGACCAGGGACAAGTGCTGAATTTCCAGAATTTCCCTTGGTGAATGTAAATGATAACAGAGCTGGGATGACATCTTCACCTGATGCCACAACTGGCCAGACTTTTGGCTAAAAAAAAAATGTGTAAATAATACTGGCACTTTAGAACAGATTAATCAAGAGTGGGGTTACTCTGTGTAAAATGGAGTGCTGTACAGATTTAAGAGCAATGCGTTATAACAAGTTAAGCTGATACGAATAGCAAGATAATCCAATAACTGCATTTTGTTTGGTTAGTCAGCATTCTTTGAACTGCCTTACATGTTGTCACCTTTATAGAAGCAATGCATAACTTGTTTTAGATCAGAAACTTGCTATTCCACCTACACCAAGTTTAAAAGGAAAAAAAAAAGACTCGCACAATTGTTTCCTAACTGATAACATTGTACATTCTTAGGAGATTAGTAATTGTGTGAAATTTACTCATACTGTTTCTAAGTTTTTCAGCATAGTCATTGCACTTCAGCAGGGAATCTGAGTATACTTTACAGACAGAGTGAACTTAAAAGTTTAAATGTCAAGAGATTATGGCTTAAATAAATTAGTGTGTCCTATGGGGGTAAAAGAAACCACATCTTAAAAAGAATGATATGCCATATACCCTTGATTTTAATTTTGCATTATATTGACATGGTTTTTTTTTTTTTGAGAAAAAAAGTAATAAAAATCTGATAGTCTAAGACTCCACTATTTAAAAGCCTAATTACTTTTAAAATATGCATACTTTCAAACTTTACCAAAATAACTGTTGAAGCATTGACTTCTCTGGAAGTATGCATATTGGTGTCAGTTTCTTTGTACAGTGTACGTAGATATTTTTTATGATTTTTCATGTGCAGGTATCAAGGTTGAAATTTTAGTAAAAAATATTCTGTAGATTACATTCCCAAGAACATAATGCTTACACAAAATGTATATTCCACGTTTTAAAGCTTAATTGTATTTTACTTTACATATACACTTCAGTTAACATAGAGCACTTAGAATCTATTTGGTATTTTTGATTTCTCAAAGTAAAAAAGGAATTTAGATTTTTAGGTTTGATATGGTTGTGTCATAATCATCTCATAATTGACTTTTAATTTTGGCAATAAAAGGAAATTGGGTATCTTTGGAAACTGTAAAACCTGGTTTAATCCTTCTCTTTCTAGAATCTTAATAGATTGGATAATTAAACAGTATCCAGAGAACTAAAGAAATGGGCATTTTAATTGCTTATTTTATCTTGAGTTACTTTTTAATGAACACACATTACAATTTTACAAACCAAAAGTGTTTACTAATCCTAGTAACTACAATTTCTTTTTCAGCTAGATGAGTGATCGGAGACTTTTTGTTGCATTTCAAAATCTAAATAAACTACAGACTTTATCCTTATACCACGAATGTTTTTTTTTAATACTTTTGTCTTAAAATAATACAGCATGGTACAATAAATAGTGCTTTTATATATATATAGATAGATATATATACACATGCATACTTTTCTAAAGAATGATGGTTTGAGTTACATATTGGGCAGTTTAGATTTTTGGAAAATAATAGTAATACTGATTTATCCTCTTTAATTTGTTCCAACTTTTTGGTTTTTAATTTTAGATTTCCATCATCTTTGTCACAATGCACATATTGATTAGAACCAGTGATAATTTAAAATTAATACCCTTGGAAGATGAAACTTTATTGTTGTTAATTTCCATCTTAACTTTTATATTAACCCTACAGATCTGCAGTCTTTGTTTCAGTATAGAATGTTGTACATTTAAATTATTTTCTTTTATTTAATATTATCCCAAGACTGTTCTCATAAAGAAAGGGGACAAAGAAACACCCACTTTTAACATCTTTCACATTTATTTTGAATATATTGTGTTTTATGGTAAGGAATATAAATTATGTTTAATGTGGTTTTCTCTACACTTTGGTTATTAAGCTTTGCTTGAAATATTAATTTTCCCATTTGACAGCTTTCTTTGCTGCCAAATTTATCAAGAATTTTGACTTCTTTGAAGTAGGTATTTAAGTTCTGCCATTATTGACGCTTAAGAATGTTGTGTGTTGTGTTGTACATCACAGTTGCAAGAAGGCTTAATGCAGGTGAGATGTTAAAAATGGAACTGTGCTCATACTAGGTAGGCATTTGTATTTTTCTCATATTATTGAAGATAATAGGATTTTATTTGCTAAATTGATTTTTTTTAGTCTGATAAAAAATTTTGTTTCATTGAGAATTTGATGTAATTCTTGGTACAGCATGAAGTTTTTTGTTTCAATATCACCACCAGCACGGTTTTTAGAATGTGACTCAACTGCTAAGCAGTTAGGATAAGCTTAGGAAGGAAGGCCTTTGAAAATGGTGGTTATTATGCAAGCAGAATTTCAGGTGTTGCATTCCTGTCTTCAACACATTTATTTAAGTCTACACAATGGCAGATTTTTCTACCATATTAGAAGCATTTTTGAGATCAGTGATACTTTGGCATAACTTATTGACTTACCATTTAAGTATAGACATTGCTCTCTTACTGTGAAATTCTCAATGCCTACTAGAGTTACCTTATATTATCATCATATGATAAGCATCTCAGCAATTTGGGTTTCTCCACTTGGTTCAGAAAGTTTATTTCTCTCTGGGCATTAATTGAGAAAGCAAGGCTGCCTGTGCTGCTTTAGATCAGAATATTGAGGATATGAGATACCCTTTTACAATTTGTGTTTGACATTTCTCTCAGTGAGCAAAGTGTTCTATTAAAAAAAACCTACTCTTAACACCCTTAAGCTTTTTGGTCAGTGTGAGTGAGGTATGCTTTTTTCACTTGGACCTACTCTGACGTTTGAAGATTGGAAACATCGTGTTAAATGACGTAATACTTACTCTTGAACATCTTCTAAAAGCAAGGTTTATTTTTTTTAAACTTCTTATTGCACACACATTTCATCTGGTTCAGAATGTTTGAGTGGCTCCTAAAGTTTGAATCTACTTGCAGATTTTCTATTTGATACCTTAGAACTCCATCCTCTTAGCTCTGACTGAGGACTATCAGTCGCGGCATTTTCTCTGAGAGGCAGAAGAGCCTTATGCTCAGGGTAGGCTTTCATTTCCACAGGCAAGAGAAATTTGCAAAGTGCTAGCTAGGTTAGCTGTTTCATCGCTTCTATCATTGTATTAATTTGGGTTTTTAAAGGGCTGTTTAAAAAAAAAAAAAAAGCCGGGAAACTTTAAAAGTAGGCATTACTGTAGTACTGCATTTCTTAGAACACTTAAAGTAGAATTTGTTTTTTCACAGTATATTTACTTGAAGAAGCACTATTATAATCAATGAGAAACTTCTTGACTGCAATTTAATTTAAAAATTTTCCGTTTCAAATTGCTTTATTTCAGGGAAATAATTTTCCAGTTGTTTTGCTATATTCTGCAAATAAAAACCATGTTTCCTTTTTTCACTTAAACTTTGGTAGGAAACAAACTAAAGCAGACAAACATTTCTTGTTGTGTTTGTTGCTTTCTTTAATCCAATGGATAAAAAAAGTAAAACCCTGTAAACATTATTTTATTTTTTTATGCAATACCATGCTGTAAATATGGTTCATCAAATAAGGATGTACCTACGATTGAATCTTTAATTCTGCACAGTTAGAGTTTATATATAAACGTGTCTTGACAATCAAGGACTTTTATGTGAGTCTTCCTTTATGATGTTTATTAATGTTATGCATTCCATTTGTTTTGAAGTGAGTACCAATGTGCTAATTTGTATTGTCTGAAAGTATGTAATGTTTTTACAGTTTGTTTTTAAGAATCTGTAAATATGTACAAACAAATCACAGTACTGCTTTATGTTAGAAGGCATATGATGTTGTACTGTATGTAAGCAATAATACATAGCAGTGCTAACTTTACAAGTAGCATCAGGAAAGTTCTAAAAACATTTCAGAGTTATTATCCTTATTTCATTTAATAATGATTATCTTTAATCAGTTTTTATAAGCAAATTCCACTGTTCCTCCTTTTGGAACGTAACACTGTTTACACAGCATAATTGAAGTTGCAGGGGAGACAGGCTAAATCTGACTTCATCTGTATCACTGTCACTAAGCATTGAATGGCCTTACCACTCTTCTGCAAGATGGAGGAAGACCGCAAAACTTAGTGCCCATCACACTGAAGTAAGGGGGTGTGTTTTTTCCTGCTTCTGTACTGCTACCTGACTTTGTGGTTTGCTTTGGATTTTAATATTTGTTTCTTTTTAGCTTCAAGTCCATAGGTTTTGAGGTGACTTCAGCTCCATTGTGAAATAGATAGTTCTCTTCGTATTTCATAGCTACAATTCAATAATTCTAAACTTTCTACTTTGATTTTTAGATACTTATTTTTCAAGCTTGATTTCTCAGCTGACCAGATGAATTTATTCAACTTCAATACAAAGAAAGACAAACCTATTGTAGTTTGAATTGAGTAGATATTATAGTGTACAGAACAGCTAACTATTTGAACACACACATCACTGCTTTAGAAATAAAACCGCCAATTTATAAATGTATATGACCTACATTTTATAGGAGAAATGTTTTTAAATGCTAGTCATTTATATAATGTGCTTTGAAGGATTTGCTAGTCCACTTCTGTCACTTTTTAGTACACTGGTATCTTTTATATGTAATGTATGCTTTTTATTATTGTAGCAAAGCATTTCAGTAGAAAGAATTTTGCAACAATATGGGGGAAATTTTTCATTGTTGGATTTGAATTATACTGGATTTTATCTGTGTAGTCTTACTTGTCTTTATTTTAATGCTGTCTGGAAGGGAACTTGGTATCCAAATAAAGCAGGTAACCTCATTTTACTTCAAGGGCATACTGTGTAGTGCTGAATTTAATCTGGAAATCTGATGATTTTGAAAAAAAAAGTTTATAAAAAATTGTACAGAAGAAATTAAATGTGTGATGGAAATCCTGATGGTGGAGCACGTTGAATTTTCTGATCTATAGTTATTTTCCTGGGATCCCCTTCTGCCTTCTTTGTATTTCACCCAATAAAGGAAAAACCCTGTCATTGAACCGGGTAGGATAATAGGACATTCTGACTATACAGTATTAATTTTCCTATTCCATTTTCTTAACCCTTTCTCAATCATTGTAAATTCTTATTTTCTATTTACTATTGATAATTAAAACATGTACATAATATAGATGCTGTTGTATAGAACTGAATTAGGTCACTGTGTTTGAATGGGTAACTAAGCGGAAATCTGGATACTGAGAGTTCATGAAGTGCCAGAACAAATTTGCAGGAGAAAGGGGGCATCATGTGTTCTAGGAAGGTCACAGCAGCTGTTTCTTCAACCCTCTGGGAAATCATTGTAAAAGAATCTACTGCAAACTCAGTGTCTGTGGGTCCTTCCTCACCTCTCCCAAATATACGAACACTAAAATTTCAGAATCTACTCAGGTGAAAATTGCTTTGCAATGAAACTTACCACATTGAAATTTTCACTGTTTAAATAAGATTTGTGATATTTTTAAATATAAACTTTCACATCAGTAGTCAACAGCCTGACAATTGAATTCGGTAAGTCAATATATTTTTTAAATACATTCTATCCTCCAAATAGAATTGTTTTTAGACAATTGTGGGAGGATTTTTTTTTTTGTTTAAGTGCATTTTTTTAATTGTCATTGTAAAAATAAAATCCTGTTTGACCCCATATTATGCCATGGGTGAATTGTTGAGCCTTTATAATACATGAAAGCTTGTTTCATGCATAATCATGAAACAGAAATGTTCCTTAAACTGACCTATTGCAGAGGTTTAATGAGTTTCACAACTAAGGACATTATTGTCATGTAGTTAATATTGCCACTTGGAGTTTATAATACCATTTAATGTATTATGGTACAAAAAGAAGTTTTATTTTAAATTGAATTATTAGACTATACATACAAATTCTGCATTTTAGATGTGGACACTGGCTGAATAAAAAGTACAGCATACAGTTTTATGAATAATTTTCTCGTTGAATTTTTCACAGTATTTTGAACCAAATAACTACTTGTAAATATTTTTAAATGGTATATTGATTAATGTTTCAAAGAGAAAAGGAAGTCTGTATGGAATTAACAGTTTGTTATACAACAAATTGGGCAACAGCAAAGCCTTTACTGTAGCTTTGCATAGAATGTTGTTAATGCTAAAATGCAAGAGTCAAATGTTACTCTTGTCAACACTTTGTAGAGCTAAAAAGACTTTTTTTTTTCTTTATAGATAAGATTATTTTAGCTCACCTTTGTACATGGGATTTTCTTTTTTTCATTAGTGGAGATAGTTTTGTTTTCACCTTTTACTACCTTGTAGCCCCCTGTCTTGTGACCATTGGGGCACACTGTCTACGGGTAGGAGTGCAGTCTGGGTTCTTGAAAACATGAACTAATTGGACTTTGCAGTTCCTAGTTCCCCTGGCTTTATTAGCATGGTGCTTTAACCAGTCACACATAATATCAATGATATTTTCTCTAATGCATTTCCTAGATGCTATTTTTCTTGGATGATTAGGAACTGTAGGGAGAGAGGTGGGGAGTTCATTCTACATGATACTTCTCCCGCCTTCTGAAGAATACAAGAAGAAATAAAATTGAAGTCACTCAGATTGAAGTGTTGTCATTGAGACTTATTTGACAGTTTATGCTCAAAAGAAAAATTTATGGTTATATGTTTGGGAGATTTAATTTTTTCAGAATGCTGCCTGTTTCCTTCATTTCCCACCCTCCCACCCCATCCTGTGATGAACCTGATAAGTTATTAGAGTGAATTACATCCTTCTTAATGGATAAAGATTCAGTGGAAGTGAAAATTTCACTAAAGGTGAAATTTGGTCTTGTCATTTTCTTATGCCATTTTCAAATATCCTTAAAGGACATTTACAGTAAAACATTTTACACACATGCAGATATATGTACATGAGACCCGACATGTAAAATGTGGTATTATAAGTAAAAGTGGCATTTCAAAGTGATTTTTAAATTACTGGAAAAGCTCACATTTAGAAATGGGCTTGAATTGTAAAATAGACATTTAGCCTTTGCATATTTATATAAATGAGCCTTACAAACTTGTGACTTTCTTATTTTCCCCAACTTCTCCCATTCATATTAAGGCTAACGTTGATGCCTATGTCAAGGTGATGAAGGGGGCCAAAGTAAGTGACAGTAATTGTGTTTGCTATTGATTCAAACCCTTATTTGTTGGGAGCATAGTAGTCCTTCAAGCATTGGTTATCTACTTAGTTAAAGGCATTGTGCTAGATGCAGATGAAGGCTAAGTCTACTAACATTTTCTGAACATCTGAAAGATGTTTATAATGGTATCAGTTTAGGGTGCAGTATTGTACTTTAGATTATTAAAGCAAATATTGAGTGTTAAAATGTTTGGGTGCTGTGCTGATTTATCTCAACAAATGGATTAGTAGTGGTTTCCCCTATTTTAGAATAATTTTCTAAAATTATTAAGTTTACAGTATTAAGTTTATTCCAGAAAGATAGACTACAAGCCAATATAGTGGAAATGGAAAACTAAAAAATTAACCCAAATGTATGGGTAAGATTCAAACCTGTATTGGGGAAATGAGACAGTAAATGGACTTTGTTTGGAAGGAAGTCACCTATTGCAGGAGTGGGGCATTATCTGAAGGTGAAATATACCAGAGGGTCACTTGTACCCCAAGGAAGGGGGTGTTGGGAGTGTTGGAAATGGACACTTTCTTGAAAGGACTAACTGAATCAGTGCTACCCACTCTAGCACTGCCAGCAATACTAGTACTGTAAATCTCTTGATGTCATATGCCACTAGTCAGTATTCCTGTAGATTAAGACTGTGTTTGATGCTCTTCATGTCAAGACATTTCTACAAGTTCCTAATTATCTGAGACACTCTTCCTTAACTTCAAGATGTTTGGGCCACCGTAGAAGTTACCTTTAAATCTCCAATATGATAGTCTCCCTTTGTTTCTTTATGGGAACTCTAGCACACATCTTTTGCCAATGACAATAGAAGGGTCAAGGTTTATTGCTAGAGCACAGAACTAAATGATGAGATCCAATTGTGTAAACGTGTTCAGAACAACTCGGGATTAAACAGGGAGCTCGCTGAAAACATTTTCCCAAGCTGACTATCATGATTTGCAAGCCTTTTATGGAACGGAATGGCATAATCAGTGTTGCAGGAGCTGTGTTTTTATTGAAGTGATTATGAGACTGGTGCCTGAAGTTTGGTAATATTCTCCAGGCTGCTTGGGAAGATAAAGAGCAGTGAAATGAGCAGAGGCTTAGTATGGGAAGACCTTTAAGTAGTGGCTGTAGCTTGATTTATCTCTTCTTTGTTCTAGTCCTTCCTGAGATTGTTTTTCATCTGTAAGTTGGAGATGATAATAGTTAACAGTTTACTGTGAATATCAAATCATTTGAGATAATTTGTAAACTACAAAGCTCCAAACATTTCCTAGTTCATATTTTAATGGTTGTATAAAGGCAAGTGGTACATAAAGCAGTGTTGGAAGCCTCATTTTATGCACAGCAGAGATACTGACATTATCTTTTAAAAGACTGGAGAATAAAAGACTTAAAAGACTGGGTCTGTCTGTTTGGATTTTACTGACCAGCAAGGAATAATTAGTGAGATGAAAGTGGTAGGAATGTTGTAAATTTATGATACCATTATCATAAACCCTGGAAAACATAGAACATTATGGAGAAAGTTGTGTTTCCGTGAATGAGAAAAATCAATCATCAAACAGTAGTCTTTTTTTAAAAAAAGATTTATGCATACAAGAACTGGGGGGCAGGCCAGAGGTGTGTGTGTGTGTGTATGGCGGGGGCAGGATGGGAGGGGAGGGTTTGAGAGGATTCACCAGAGACAGAGAATAGGTGGATCTACTGAAATACACTGCTGAGGGGAGCAGTGGGTGAGACCGGAGAGGTCTATTGCACCATGTGGGTTGGCTCCCGGGCTAGGGATGGAACTTGTGCTGCAGTGGCTCCAATAGCTTCATAGTGCTGCGACTTAACCCCTTCCTTGCGCCACCAGGGAGGCCCCCCAATCAGTAGTCTTGCAAGGAGATAAAAAGAGGCAGGAACAAAAATAATTATTAAACTCTCAGTATAACTCAAATCTTTGGTCAGTCGTGGCTGATCAATGAAGTAAAGCAAATCTCATGGACAATAAAATTGAAATGTTCCAGCCTACTTCACCAGGCAGGAGGAAGGGGCATGTTTATTAGCATGGAGGTGGTGGACTGACTTTCTCACCTTTTTCTCCTGCATTTATTTTTCTTTTACCATTTATCTCCATTCTTTACTCGCTCCTTTGTTTCTTTCCCCAAATGATTGTGCTGCAGCAGGTATATTTACTAAGTGAAAGCAAATGATGGTATGTGAAGCCCATTTTCTCATGCAAGTTGGATTTATTCTAAATGTTTTTTAGTATTTCAGGGAACTTCAGAACTTAATTACTCATTGAATTCGTTTGTTGAATTGGCTTAGTTTGTAAAATTCTAATGGATCTTTTGGTCACAGAACATAGTCCATCGCACAAACAGGAAAGAATGAACAAGGCTGTGAGGGTAAAAGAGAGCAGCAGTGAAGGTATTAGAAATGATGGTGGAGATTTGATGATGCTATGATTGGGATTCCTGGAAATGTAGTATTTCTGCATTTAACCAAGAACTTTAAACGAGATTCCCAAAAAAGGCAAAATGGCTAGAGGGGGGAGAAAGCTCCCTTATTGAGTGCTGGACCTGTTTCCCATACCCTAGAATATTAATGAGTCAGAGGGAAGTGGCTGGACTACAGACCTCTAGGGCCACTTCCTTCCCCTTGACACCTCACCATCCTCTGAGGAGCAGGACAGCCAGGACTCCACCAATGAGCAAGCGAGTCCCAACCCTTTCCCACTCCTGTTGCATAGGAACAAAGAAAAAAAGGAAAAAAGCCCGCCATGTTCACATGTATGACCTTCATGGAAAATGACCAGTGCTGGATGTGGTTAGATAAATGTTCTATGATCTGATCAATCAGGTCGGCACTTCATGGGAAGCAGGACTGGTGACTATTTCTCATCCTTTTGAAACTTCCCTTTATTATTGCTACGGCCCAAGTCACCTTCAATTCTAGCTTGGGCCCCTATGAGTTTCTGCACATCTGCTCTTGTTATTCTCCAGATCTTTCTCCACATAAACAACCCTTCCAAAACCCATCAAATGCTTTTCTTAATTGCCTTTAAGTAAATACTGTGCTCCTAACTTCCCACAGCCCCAGCCTCCCCTACACTGAGCCCTGATCCTCTCTGCTCTTTCACTACTGAACCATTTTCAGCCTCTTAGACTTGGTCATGGCCAGTCTGCCACAAAAACATTTTCTGTGCACTATCTACTAGTGTCTCGTCCCCCGTCCCATTTCAGCCTCAGAATCAAAGCTTACCCTGACCTCCCTGATCAGGTCATAACTACTTTTCTGCCCCCACCTAATGCCCTCTACCTCCCTTCACACATGGCCATTTCAGAGTCTCAGCCCATCTTAGCACAGGCGACTATGGTGCAAGCTTATTAGTGTGAAGATTTGAGTAAGGTCTGTCTGCTACTCCCTCCCAGCGCTGTCTTGCTCCCCATTCTGTGTCAGCGTCAGGTACAGTGCTTGGGGACCAAAAGGTATTTGGTCAATATGGCAGGAAGAGTGCTTAGGTCCCCTTGACTTGAGTGCTTCAAGGAGCTTGCGGCCCTCGTGGGGAACTGGGCTTTGTGGCTAGCAGCAGTGAGACCGGAAACTGGTCGTGTGAGATTCGAAATATGGGGAGAGATGGTGCTTTCTAAAACAACAGAGAGCTGGGTTTGAATCTCAGCAACATTCTCGAATTTTCCTAACAACTCAGTCAGGTACGCTTAACAGGTCTGATCATTAATTCTGGGTTACAAATGAGGAAACAGGTCCAGACACATTAAGAACTTGGATGGACAAGGTCACAGAGTATAAAGGTAGAGTCAGGCCTGATTCCTCTCATCTAGACTTTGAAGGCCTGTCCTACATATATGATATTAAGCAAATGCTGAAGACCAATTGCACCATTATGGCAGTCCAGTAAGACTGCCACTGTCATCCATAAAACCAACAGACCCTGTTCAGTAGACTTCCCTTTGCACCCACAGACCTGATGCCAGGTGGCTGATAGCGGGAGAACGGCTTTCTCTTGTCAGAGGGCAAACCCCCAGAGTCAACAAGTAGCTTAGATCCTGAAGGAGAAACCTCAACAGGAACTGGGGACAACTGACAGCAGAATAGCAGGACCCCTCCCACTCCACAGCTCTGCCAGGAAAAGCCAGAGCCTGATTAGCATTTCTGCTGTCCTGTCCCATCTCTGCGAAATAGAAGCTGTCAGGCCGTTGAGGGCCGTGAGTCTCTGTCAGGTTTGCATTTCCTAAGTCACCCAGTTCCAACTCCCTGTAACGCCGGACAGTCCTCTCAGACTGCTTTCTTGTATCTGGGACTCTTGGAAACACAAGACCAGGAAGAAGGAAAAGTATTTTTCTGTCTTTTATCTTCACCTGAGTCAAAGAGGCTCATTGTGCATAGAACCTGGTATTGGAACCAGACCTAAGTTCAAATCCTGACTCCACCTCAGAGCCAGTAAGTTTTCCTGAATATGTGCAGGTTCTGTGTTTTTTAAAGTAGGAAGGCATGCCCAGGCTGGTACATGACAATAACTACGAAGTATATGATTATTTAATATAATATATAATAATGATGTAGAACTCTATATGTGTAGTGATACAGTAAATTACCTGTGCTCCCTAATTGATATATTTCACATCCCCTTTTTGTTATTGAAAATTATAACTGGAGTAAAACACCGTTTTTGACAGTATGTATTCTATCTATCAGGTATTTTTAGGGGAGGGCAGAAAATACCCTGCTGTTGACATCAAAATTGGTTTTCAACAATGGTTGTACCTTAGAATCACTTGAGTAACTTAAAGTAAACACAGATGCCTGGGCCCCACCCTAGACCCAGGTATTGATGTTTTCTGAAACTACCCCCCATGATGGTAAGATCACTAGCCTAGCGGACCCAACTCTTGTGCTCCTATTGTCTCTAGTTCTAAAGCCTAGTTGTGAGATCTAGTTTTGTATAAATACATATTTACACCATGATACAATGTTTTCACACTTCTATTTTCATTGACTTTGTCCAAGCGCTGATCCCTTGCACGGTTCAGACTTCCTGACAAATGGGGTCATTTTTCATGACATGGTTTCTTCTTTAGGCTTCACAGAGAAGGCAATTACCAGCATCAACCACTGGAAGGAAGAAAAATGAAGAAGCTTCTGTCTGTGGCTGAGGGGGTAAGAGCCACAGACAGCAACCTCACCGCCGTGGGCTTCAGCTTGAGCTTGCGTCTGAGTCGTAGTGAACAGAAAAATGGTGAGTTTAAAAACAATATTATGTAACAGGACAGCAGTAACAGTGAATTCAAACAAAGAAATGAACAAAAATACCGTGAAAGGAAAGGAAACTCATTTCACCTTGGTGATCTATTGCTGAATAACAACTTACCTCAAAACTTCATTGTTCAAACAACAACCACGTGTTATCTTTCATGGCTTCTGGGATCGAGAATTCAGAGTCCAGCAATGACAGTTTGTTTTTGCTCTATAATATATGGGACCTCACGTAGAAGAATCTAAGGCTGGGGACTAGAAATACGAGACCATCTACGTGGGCTTTCTGTGTGGCCCGGGCTTCCTTACAACATGAATTCCAAGGGGAGCGCTTTGAGAGCGAGGGAGCCAGAGGCTCATCAATGTCCTCAGGACTAACCTAGGACATAGTTGCTTCCTTTCCACTGTTGGTCAAGGTGCATACAGTGGTCCATTCAGACTCCAGGAGAGAGGATGCAAACCCTGTCTCTCTCTGCGGGAATGTCAGTGCCATATTGTAAGAAGAGCACATGGGCTGGATGTGTTAGTACACTCATCTCTGGAAAATGCAGTCTGTCTCACATTTGACTTTTAATTTTCATGTTTGTTCCTATTCCAAAAGAAATGTGTTCATTGTAAGAAATAATTCAACAAAAACCCAGAATTTGTACAACAAAGTAGATTTCCTCCACCACTTTGCAATCTCAACCCCACTCTCTAGTGATAACCACTAACAGATTGATGCATAACATATATACATATTTTCCCATATCAACTATACACATACTTGCTTTTAAAAAAAAGTAACAAACTATACACATTATTCTGCAGCTTACTGTTTTTTCCTCATTATTATGTGATGAAAAGATGTGCTCTCTTAGCACATATAAAATCCCGTTATTCTTTTTAGTGCAGGCTGTCGCAGTATGACTGTACCATAATTTAATCGTTTTCTGTAAGTTTGTAGTTAGGTTGTTCTCATTTTCTTTTTTTTTTTAAAGATTTATTTATTTATGCATACAAGCACTGGGGTACAGGCCAGAGGTGTGGGGCGGGGGGTGAGAGGATTCACCACAGAGAGCGGGGAGCAGAACAGGCAGATAACAGAAGTACACTGCTGAGGGGAGCAGTGGGCACAGCAGGAGAGGTCTGCCGCGCCATGTGGGTCCCCTCCCTGGCCATCAGCAGGGATTGAACTCGTGCTGCAGTGGCTGCGGTTCGCTTCATAGTGCATTGCTTAACCCACTGCGCCACCAGGGAGGCCCTGTTCTCATTTTCTTAAATCTGACAAATTAGTGATGCAATGAACATCCTTTACTAGGTCATGTAGTATCTTAAAAATTGAATTGTTCTGTAAAGGATATGCAGAATATTTTTCAATGGGACAAGAAATTTTTTAATATCATTGTTATAACATAAATCTACATTACTCAGGATACACCTTTTTTCTTTGCAAATAGATTTCTCTAGCTTTCAAGTGAAGAAACAGATACATTTGTTTCTAGGTTTAGAATGTCCTTATAAGTTTCAAAGGAAACTTCTCATTTACTTAGAAAATGATGAGTGGCAGGAAGTGGGTGGTTATGAAGAAAGGGGTGGATTTCCTTTTCTAGTGATTTCAGCACAGGTTGATATGGAATTAAATGTGGATTTTTTTAAAAGTTTGCACTGATGTCTAGAGGAAGGTTCATCAGAAGGTGATGGCAAACAGGAAACCAACTTGAGGCAAAAACAGTGTCATGCGTGACCCCAAATTAATAATAAAGATGTAACATGGATGACAGCTGATTCTAAAAGTGTGACTGTATCGCCTGCCCACTTTGCCATCCTTTGTTTATAGATAGGCAAACTCACTTACTCTCAGATTCTTTCTGCTTGCAGAAATGGGTCATTAAAAACTCCTTTGCTGGGAGTGAAGTTCTGATCCATGCTACAGTATGAATAAACCTTAACATTGTATGACGTGAAATAAGTCTGTGATATAAAGCAGGTACTGTCCAATTCTACTTATATGAAATATAAAGAAGCAAATTTATAGACAGAAAGTACATTAGAGATTATCACTAGCTGGGAGTAGGGGAGGAGTGGGAAGTTATTAATGGATACTGAGTTTCTGTTTGGGGTGGTGAAAAAGTTTTGGAAATAGCAGCCGATGATGACACATTGTGGAGAATATAATTAATGCCATTGAATTGTACATTTTAAAATGGCATCTTTTATGTTATGTATCTTTCTACACACACAAAATCTCTGCTGGAGCAGGAGTATTCTGTCAGTGTTCCCATAGCTTTGCCTTCCCTTTGTTTTTAAAAGAGCAACCTCTATTTTTAGGGACTTTTACACAAAGGCTCAGCGTGGGCGTGGGAAGTACTCCCAGATGCCCTCCTGTTTCTCAGAAGCCCACATGGAAGCCTAACAAGTTATTTAAGGTTTAGGAAATATGCCAGATTGGAAATGGAGATAATTTAATCTCTCTGTATGTTAACTTTTTTTTTTTCTCCTGCAATTTGGGGTTCTGAAAACCTTACTTCACCCCTGGGAAATCCAGATCTGGTCTTGTTACAGGTGGTGAGGGTAACACTCTCACCGCACCCCCACCTCCTGCTACAGGCACACGCGCCTCAGCATGTGTGTGATTTCTTGGCAAGACTGTTTTAAAAACTATTTATTTTTTCTTGTATTGATTTGCCAATTGTGTACATAACTACAGAGGTTGGGAGTGCACCTTCACACCTGCCTAGGTGCACAGGCCTCGCTCACCCTCCACCACGTCTCCAGGGGCCATGCGTCACCTGCCCTCCCCTATCTCTTCTTTCCTCCCCTCCACCCCATCCCCTCCGGTAACCAAGTCCATTTTTCAGAGTCGAAGAATTACTTTTGCTGTACTTTTTAGCAAAAGAATTTTACTTTCTGCCACCTGGTTGGGGTGACCAGGCGCGCCCTGTGAGCCCTGCAGCTCAGTCTCAGTCTTTAGTCCGGGCTTTTGCACCTGTCCGGGGCTGTGGGGCCAGTGTGGAGGCGCGGCCTCCGGCTGCCCAGCTTCCTCACTCCTGTGTGTGGAGCCACACTGCAGCGCCCCCGACGCCGCGGAGTGCGAGGGCGCGCGTCTCAGTCCCCTTCATCGGGCCCCGGCAGCAGCGAGCGCATTGCACTAGCTGTCGAGGGCAGCATTGGTAGTGGCCTGCTATCTACCCGCACCCGGGCCAAGATTTCCGGGGGCTTCCCCCGGCGGGTCGGCGCGGTCCGGGAGCCCGCAGCCCTTCTGGGCCGCGGTGGGTCTCCCCCAGATCCCAGCCGAGGGGGAGGCTCCGCGGCTCCTCGCTCTGCACATGGATCCGAGACTCGCAGGTGCAGGCCAGGCGGGGCGCCGGTGCCGGGGCGGGACCCGCCTCGCCCGCCGGGCAGCTGCGGTCAGAACCGCCCGCACCGGGTCGGCCACGTGGCGGTGGGGCGTGGACGGGCGGGCCCTGCGCCGGGAGCTCGCGTCCCGGGAGCAGGTGAGCGCGGTGGGGCGGCGAAGGGAGTGCGCTGGGTGGTCTCGGACGGCTCCTGGCCCAGCAGCGCTCGGTCCTGCACTGAGGGGTCAGGCTTGGGTCCCCGCGGCCGGCTCCGGGACACGCTCTTCTCTCCCCCAGCCACCTGGCGCCGGCACGCCGGTCGGCACCCGGGCGCTCGGGCTCCACAGGAGGCCTGGGTTGGTTTTTTTGTCCCTTCCCGGGCCCCTAGTCCACCCTCTCTCCGCACCCCCGCACCCGCCCCCAGTTCCTGTGAGCCTGCTACCCCGGGCTGGGGGCGCTGCTGGAGTGGGCGTGGGCTGCCTCATGGAGGGTTCGCGTAAGTGTGGGGGCTCAAGGGACACGAGTCCGAGGGTGTGCGGTCTCTGGCAGTGGAGCGGATCTCAGTAAGTCTCGGGTGCCGTCTTGTAGTCCTAGTGGCTGAGGGCGAGGGCTCTCTCAAGGCCAAAGGCCACCTACGGCTTGGCTGGGGGCGGGGTGGAGTGGGAGAGGCAGCCGCAAAGGTGTGGGGACCTTTCCAGGGCCCCTTTGGCTCCGAACTCATAACCCCCCAAATCCATGCAGTCTTTCCAGCTTCTCTGAGCAAAACAGTGTTCGTTTCCCGCCATCCCCACTCCCAAATCTGGCCTGAGAAGTGACCAGAGAGTGGTCCCTTCCTCCCCACTGCTGACTACGGTCATTGGCCATATTCTTCTCACAAGAAGACAGACGCTCCTCTGTGCTGCTTCAGTCGTTTTCCCTTTTCCACCTTTCCCCAAAACGGTCTGAGCCCTTACTATGTTTCTCCCTATGCTGGGGTGCGGGGAACACAGGGTCAGCCACTGCACCAAGGAAAACTGAATCCCAGGGAAGACTGTGCTTGCTGATGCGAACAAAGCCCAAATAATGATGCTTAGACACCTTTTGCTCATCTTCCCTCTCCCTTCCCCTTCTCTTCTCCCCTTCTTCTTTCTGGCCCTTCTGCAGAGGGCCGCCAAGACAACCTCCTGATTGCTCCTCTTCTTCAGTCGTGGTTCCATCTATTTTCACTAGCCACCTGCAAACAGTTCCAGTGAGCAATGAGGCCCCTGCCCTGGAGAGAAAGGTTCACAAGGCAAACAAGATGGTGAGGGATGTGTAACTGTACCCTCAGGGACTGTACCCAGCTGGCCAGCTGACTGTGACCTCCCCACCCCACACTTAGAGGGAACTCAGGGAAGGAGGCAGCTGAGGGTGACTGTTGCTTTAGGACAGAGCAAAGATAGGCTCTGAAGGATGAGTGGAACCTCTTTGGGTACCATGGGCATGAGTTCCCATGAGGTAGAACAAGGTTTCTTCCTCAGCAGAAGACTGGTCTGGTAGAGAGGAAGAATGAACAACATGGACATAGACAAGCAGGAGCCCACCTGACTAAGGATAATGTTTATCTTCCAGAGGCGATAAACCTCCTGTCCCGACCACCAGGACCCCCATTTCGGTGAGAATGGCCCAGATGTCTCAAGTGCAGGAACTCTTCCACGAGGCAGCTCAGCAGGTAGGCATGGGCGATGTGGAGGTGTTTGATGGAATAGCCCGATGCTTGTGAGCAAGGGGTTCACCACACAGGAAGTTGAATGGAAACATTACAGTGCAGTATTTTAAAATTATCATCTCAGAGATGTATTTCGGTATCCCAACTTAATAAAAAAACATTTTAGCTAACTCTTAACCACCTGTGTACAGAAAATCATCTTTGGTATTATTAGGAGTGGCCTCCTCAAGCCCCCACCTGGCTCCATATAGGATTTCCATGAACAGGACTCCTTTTAATGTTGCATCAGATCAATGTAAGAAGTTAAATTTATTTCTAGAAAACTCATGTATACTGAAGCTAAATGGACTTCTGCATTCCCCGACATCTGTAGCTTTTTGTTTTCCTTTATCCTCTCCCTGCTGACCATTAGTCGTAGTAAATATGTAGAGTAGATATGGAATTTAAGTGGTTCTCTCCAGACACAGAAAGTCAGTGCCTCTACGAAACAAGGGCAAAACTGTGCTTAGGTGCTTGGGAAACTGCCTCAGGGATGGTGGAGGAATGCGAACCGGTGAGCTGCCCCCTCTTCATGGACACAGGCACGTGGAAAAGCAGAGCGCGTTGGCAGGCACGTGGTAAAAGCAGCAAAAGTTGCCGCCGCCCCGACTGTATTCATGAACCCTCATGCGAGCTCTTTGCTCTGAGCCCCAGAAATAGTCGAGAAATGAGTAGCTGCAGGACTCATTTGGACTAGACGCTTTTAAGTCCTGGGCGAAAAGACCTGTGGTTATGTGCTTAGTGTGTTCAGGGACCCTCAGGGACCTTGATTTGTCAGGGGTCTTCTGTTTATTTAGCTTAGTCGCTTCACCCTACTTCCTATGCGTTTTCCTTGGGTTTGCAAGACCGCACATGCATGGCGGGGAGGGTAGAGACGGGGACGAGGGCAGAGGGAGCACAAGGGACTGAGGTGACGGCGCTCGGGTGGAATGGTGCTGGGAATTCCCTGGGGACTACAACTGATATCAAATATAATTAAATACATTTTTTAAAATTTGGCAAATTAAAAAAAAAGAAAATGATCATGACTACCAATGGGCAGGCAGTTGCGCTGTGCTAACATTTAATGTTCATGGCTTCTCCTAATCTTTTTTTAAAAAAAGACTTATTTATTTGTTTATGCATAGAAGAACTGGGGTGTAGATCAGAGAGAGGTGCTGGGGCAGTGAGAGACTTTACCAGAGACAGAGGGGGAGCAGAACAGGCAGATAGACTGAAATACACTGCTGAGGGGAGCAGCAAGCAAGACAGGAGGGGTTTGCTGTGGGTTAGCTCCTTGGCCAGGGATCAAACTCAGGCCATCACAGTGATACTGCTGAGACTCCCTAGGCCACCAGGGAGGCCCCACTTTATCTGACCTTGACAGCAACATCCCAAAGTAGATATGATTATGTTGGTTTGGCAGACAAAAAATGGAGGCACTCTGAATCCAAGTCTGTCTGTTCCTACGGCCAGGCCTCAATCCTTTCTGCTATAATACCTCCTTTTCTGATGGCATGAGCAAAGTTATGCAGATGATAAAGCAACGGCCTGTGTGGGGAACAGACAGTAGGCTGGGTGGGTAATGTGTTGAAGCTGAGCTCTGATAGTGACTGGCCCTCCAGAAGCTTTTCTATCTTTACTTTAGTCTTGAGGATCAGGCATTCTAGCAAGAACATGCTTCTAGTGGGAAGACCGGCTGGTGGGTATTGGGCCAGACCCTGCAGTTCAGATCTGTTTTCTCTTGGTCACTGTGACCGTAGAGCAGCTCTAGGAAATTCTGACAGAGTGATGATGCTTGTGAGTTAGGTAGAGTGGTGAATGATTGGATTCTTGGTTTGCCTTTGTCTCAGGACCAGGTAGGGTAAAGGTGTGTGTGCGTGTGTGTGTGTGTGTGTGTATGAGAGAGAGAGAGAGAGAGAGAGAGAGAGAGAGAGAGAGAGAGAGACCAGATGAGAAGGGGCTATAGATCTGAGGCAAAAATACAGTAGTCACAGGTCCATATACAGCCTAGGTTCAAATACTGACTCTAATACTTTGTGACACTGGGCAAGTTATTTAACCTGGCTAAGCCTCCACTTCCTTAACTATAAAATGACTACAATAGTAGTAGAGAGTTAAGAAGATGAAAGAGATAACTCATGTAAATGTTTAGTACAACGCTCAGTTCATAGTCAACATTTGGTACATGTTGTGTAGTAATAAAACTAAGGCGGGGAGTATGTGTTTGGTGATGAGGTAGTAATATAAATAATCAGACGGTTCATTTGGCAAAGTCAAATGGAAGACCTAAGGCAGGAGTTCCAAATCCATAATGATTCCAGCGGCCAAAACCAGAGTGTGGAACATGGTCCAGTCCCACCTGCTGGGTGGGTGGTCCACTGAGGGGAGTGGGAGGCACTAGCTTAGACGTGTGTGGGTGTGTGCACCTCCTGAACTCCTGGAAGGTGTGAGACTTGTCCCAGGAGCTTCTGTCCTTGGGTGCTTTAGTGTTCGTTGTGTACTTGACCTGGAAATCGGGGCTCCAGATTCTGACTATGCCACCAGGTATACTGGCACCTTGGGCAGGTTACTCAAGGGTTCCAGTCTGTGTCTACAGCTGTGAGATAGGGTAAGTGTACCTGAGTTTTAGGGTTTCATGCCATACGTGGACGGATATGGCGAAGAGCCAATCACACAGTAAGCTCGAAAGACAATACCTGTTTCACGACTGGATGGAGCAGGTTTCACACTGAACCCCAGAGTAGCCTGGAAAGCAAGGGAGCAGCTGGTGCCAGAGGGAGGTGACAGGAAAGCAAACAGCAGTAGCGTCCGCCTGTGCTGGCCTCTGCCAGTCCCTGAGTGGAGTGGACGCTGACATGGTGTGTCGGGAAGACGAAGCAGGCAGGAGACGCCAGTAGCCTGGGAGAGGGCAGATGGCAAGCATCTAGGCCGTGTGTGGTCTGAAGGCCAGCAGAATCAAATGCTTTAGCAGTGGGAAGAGTGAGAAAATCTAGCTCAGCTTACCAGTGTCTTATTCTTGCCAGGATTTCTAGCTGCTCTGCAGACACTGAAACAGAAATCTCTTCATTATTATGGAATAAGGAATGCCTCCAACTAATCTGTGGCTTTTGTCCTCATTCTCCCAGGGTTGGATGGTCTCCAGGGAAACATAAAGGGATGCTGTGTCATGCTGTGGTGTGAGATGAGTTACCAAAAGCCACAGACTAGCCAGCATGAGTGACTCATATTCTTTCTTCTTCATCCAGCTTTCCTCCATACATTTGAGCTCCAGTAAGAGTAGGTCCAGGAGGACCCTTTCCTTGGAAGTCTGTGGGCTAAAGTCTGGTTGGCCTGAGCTAGTCCCTTTGGGAAAAAGCCCAGTGCAAACCCAGGGAGGAGGTGTCCCCACAGAGCATTCATTTGACCCACGTGTGGGAGGAGGGGTTTCTAGGTATATAAGGCTGGCTGGCTTCCAGCCTGTGACCACGTCTGACCCTGCACCATGCCCTCGCATTGCCTAATTTCCTCTTTTGTTCTCTCCCAATCTGCTTCAGTCACTGAGAAGGTCAGCGTGGCATAGCAAGAATAAGGAAGAGTCTGGGCAAGTTGTGGGGCACTGGTGGAGAGGGCAGTGCACCGACAAGAGAGGCACACAGAAGCCAACATGTTAAGAGGCCGGGGGTCCTCAGGCATCTTGTTTAGCACATCAAGAAATAAACCAAGGGGTTGATGACTTGTCCGAGGACACACAAACAGTGGCAAAGTCAGTGTGGCCCCAAGGCTACTCAGCAGGCAGTGCAGGTCGGGTCATCTTAGTGCATCCCATCTTTAGGCTAGAATATAATTTTGAGCATTGGTGTCAGGCTTCATTGCAAATATTTTGCTCTTATTAGCCAGCGTACAGTTAAGGACCAACTTATATTATTGCTATGTAATTTTTTAGGCCTATTTTGGCATCTTTTAAAAAAATCAGTATGCAGAAAAAATGTTCAACATCACTAGTGATCAGGGAAATACATAGCAAAACCACAGTGAGATACCATTTCACCCCAGTATGAGTGGCCCACATTAAAAAAACCAGAAACAAATATGGAGATAAAGGAACCCTGCTGGTGGGAATGTAAACTGGTCCAGTCACTATGGAAAGCTGTGTGGAAGTTCCTCCGTACACTAAAAATGGACCTACCATATGATTCAGCAATTCCACTCCTGGACTCTACCCAAAGGACACAAAAACACTAACTCAAAAAGAAACCTGTATGCCTATGTTTATTGCCTCACCATTTACAATAGCCAAGATAAGGAAACAACCCAAAGGCCCCTAAATAGATAAATGGTGTACCAAAGTTGTGGTATATTTATTCAATGGAATATTACTCAGCAGTCAAAAAAGACAAACTCATGCCATTTGCAGCAACATGGATGGAACTGGAAGGGGTTGTTCTAGTCAAAATTAGTCGAAGTAATTACAGTAAATACAGGATATTTACTATCACAGCAGTAAATACAGGATAGTCTCACTTATATGTGGAATATAGAACAACTAAATAAAGGTCAAGAAAATGTCAAAACTAGTGAGCTGACCTTAGAACTGAGGCATAGAGCAAAGGAGGGAGTGGGAGGTGGGGGCAAAACAAGGGAGGGATGAACACAAGGGAATATGGTGATGGTTCATGGGTGATTTGGTGGTGGGAGAACTACAACAGTGTAAGAAAAAAATTAATAAAAAATAAAAAGTCAATATGCACAGTGAACCTTGGCAGCTACCCACTGGGTCATAGCACATTGCTTAGTGGTGTGCAAAGAAATGAATGTGGTGTCAGGAAGGGAACCGGAGACGAGACCAGTTTGTCAGCCTCCTCTTTACAGATAAGGAAACGGGCTCAGAATACTTGGGTGGAAGAGAAGGAAGGGCTCAGATCTGGGACTCTGAGAGCTGCCACTCCTCTCACCCTCCCAGTTTTTGTAGACCATGGTGTTAATATTATTTTTAGGGGTTCTTTCTAGTAAGAAGGTTACAAATCATGAATACAAATGTAGTTGTGTTGTTTGGATAGAGCTCCGCGAAGTGAAGGGTGTTGTTAGCATCACTGCAGAGCCACCAGTGGTTCCGGACAGAACCAGCTATTGAAAGTGGCAGAAGAAAAGAGGGTTATGGTGCAGGAGTCTGTGGGAGAGAAGAAAGGACAGAAGTTGTGCTCAGCATTAAGATGTTTCTGAACATGTGGGCATTGTCACCTTTCCTCCTTGTCTCCTCTGTCTTCACCTCTTTCCATTTTAAGTCCTGTTTGTTACTCAGCCTAGGAGGCCAGTCTGAAAATGACAGGTGGATAGAAAGTGCCTATTTGTCAAAAGCAGAATGGAGCTTTTTGTTGTTGTTGATTAAAAAAACTGGAATGATAACGCTTTTAAAAAATTTATATATATTTGACATCAATTGTGGTCCCCAGGGAGTTCCCACCACCATTCCACCCGTGCACCATTACCTCAGTCCCTTGTGCTCTTTCTGCCCTCCACCCAGACCTCCCCCCCACAAAGTGTCCCTGATTTGTCCTTGTCTTTTTGTTTTTGTTGTGTTTTTTTAATTGTTATTATTCTTTGCCTTGGTCGCTTATTTGGTTCCTTTATATTTCTCCTAGGAGTGAAACCATCCAGTTTTTTTCTTTTGCTTTCTGACTTATTTCGCTGAGCATAATCCCTTCTAGCTCCATCCATGTGTTTCTATGACTGACTCTGGTTTATCTTTTTTGATTGCTGAGTAGTATTCCATCGTGTCTATGTACCACAGCTTCCCGATCCATTCATCTGTTTGTGGGCATTCAGGTTGTTTCCAGGTCTCACCTATCGTAAAGAGTGCTGCTATAAACATAGGGGTGCAGGTATTCTTTTGAATCAGTGTTTTTGTGTCTTTGGGGTATATTCCTAGGAGTGGGGTTGCTGGATCATATGGGAGTTCCATTCTTAGTAGATTGAGGAACCGCCACACAGCTTTCATAGTGGATGGACCAGTTTGCATCCCACCAGCAGTGTAAGAGAGTTCCTTCTTCTCCACATCCTCACCAGCATTTGTTGTTGCTACTTTTTTGGATATGTGCCATTCTCACTGGGGTGAGGTGGTATCTCATAGTGCTTTTGATTTGCATTTCTCTGATGACAAGAGATGTTGAGCATTTTTCATATGCCTGTTGGCCATTTGCATGTCCTCTTTGGAGAAATGAATGCTTTCTTCACTAAAATGGACTAGGTGGATTCCGTCTCATTTGCAGTCTTCATTTATGGACTAAACATGATGTGGCGAGGTCAATGTCAATGAGAGAAAATGTGTACTACTTAATTTTTCCCCCAAAAAGGGGGATTGTCATACCATGCATGGCCCCAGCAGGAACACCAGGTTTTGGTCAGGGGGCAAAAGCAGAGGTGTGGGGAAAGCCTGAGCCACACGGCCTAATTTATTGGGGTTCCTGTGGGAGGGACAAGGCAGGACAGAGTAAAAGGCTTGGGACTGACTAGTTTGAATAGTCTCAGCAGGTTCTGGGTTATAGTGGTCTCCAGTCACCTGGTATCTGACCCTGAAATGATTTCAGGCAGGGGATATACTGGTTTGCTATAGGAGAGTTAGCCAAAGGGAGCGTTTTGGGATATGGACTCAGAATTGGTTGGTTTGCACATGAAAGATGTGCTCCTAGTGAACCCTTTGCTCTCTTTAAGAATTGGTTAGCCCCAGGAGGGCCAGTCTCCCCTCCCTGTTATAACATCGTAAGATATAAAAAGTAAAAGCATGGTCAATGCATTCTGCCTAGCTGAGAATGAATGGACTAGGTGACTTCAGAACTTGTTACTGCCTTAGGTACATTTCATCTGTGACCAGATAGAGAAAAAAATTCAGCCTTTTCCATCCTTTGGTACATTGGGGTTTGCAGTGAGACTCCTGGGTGCTGTGTTAATGACTGAAATACTATTCTTGCAATTTGAGTAAGTACCCCTAGCTGGTGCTTAAATTTTGGTCTGCCCTAGTGGAACACCCTGACTCCCTATAGGGTGAGCAACTGAAGTTTAGCATACTTCCCCACTCATCTTATACTTTCTCAGGCCAAGATATCTGTCTTCAGGATGGTATTTTAGACTCAAGATAGTCCTATATTCATAGAGCGATATGAAATAATTCTAGTAGGATTTAAAGAACTATATATACCTCAGTATAATTCAGATCAGTATCTTTCTTGCTTTTCAATCATTGTCAAATATAATTAATGTTCTAAACTCATTTCTTTTTCTTCTGAGTTTTGACACCATAAACAAAGGGCTGATGTATGTGTCCACTGTGCTGTGCTTTGGAATAAGTTAGCAGGAAAAGTTTTTAGAGGTAGCACCTGTTCAGGTTTTCATACATTTCTAATAGGATAATGCTTGGCATTTCACTTCTCAGGAGAAAAATTGGTTCTGTTTACATTTCCTTTGTTTTATATTGGTGTATATGTGTGTGTTTTCTTTTCCTTGCAAATAGGCATAAAGAGAGCATGGATAGTGGAGTAAATACTGCTGGTCTGTGCGAAAGCACTTTGCTGTACCTTTCCCAGTCTGCAGCTGCCTTACAGGGCACAGCCATGGTCCCTGGCAGCAGTTCCAGAATTTAGGTGCTTACTGAGGAACTTGAAGCAATGGTAGCCTCGCAGTTTTCTCTACATGGAAGTAGTTATGTCTGATCCAGACAACAAATTTTCTTGAATATGAATCCGGTATTTCTAGAATTTAACTTAAAACAGAATGCTATAACCCAGTTGAGAAACTTTCCTTCTTTATTTTAGGCAGTTACCAGTAAAGAACAACGCAACATGAAAACAAATTATATTTTTAAAAAAGACACACAAACCTTAGGGACAGACATTAATTTTACAAAAGGCTTTACTACCTTTAACTATCCTGTTCATCCAATAAGTTCAAAATGTGTGATTCCATTCACATGCATTTTTTAGAGAATTCATGCATAAAATGAAGTTGAGCTATAAATAGTATTATTAACTGTAAGTCCACAAAAGTAAATTCAATTCTATTAAAAAAAAAAGTCTAATAGGTGCCTCCCTGGTGGCACAAGGGGTTAAGTCTCAGCGCTATGAAGCAGCATAAGTTCAGTCTCCAGTCAGGGAGCTGACTCACATGGTACAGCAGACCTCTCCTGTCTTGCTCCCTGCTCCCCTCAGCAGTGTATTTCAGTTAATCTGCCTGTTCTGCTCCCCACTCTGTCTCTGGTGAATCCTCTCACACCCCACACCTCTGTACTATACCCCAGTTCTTATATGCATAAATAAATCTTTAAAAAATTCTAATTAAATGACAGCTTTTCTTTAAATAAAAACAAATTGGTACTTTTTATCACGTAAGTGCTCCATGCAGTGAAAAGCATTTTAAACAATAGTGTTATAAAATGGAAACAATAGAGAGTGATATAAAAAGGTCTTCTTCCCCTCTCTTCACTCTTGTTCCCTAGAGACTGTCACTGCTAATGGTTTCTGGTTTTCCTTGTAGCTAAATCATAACTTTAAATAATATATGTATGCCTCAATCTTTTAACTGAGTTAATAAATTTTATATTTTTCTCTGTAACTATAATGAATGTGTTCTTAGTTGTTATGTAGTTGGTTATAAAAGTTGGAAGTCTATAAATAGCATTTGTAACAGTAATGTGTGTGTGTGTGTGTAGCTGAATGGCTAAGTGACTTCATTGGACTCAGGGAGAAAAATACACACTTTAACTCATTAAATTTCGCTGCTTCTGAGAAATAGGGTCTTAATTTCCTATAACTCTTCTGGTTCATATGCAGCTACTGCTGTTTCTCCCTACTGACCTTTAGGGAGGCAGTAATATTTTTCATGTATGGCTCAGTGGTAGTAAATTACTCTCTCCTTTGTTTACTGTACAAGTGTAGGAGGCCAACTTTTTTCATGAACTTCAAAAACATCATTTTTGCAGTGGAATGAATCTAGAAGTAGCTATGAAAATTCAGCTTGTCATCTTTCAGGCCAGATATTAAAATGTTTTGCAAAATGTTTACTAAGGCCTCTCTTTTCACTGTATTTTTTATATTGGGGGGGGGGAAAGTAGCTATTTTTCATAAAAATGTGTCATTCATTATAACAGATAATGGACTTATTGTTAAGTGAACTAATAAATATTTAAAAATATTTTTTTTGAGTGTGTGATATTGATAAGTATAACACACAAACAAAAATTTTGGGGGTCCTCAATTATTTTTAAGAATGTAAAGAGGTTTTAAAAGTATCTGTTTTAGAGGTTATGTATACATGTTAAACTTTTCATAATTTACTTAGAGTTAATATTGTACTGCTTCAATGAACAATGTAGGCATTTTGGTAATCACATAGCCCATTTACCAACAGCATAATCTTTTATGCTATACGTGCCATGTATGTTACTTCCAAGCAGTGATAAACCCCCAAGATAACATGATGCCAGTGATTGCCAGAAGCTCATGTTCACCTCTAGGATTAGCTGATTCTGGATTTGGAGCTTCTTAGATGCCTTAGGAGCCATCTAAGAAATTCCTCCAAGTGTCTGATGGGCTGATAGTATTTGATTTTTCCACTTTCTAGTTTAATTATAGTTTCATATTTGAAAGAAAAATCTTTTCTGTCCTTTGCATGGTAATTTGGAAGCAGGGGAAGACATCTTAAAAAAAGATGACAGACATCTGACATCTTAAAAAAGCTTGTCTGATACACTTTTTAAAGTACATTTCATTCATTCCTTGAACTAACCCACATTTAGTAAGTACATGTTCTATGTAGGGCACTAGGGGTCCAAGGGTGAATAAGCTATTTTTAAAACAAATTTCTAGACTCTGTTATAAAAATAGATCTTTTTTGAAGTTCTTTATTTATTTTTAAACTTTGCTACAAAGTACCCCATATCCTCTTGAATCAAATTTACCAGCTTTTGGTGTTCTGCAATTTTGTTTTGTCATTTACTCATACCCTTGATCTATAATGTGTGTTTGTGTGTCCATATGTATTCTATATATTTTAATTATATTATCTATTCATATTTTTCCCCTGAATAATTTGAAAATAATTTGCAGACATCACGTCCCTTACCTATAAATACCTCAGTGTCTACTTCCTATGGCTAAGAATTTTCTTTTACTGAATCAGTGTGTTTATCAAGATTGGGACATTTAACATCCTATTATCTAATTTACAGTTCATTCCAGTTTTGCCAATTACCCCACTAATGCCCTACAGCTTTCTCCCCTGGTCCAGGATGGTGCATGGTATGTAGCTGTCATGTCTCTCTAGTTCCATCTGGAACTGATCCAGAGTCTTGCAAGAACTTGACAGTTTTTTAAGAACGCAGCCTAGTTATTTTGTAGACTACACCTCAGTGTGAGACATGGTTCCTGTGATTAGATCCTGGTATTTCATATTTCTGGCAGCAACCCAGGGAGTGATTTTGTTCTTCAAGTGCCGTATCAGGAGGTGTTGGATCTCTGTCCCATTCTCGGTGATTTTGAACTTTGGTTTTTTATTTGAGGTGATGCGCTAGTTTGATCCACTGTGAAGTTACTGATTTTCCCTTTGTAATTTTAAATAACTCACTGGGGATTCTATGGAGATAGGCCATTCCTCCTCAGTCTTTTACTCCCTTGCTTTAGCATCTGTTGATGGTCTGTGGCACTTACAGTGCGGTGGCTGCCATGATTTGCTAACGCCATTCTTTCTGCAGATACTAGTTGGTCTTCTGTAAGGAGGGACTTTCCATCTTCCTCATTTTTTAACTTATTCATTTATATCTTTGTGACCTCAAATTCTTGTGTTTTCCATGAGTCTTCTGTTGCTTTCTTATCTGTTTTGATTCTCAAATTGTTCCAGATTCAGTCAGCAAGAGCCCCCTCAAGTTGGCTTCTATGATCACTTTTTTGTGTGTGTTTGCACTTCCTTATTTTCTGGCACAGAATATTCGAGGCTTGTTTTGTATTTCTCTGCCTCAGGCCCTGAATCAGTCACTTCTCCAAAGAGTCCCGGCTCCTTAAGGAATGGCATTTAAAGAAAAAGATCAGACTGCTGTGAACGTTCATTGGTACTGTAGCATCTTGACTTGTAGATTCTTCAAGTGCACAGAGAGAAGAAAAAAATTCGTATTTACCTAGCCGTGTATATTTCTGTATTTATTGAAAACTGTTAACTCAAGCTGATGATACCTTTAATTCCAGTTCATCAGCATAGCATTCATTCTTCCGTTCTTTCATCTTTCTTTAGTTGTAATTCCCTCCTCCAATAGTGAAAACCTTGACTCCCATTCAATATAATTTATTTGGTCCACCCTATAATTTACAGAAAGTTAGTTTGAATTGAATCTATTTTCTGAAGCCTTCCACCCTTGCAAACTCTTACCCCTGCAAAAAATTCCCATCCCCACAAAACCCAAACTTTGGGACACACCCAGAAAATAAACCAAGTCAGGAAATAACTGAATTTCCCAAACATCTCCTATCAGGACACCTGATTACCCACACACCTGCATTGTAAAAGGACTTCCAGATCATGAGATGCCTGTGAAAGTAATAGTCTTTTCAATATAGAAAGGTGACTGTATACTTCCTTGCGCAGCCTAAAATATCAACTTGTTTTGGGCTGGATCTCACTTTGTATACAAAGGTTACTTCACTTTGAGAAGAACTTTTTGTTCTACTTCTAATTTTTTATTTTAACTATAATTTTAGACAGAAATGATAAAAAAGAATTCCTATGTACTCTAAATTTTATCCATAGCCCTGATTCCTTTAATATTAACATATCACATTTTATTTCCACGGTCACGCTCTCCATAAATGTGTGGATGTAAATATGTATATTTTCATTAGTAGGTACTTAGATATGTATTTGTGTGCACATACATATAAATGTATGCACATGTATGTAAGTCCTTTGAGAGTAATTTGTATGGGATAGCAAATTAAAAATAAAACCCCAACTCTCAAATTTTCCAGCTTAAGTTTTAGTGTGTAGTTATTTTTTTCTTGAGACTGAAAGTACATAGTCAAAGTACTGTGTTTAAAAATTACCCTGGTCAGAGCCCTCCCTGGTGGTGCAGTGTGTTAAGCAATGCACTATGAAGCAAACCACAGCCACTGCAGTACGAGTTCAATCCCTGCTACTTGCAAGGGAGGGGACCCACATGGTGTAGCAGACCTCTCCTGCCTCGCCCGCTGCTCCCCTCAGCAGTGTGTTTCAGTCCATCTGCCTGTTCTGCTCCCCACTCTGTCTCTGGTGAATCCTCTCACCTCCCTGGACTCTGGCCTATAACCCAGGTCTTGTATGCATAAAATAAATAAATCTTTAAAAAAAAAGTTTAAAAAATTACCCTGGTCAGTCCTTCTCCACCTTTAGTTGTAGGTGTGTTATTATTTTGAAATATAGTTAGGTTAGTTTCTCTTTGCATTCTATTTTAATTTTCATCTCTCATCCTTATTGATTTTATTTTGAGTAGGTAAAACACTGTTATGATTCCAAAAGTCATAGCCCTATGAATGAGGGTACTCTGTAGATAAAAATTCTCAAATGAATATAATATTGGCTGACCTGCTAAGCACCTAGAAGACTAAACCTTTTGCAATTGATTTTTAGCTGGTTTGCCTGTTGTCAGGGAGGAAGGCTCCTGGGGTCTTAAACACAGGTAGACGTCATAGCAATAACCAAGTCTTTCAGGAAAGGTTTTGCCCTTTTGCCAAAGAGGATAGGAGGGGCAGGGCAAATGCTTATTTAGGTTCCGTGGCTTCACTGCTGTAGGGTTTTTCCTTTTGTGGATGGTTTGAGGTGTCCACAGCACTGTGTCTTTGGCTGTGAGTTCAGAAGGCATGACTGAATCAATATTGACCAAGGGTGCCACACACATTCAAGTCCAGGGAGATCAGACTTTGACACTTCATATGGGTCTGGCCTCCTTGCTGCTACATCAGTGGGGTAGCAAAGCACTCCCGGATGTCCGTTCTAGAACTTCTAGTATACTGTGGCAGAGGTTGGAGAGGCAGCGTTCAGGGCTTAACTACAGAGCAAGGAATTGCCTGAAACACAAGGACAGGTTATTTGGGGAAGTAGAAAATGTAGTCAATAAGTCCCTTCTCCTTTCCTCTTCCTAAATTCCCTGAAGAAATCTTCCCTGAAGAAATCTTCATCCACCTTTTTTTTTAAAAAAAGATTTATTTATCCATGCAAGAGCTGGGTACAGACCAGAGGCGTGGGGGCGGGTGAGAGGATTCACCAGACACAGAGTGGGGAACAGAACAGGCAGACTGACTGAAATACACTGCTGAGGGGAGCAGCGGGCCAGGCAAGAAAGGTCTGCTGTGCCACGTGGGTTCCCCCCTCCCTGCCTGCAGTGGTTGCAGAAGCCCCACATTGCAGTGCCTAATGCCCTGCACCACTAGGGAGGCCCTTCATCCAAATTTTTAGTTGTCTGCTGTGCTTCATGCTTCTGACACAGTCACAGTGTTCCCATCTAGACCTGTAGAAAGTCCACATTGCAGGTGTGTAGCTATCTGCGTCATCAGCAGGTACCAAGGTGGGCTCTGGCCCATGGAGCCTGTGCACGTGAGCCTGTCCAGAGGGAAGCATCGCGGCCCAGCAGCAGCTGGGGCTAGTCTCTGGTATGTAATTAAGTTAAATAATTAGCTTTCAGCAGCACACCGCAGGTCCTGCGTACGCGCTCCAGGCAGAACAAGTCTCTGGATGTGCCTGGCTGGGGAGAAAGGCGCAGGCATGTCTGGCTTTGGCTCCTTCCTGACCCCAGTAGCAGCAGCAGTTTCTTACCTGGCTTCTTTTCCTCCACCTGCCAAAAGAGAGAAAAGGGTGTCATCTCACATTTCAGACGTGTTTACTCAGATCTGGCAGGTGGCCTTGGGCTGTGGCTCTTTGAGCTGACATCACTGCTTGTGACAGGTCTTCCTCTTACTCAGCTCGGGGTTTTCCCTACCCTGGGACTGTTTCAGGGGCAGTTACACCCCTTTCTAGCCACGCTGCTCAATGCAGGATTCTCTAGTCACAGACTTGTGCCTCTGAGCTGAAACACCCACCCGGCAGCCAGTGTTTGCAGTGTGGGGCGCCAGCGTCTGGGCTCAGAGACGAGGACCAGGTTGCTAGTCCTGGGATCTCAGCAGTGAGCAGCACAAGGTGTGACTGCCGGGTCCTTAGGAAAGCGAGGAGCCTTACCGTTAGGTGTGTCTGTGCGGCCCATCCCAAGGGACTGCTTTGCTCCTCACTCTTCTCTAGCTACCTTCTTAGTCCCAGCTACTTCCTAGCAGACCCTCTCCCAGGCTTAGCACACACCCCATCCTCACCTCTCTCTCCCCAGTCTGTTATACCTGTGTTGGCTGGGACGCTTGGTATTCTGGAATTGGTGACTGGGGTTCAGATCTGAGGGTCCTGAGGTTCTAAGAGGGTAAGCAGCAGCTTGGAACAGATTTGTCCGCCAGGCTTACTAAGGTAGCCCAGAACTAACTCGGCTGTGGCCACCCTAGCTGCTTCACTGCTCCTTCCCCTGGGTAAAGGGAATGACTGGGTAGAGGTGCAAAGGGCAGTCTGCTAGAGGCTGTGGCTCTGTGCTCTGGGTGGGCATCTGCTTACAGGGGAGACCCGAGGCTGTCAACCCTCAGAGCTAAACTGGAGAAAGCTGCAGGACGGCCGAAAGGACATAGCTGGCGAGATGCTGTGATCTGTCATAAGCGATGTCTCCTGCCAGTGCCCGGCAGAGCTCCTACAACTCTTGGAATTCCCTAGGTGATGTGAGCGATGAAAGTGTCTTGGTATTCAGGGCAAATCCCTTTCAACCACAAGTGGGTTTGTGTTAGTGACTTTCAGAAAGCCCCTCAGGGTGTAGGCTGGAAGAACAGAGAACAGAAGGTTGGAACTTGCATTCGCCCCTCTGGCATCTAGGGAGGGGAGGGGCTGGAGGCTGAATCAGTAGCCAATGAGTGATTTAAGCGACTTTGCCTATGTAGTGACCCACCCTGAGAGCCCAGAGGGTGGGGTCTGGGGAGCCTCTAGGTTGGTGCCCGTGGAAGAGCTGGGACGGTGGGGGCCTGGAGAGGGCAGGGAGCTCCGTGCTTTCCCCCATACTTGCCTTCTACATCTCTTCCACCTGACTGCTCCTGATTTACATGCTTGTATAGTAAACTGGTGATCTAGTAAGTGAAATGTTTCTCTGCGTTCTCTGGCCACTCCAGCAAGTTAATGGAGCCCAAGGCGAAGGCCTGTGGGAGCTACAAGTGAACCTTCTGTCCATTAGAAGTACAGGCCCTGGACTTGCAGCTGGCCTCTGAGTCGGCCTGGTGGCGGTGGGGCAGTCTGTGGGACTGAGCTCTTGATTGTGGGATCTCACGTGCTCCTGGAAAGGCGGTATCAGAACTGAGTTGAACTGGGGGATACCCAGCTGGCGCTGGAGAGTCAGTTGCTGTGGGGAAAACACACACACACACACGCACGCAAACAACTGGTCTCAGAATTATATTAACCGTGGACAAAGTAGTCACGATTCAGTCACTGCTCTGAGTGTTCTGCGCAGTCTTCTTCTTAAAGATCAACCCCAGGGCAGCAGCGCAAGGCTGAGAGGCGCCCTGCCCGTGGTGAGGCTGGGGTGTGAGGTGGAGAAGCATCCAGGCTGCTGCCACCATGTTGATGCCTGGAGGCAGCGTGTCAGGGCAGGGAGCCCCAGAAATATTCCTTGGGGGGGTCTCTCCATTACCTAGTTAGCATTTTATTTTAGATTTTCTCTGATCCTCTTTCCTTTTTCTTTTTTAAGCTTTTGTTTCTTCTTCTCACGCTCTCATTAGGCTTATGTAGCTCTCCCTCTCTCCCCCCCCCCCACCCCTTCTTTCTTCTCTCAACATCAGCGTTGCAATCTTGAGGTCAAGCTCAGGTTCTTCCTGCCCATCTCTGATGAACAGGCTCAGTTAAATGCTTTTGTCACTAGGTTAAAAAAAAAGCAGGTAGGACTTCTGAAGTCCCCAAATTAGTTGTCATGGCTCTGTCACAGTCCCATCTCTACCATGTATGCCTTCAGTCTTAAGATAAAGAGTTCCTGAAGCTTCTGCATCATCTGTGAAGCACATTTCAGTCTGATTTAGTCCAGCCAGACTCGAGACTCAGGGAGCCAAAGGCTGTTTCTTTGCCATCAAGGAAACTAACAGAGCAGCTGTCAGAATGGAAATAAGAGCTGGCATAAAAGAGTGAAGTTTCTAAAATCACAACCGCAATTTTATGGGTAAGGCAGATGTACTCACAAGCATACAAAGTACAGGATGTCGACACCTGAAAGACTGAACTTTAGGGCTGAAACGGTAACAGGAACGTGTGGTGCAGGGCAGTGCAGCTTTCACAAGGCGGAGTGAGGGGTCCTCTCGTCTGGGGCGTCCTGTCTGCTCCCAGCGGGTCTCCCTCAGCTGTGCACAGCGTCCGCTCCTGCCTGCCTCCCCAGGGCGCTGCGTGCCTCAGAGCCTTCCTGGGAAGACGGCAGCCTCTCTAAGTCACTCCCCTTGCTTGCTGCTAGCTGCTAGCGTTGTTACTGTCTCTAATAAACAACCCGGCGCTGACAGCCATGCAAGAAGCCCAGCACAGGCCGAGCTAGCAAGTCAAGCCTGTCTGAAGGCCGCGATTAGGATCCTGGAAGACAGCCTGCCGCTGCCAGGCGCGTTCGCCAGCCTTCGCCATAGTCCTTAATTCAAGGGCAAGCGTAGGTCGGCGGGGTCTTTGCTCTAGCGGCCCTGACCTCTCTCATTTACTGACCTTCAGGAGATTCCTCACGTGTAGCTTGCGAAGGGCAGATGAGTAGAAAAACACACGCATCTGAGGATTCCGGCTGCAGTCCTGATTGGAGAGTGGACACCTCAGAGTTCACTGCCCCACGTGGCTTAGTTGATGCCCCTGACTTTAAAAAAAATTTTTGATTTATGCATACAAGAGCTGGGGTACAGGCCAGAGGTGCGGGGGTGGGGGTGTGTGGGGGTGGGTGGGTGAGAGGATTCACCAGAGACAGAGCGGGGAGCAGAACAGATTTGACTGAAACACACTGCTGAGGGGAGCAGCGGGGGAGGCAGGAGAGGTCTGCTGCGCCATGTGGGTCCCCTCCCTGGCCGAGGTTCGAACTCGTGCTGCTGTGCTGCGGATGCTTCACAGTGCAGTGACATGGAAGCACAGCCACTTCCCTGCGCCACCAGAGGCCCTGCCCCTGACTTCTTGAGGCCTTCTTGATCTGTGATCTCTTGTTACCTAGGATGCGAAGTTCTGTGACCTGTCCTAAGGTTTTGCTTGTACGCCTGATTTTCTGACTTGTCACTGTGTTTATGGATCAGATACACATATCAGTCAGACCCCCCCACCCCCATGCTGAGAATCACTCATCCCTGCTGTGTACTTGAGGGTGCTGAAGACTCTGTCTGAATCTGGGTGATCGCGAACCCTGTCTTCACAGCACGACTTGTTAGTATTCCCACAAGGGTTAGTCTTTCTAGTAAAGTGTTTCCATCTAAGTGTTTTATAGGTGCTCTTGTTATTTTTGAGTTGGAAAAGTCAGGAAGGCATCTGTCTAACTACTTATTAGTCTCTGGTTTCAGACAACTGCCAAAGGTAGAATTGTGGGATCCTAGAGTATGGGAGGGACAGGACCCAGATCACTGTACCAGCTGGTATTCAGCAGGGAAAGCAGAAACTGCGCTAGGTATTTTAAACAGGGGATTTGATACATACAATTCATCACGGAAGTGTTAGGAGGGAAAGAAGAGCAAAAAGTATGAGGATGCCCAAAGATTAATAGCTGCTGGAGGTTGCTAGCCCCCCGGACCAGAGGGCATGCCCACTGCCTGAGCTGCAACCCAGAGTCCCACACTCTCAGGGGCACGCAGTGCGTCCACACGCTCGCCAAGGCCGGCCAGTCACGTGGCCCCACCCGCCTGCCAAGAGGCTGGCAATTGCATCCCACAGAGCAGCCAAAGGGAACGGGAGCCAGGTCTGCCGAGCTGCTGGGCTAGGCTGTGCGTGGCTGCAGGACTCACCTCTGTGAGGAGGGAGGAGCCACCCCCTTCAGATGCCGCTGTCAACTGCGTGCCCCACGTGCCTGCCCTGGCACAATAAGGGGACGCTCCTTAAAGCTGGTTGTCACCCTCCCCACCTCTCCAGGCCGCCTAAAGCCGCCCAGCTGATTGATTTCTGTGTGCTGTTTTCAGGAGGCCCTGGCCCAGCCCCAGCCTTGGTGGAAGACGCAGCTGTTTGTGTGGGAGCCAGTGCTGTTCGGGACCTGGGATGGGGTGTTCACATCCTGCATGATCAACATTTTTGGGGTCGTTCTCTTCTTGAGGACTGGCTGGCTGGTGGTGAGTGATGCACTGATGGCCCTGCAGGGTCTTGTGTTCTGCGACATGAAGCACGGCCACTCAGCCGTGTCCTGCAGTGCAGACGGCACGTTCCGAGGCACAGGTGCTCCAGAGACATGAAACAAGGTCTTGTTCTTTTAAAGGAGAATCCTGAAGCCTGGGTCTCAGACAGCATTCCAGTGGAAGCCTCACCATGACCGTCCCTTCCCTTCTCCTTCCCCCCTCTCTCTCTTTTAATTGCAGTAACATTGCATGATAACATCGTAGGAGTTTCAGGAGTGCGCTGTTGCCATGCCACACGTGTATGTGTACATACATCAAGTTCGCTGTGTCAAGTCTACTTCTGTCCTTCACTTATTGTCATCTCCCTTCCCCCATCCCCTTTCGCCTTCCATCAGGCAACCACTGATTGCTCTTAGAGTCTCACAATAGACCTGACAATGGCAGTGTAAGCACAGAAGTCAGGGTACCTCGAAGATGGGGCTGGAAGTGGGTCAGACAGAGCAGGCTGATGCAGTCTCATCGAAGCCTCTGATGGGGGAGGATCTGTTTCCAACCTGAGATGAGAACCAATTTTTTCGTTTGTTTCCTCATACTGAAAATGACATCCTAACACACCTGTAATATTCTCTTCGTTAAAAGGGAATCATTGAGGGCCTCCCCTGGTGGCGCAGTGGGTTAAGCAACGCACTACGAAGCAAATCGCAGCCACTGCAGCACGAGTTCGATCCCTGCTGCCGGCCGGGGGGAGGGGACACACATGGTGTGGCAGACCTCTCCTGCTGTGCCCGCTGCTCCCCTCAGCAGTGTACTTCTATTGATCTGCCTGTTCTGCTCCCCGCTCTCTGTGGTGAATCCTCTCACCCCCCACACCTCTGGCCTGTACCCCAGTGCTTGTATGCATAAATAAATAAATCTTTAAAAAAAAAAAAAAAAGGGAATCATTGCTCTGGTTCCCAATCAAGAAAATTGCACAAGGGCATGAAACTTGGGGGAATGGTCCACTGGGGCTGTCTTTGAGGCCACCATCCACCACGCCAGTGTATCTTTTTACCCTAAAACCATCTCTGTCAATTCTGACTTTGGTTTTACCAGAAAGATATTTGATCTTAGGGTAAAAAGTCAAATTTGAAATGCTAAAAATAATAGAGCACTTACAGGGGAAATGGAAAATAGCAACTCTGAGTTTCTTCCAGGCCTTCCTTTTGTGTTGCTGCCACCTCCACGGTCCAGCTCCTCCTTCCCTGCTTGCAGCCCTGGGGTGTGGGGAGTGTAGTGCCAGCAAGGGGCACAGAGCAAGTTCTGGATGATTCTAGCAGACGGGGTAAAGGAAGAGTCCTGGAGCCCTCGGTGGCATTTTCCGTTTTCATCACGCCATTATCTCAGAGGTGACCAGGCACATGGCAGGCACAGGTGCCGGGGCTAGGAGGCTACAGGGCGCATCTCACCCTCTCGGCTGCTTTGCTGCTTCTGCTTCTCTCTCGTTCTGCTGGCGCCCCATTCCTCCCGCTGCTGCTCTTACTGGCGTCCTCATGACGCCGCGCTTCCCCCTGTCCAAACCCAGGCGCGCCCACTTGCGCATGCCCACCTAGGCATGCGTGCAGCACCGCAGGTGTCCATCATCATATCAAGGCTGGAGGGCAGGAAAGCCTGGAAACTTCTCTGACCCTACAGGGAGGTATCGATGCGCCTGGGAATCCTAACCCCTGCCTCTGCTCCTTGCTGTTCCATGCAGGGAAACACAGGCGTGCTCACGGGGATGTTCCTGGTGTCCTTCGTCATCCTGGTGGCCCTCATCACGGTGCTGTCTGGCATTGGTGTCGGGGAGCACTGCAGTGTGGGCAGTGGCGGCGTCTACTCCATGATCTCCTCCGCGCTCGGTGGGCGGACTGGAGGCACGGTCGGGCTGCTCTACGTGTTCGGACAGGTGAGTCCCGGTGCCGGGGCAGCAGAGCTGTGCCCTGAGACCCCCGAGCGTGGCCTGTCCTTCCTTTGCCTTGGCGCTGACCGCCATCTTCTCATCCATGCTCCCTGACCTAGGGAGAGGTCAGGGTGGGGTGGTTGCCCCCATTTTATCGATGGGCAGGCTGGGGCTCTGAGAGGGAACTCAGGGCCCAGCCTGCAGTCCAGGCCGTGGCCCTTAGTCCAGTGCTCCTCTCCCACCACTCAGAGTCCTGAGTGGACCAGGGAGGCAGAGCCGGGATTGGGACCATACTGCTGTCCTTTTAGGACAGGCCGTGGCCGGACCGAGGTGGCATCAGGGGAGTGTGGTCTCTGGGCCACTTCTGTGTTCAAGAGGGGACATTCTGCCAGGACCAAAGGACAGTCCTAGAAGCACCTTTGAGCTGGGACTTCCAGCAGCTTCAGTAACTCGACTGGCCTTAGCAGAGGCAGATAGTCCCTGTCCGAACACACCCACCTGAGAAGAAAGTGAAAAGGAGGCTGCGTCGTCAGGTGGATGGAGGCACTCAGCAAGCCCGGGAGTGGGAAGAAACGCCAAGGCTGGCTTGGCTGAGACGCAGGGAAGATGACCAGGCGCTGAGGAAGCTGGTGCAGACCTGGAGAAAGAAGCAGCTCTTTGTAAGCGCTTCTGGGTTGAAAAAGACTTTTTGATCTTACAAAGGTCGGTGGGTGGTTGGAAAAAAAAAAACAGTCGAAAGAAAAGAATTTGTCTGAGTAAGAGTACAGGAGCCCTAAAGAAAGCATTGTTTTTGTTTCTTTTGTTTTTCAGTAGCTGGGCCAGGGTTCTTTTAAATATAGCTGATTCTCCAGCAGCGCTGAGCTGCCCGCGTGTGCACGTGAGCTCGTGTGCACGTGTGTGGGACAGGTGTGTGGGAGGCAGACAGATTGTCCCTGCACTTAAAAACCACTTGCCTTTAGCAGGAAAGGTCTTTAGCAGAGTAGTTTGGGAGGTGAGTAATAAACTCTCAGCTTCCTTCATTGCTGTGGGGGCTTGTGTATCGATTTTCTACTTCTCTGCTATTTTGCGGTCAAGCAGACTGCAAAGTGGGCAAGTAGCAGTCTTCTCTTCTCCCACTCCCTGGGAGACAGCAAGCTCCCCCTTGAAGCAGATCCCATAGACGGGGACCACACTGACCCTCAGGAAGGGCCCTCCACAGGGAGAAGGAGCTGGGTGCTGAGTGGGTTTCTCTGCGACCCACTGAGGACCTTTTCCTTTGCGCCTCCACCCGAGACAGTGGTGCCCTCTGGGCAATCTTTGGCCTTCTCTGCTTGGCCTGCAGTGGACCTGGGCCGGGGCTTTCTGATGAGGGTGTGGCTGCCGCATAATCCTCATTGACTGCTGGATTCAGTTTGCTGGTATTTTTTTTTTTTTTAAGATTTTATTTATTTATACAAGCACTGGGGTACAGGCCAGAGGTGTGGGGGGGTGAGAGGATTCACCACAGAGAGCGGGGAGCA
>JAGFMF010011388.1:628063-646188 GCA_019455555.1 Galemys pyrenaicus
CCCCTCCCTGGCCGGCAGCAGGGATCGAACTCGTGCTGCAGTGGTTGCGGTCTGTTCCATAGTGCGTTGCTTAACCCACTGCGCCACCAGGGAGGCCCCAGTTTGCTGGTATTTTGATGAAGATTTTGCGCAGTGGATACTGGGATATAGTTTTCTTGTGACATTTTTGTCTAGTATTGGTATCAGGATAATGCTGGCTCAGGGAGTGAGTTGGGAGCTTTCCCCTCCTACTTTTGGGAAGAGTTTCTGAAGGATTGGTATTAATTCTTTAAACGTTTGGTAGAATTCAGCAGTGAAACTATCTGGCCCAGGACTTTTTTCGTAGGAAGTTTCTCGATGACTAATTTAACCTCTTTACTTACATAGTCATATTCCAGTTTTCTACTTAAGTTTTGGTAGACTGTGTCTTTCGAGAAGTTTATCTTTTTATCTATGTTACCTAATTTATTGGTATATAATCATTTATAGATTCCCTTGTAATCTCCTTTTTGTTTTTGTAAGATTGGTAAGGTCCTCCCTTTCATTCTTGATTTTAATAATATGAATCTTTTTTCTTGATCAATCTAGATAAAGGTTTATCTGCAAAGAGCCATTTTTTGGTTTTGTTGATTTTCTCTATTTTTTAAGTCTTTTATTTGTTTTTGTTCTTATATTTATTATTTACTTCCTTCTTCTTGCCTCCTACTTACTTTTTTTTTTAAAGATTTATTTATGCATGAAAGCACTGGGGTACAGGCCAGAGGTGCGGGAATCCACCAGACAGAGCAGAGGGCAGAACAGGCAGATGGACTGAAACATACTGCTGAGGGGAGCAGCAGGCCAGGCAGAAGAGATCTGCCTGTGCCATGTGGATCACCTCCCCAGCCGGCAGCAGGGATCGAACTCGTGCTTCAGTGACTGTGGTTTGCTTCATAGTGCATTGCTTAACCCACTGTGCCACCAGGGAGGGCCCACCTCCTACTTTCTTAAGGCAGAAGGTTAGGTCATTGATTTGAGGTCTTTCTTCATTCAGGGTGTGATTAGGATTTCTGAGAGCCCCTATTCCTGGTTCTTACGAGCCTCTAACGCTCTCATTCCATAGCATGCATGCAGTGACTTAATAATTGCAAGCAGATCACCTTTGCTGCCCTCGAGCAGTGGTCAGCAAACTTTTTCTGTAAATGACCAGATAATAAATATTTTTCATTTTGCAAGTCATACATCGCTGTCACAACTCCTCGACTGTCCTTTTGTAGTAGGAAAGCAACCTCAGATAACCTGAAGAAATGGACATTGTTGTGTTCCAATAAAACTATTCCCAAAATAGGCAGTGAGCAGGATTTGGCTGGCAGGCCAAAGTTTACTAAACTTTGCCCTAGAACATCAAAATTTAGAACCTATAATGCTCAAAATAATGATTTTTAAAACTTGCAAAATATTTTCATTGCTCTGCGTTTTCCCCAGCCCTTCCCCTCATCTCTGGCAGACCTGCTCCGGGCAGTGGAGGAGACAAGTTGCTGGAGCTCCTCCTTGCTCCCTGTCCCACTTTCCTCTGTGGCCTAAGGGCTCCTGGGGCCTGCTTGCCCTGGACACCCAAGTCCCCAGGGTCAGCCTGCACTGTCATGTCCAGAAGCACTTACTAATGCTTACGTGCTCCGTGCACAAGGACTGGAAACTTCCACAGAACTAATGTGGGCCTGGAGTTTGCATTGTGGGATTTAACACATATGAGGGTGTAGGGTAAATGGAAAAGTGATCAGGCTTTTCCACCCTCCTGCCATTGGTGTCAACCATGGACACCTGTGGTCCTGCATGCATGCCTAAGTGGGCACGCGCAAGTGGGCACACCTGGGCTGAGACACAGGTGAATAAGGGCGGCATCACAAGGACACCAGCAGAAGAGAAACAGCAGCAGAAGAGACAAAGCAGGGAGAAAGAGAGCAAGGAGAGAAGAGAGAGAGAAAGGCGGAAGGAGCAGTAGTAGAAACAGAGACAAAAAGCTAAAGAGCCCAGAGAGTGAAGATGCGCTGGGGCTAGTACCGGTCCTGCCCTGAACCTGGTCACCTCTGGTACAGTGATGTAATCAAAGCCAAAGAAAGCCACCGAGGGCTCCGGACGCCTCCTTGACCCGTCTGCTGGAATCACTGAGGCTCTGCCCGTGCCTGCTGCCACTACAGAGGGACACACAGTGCACTCAAAGTTAACACCTGCGCCGGGGATTTCATGTCAGAGAGGAGGACTGTGGAGGGGTCTGAGGTTCTAGGCAGGCACCCAAAGATTAAAAAAAAAAAAGCGCCTTTGATTGTTGAAGTATAATTTTTCTAAAACAAATACCTTGGAATGGAAGTGTTACATCCTGAAAATTTGTGGGTGACATCCCCTGCTTCCTGTGGCAGGGTGGGAGGGTTAGAATTTTTTCTGTACAGAATGAAACAGGAAGGGGGATGCTGTGATTATAAACTTGAAAAGGAGGTAAAAATGCTTTAAAATATAATAAATCTGGGGATGTTTATACATTAAACAAAGCAGAGGGATGTCTCCATCAAAGGGTAGCATTCACGGTTGGAAGGAGGGACACCTCTGGGTGGTTGGGTTCCTCTGGGGAAGGGCCAGCAGCTGCTGTCATCCGGAGGTCAGTTCTGTGTCCACTGGAAGTGAGCTGGGTGTAAGGGGAGGCCCGGAAGCCTAGAGCCTCTGGATTATCGATACACGACTACAGTTTTTGCATAGATAGAATAGTACTCTTAATAGTTTGTTTTTATTTTTTCTTTATAATTTTTTTAAATTACAAAATGAGATCCCCTGTCACCACAAAATGATATAACCATTTTATTATTATATTTTTACATGTTTTAATTATTTTTTCTTTATATATATTTGACATCAATTGTGGTCCCCATGGAGACAAACATTTTAGATTGGTGACATAGCGTTAATTGCCTTCAGTCCTGAGGTGAGCTCTTCATGTCCTCTTCCAGCACTCCTGCCTGTGCTCATATACAGAAGCATCTAGGACTTGGACGTGCTTGCTTGGTTCTTGCAAAAATGTGGGCAAATTGTACACTCATGTCTATGGCTTGTGTATCTCCTTTATTGTTCTATGTCACAGACATTTCACTGGGTCCGTTTAAAACCATGCTTTTACGTAGTTTCTACTTATTCTTTGACTGTCTTCTGTAAGTAGTTTCATTCTCTTTTCATTCCTAATAGCTTATGTTTTTTCTGCTTAATTAGGCCCTCATGGTGATCTGTATTACTGATCTCTTAAAGGATCAGCTTTCCTCAGTATCCTTTTTATAACTTCTTTTTTGCCATTTGTTTTTTTTTAATTTTATTAAATTCACATCTCTTTTTGTTAAACATACGGTCTTTTAATTTATACTGATTTTAAAAAATCACTTCTTAAGTTAAATAGTTTGTTCATTTATTTTTCTGTCCTTTTAAACTAGTGAAACAGCATACTCACCTCCTCCCTGGAGTACAGGTTCTAAAATTAAACATTCTCCTTTTCAGGACTTCCTAGATAATTGGATTTTTTTGATTTCTCCTTATTTTGCCATCATGGCTTAAATATATTTTTATTGTATTTTTCACCGTGTTCATTTGGAAGTTCTATGCTTTTAGTTCTGTTAGTAGTTAGAACACATCCTTAGAAACCCTAATTATTCTTTCTCGATACTCCCCAACCAAGAAACATTAGTTACTGTCTCCGTCACCTACTAAACATGACCCCTCTATGATACTTTTACCTTCCCGTGGTTCATAAATACCCTCATCTCTTACCCAGAGTAGCCTTTGACCGATATGTGAAAGGATGTGCCTGCCACCCACTTTTCCCTTTCCAAATTTTAGATATTTTTCTTTTTATAATACTGATTTACAAAGAGAAAAAACTGAGCTTTGCTTCCATGCCCTTCTAAAGCATTGAGATGCCCCCTCTTCCCCGTGTGTTTTTATTCTCAATTCAGTTCTTGATTAACTCAGAGAAGTTCAAAGCTTTCTTGGGCCCTGAGTCCCATCTTTCTCTCATGAAGGTGGTTCGCTCTAGGCTTGGGTTTGGCGTCCATTCTCCTTTCTGGATGATGGTAGAGATGTAGTCAAGAAAAAATGGAGTCCAAGGCAGCATCCCAGGCAGGAAGGGCTCGGTGAAGCCCATGCTGCCTCCTAGGTCCGAGCCTGGCCTGGCAGGGTGGGGGTCTCAGAGGCAGGCAGTTCTGTGTGTCTGGCAGTTTTCCTACCTAGACGTGCCTCTCAGTGTGTTGCAGGTGCCATGTACATCACTGGCTTTGCTGAGTCCATCTCAGATCTTCTGAGCCTCAGGAGTATTTGGGCCGTTCGAGGAATTTCAGTCACAGTGGTTCTGGCCTTGCTGGGGATTAATCTAGCAGGTGTCAAGTGGATAATCCGCCTCCAACTGCTGCTGCTGTTCCTGCTGGCCGTGTCCACGCTGGACTTCGTGGTGGGCTCTTTCACACACCTGGACCCAGGTGAGCCTTTGGAGTTCAGTAGACTGTCTTTCGTAATTGCACTACTTCCTAGATGTTTGTTGGTGTGAGTTTGCCAGCCTACCCCCCAGCGGCTTTTCCTTTTTAGTGTGGGCTGTGGCTGGAGCAGGGGAGAGGGTGAGTCCTGGTGCAACTTCAGGGGCTCAGAAGTACCCGTACCCATAGATATTTTCACTGAGCACATTTTCTGTGTCTTTTAAAAAATTTTAATTTATTTATGCACACAAGAGCTGGGGTACAGGATGGAGGTACGGGGTGTGTGTGAGAGAGAAAGTGTTCACCAGAGACAGAGCGGGGAGCAGAACAGGCAGATGGACTGAAACACACATCTGAGGGGAGCAGCGGGGCAAGGCAGGAGAGGTCTGCTGCGCCATGTGGGTCCCTCCCTGGCTGGGGATTGAACTTGCACTGCAGTGGCTGCGGAAAGCCCCACAGTGCAGCACTCAACCCCTGTGCCACCAGGGAGGCCCTTCTGTGTCTTTTGATTTAAAAAAAAATTTAACTAGGGCCTCCCTGGTGGCGCAGTGGGTTAAGCAACACACTATGAAGCAAGCCGCAGCCACTGCAGCACAAGTTCGATCCCTGCTGCCGGCCAGGGTGGGGACCCACATGGCGTGGCAGACCTCTCCTGCTGTGCCCGCTGCTCCCCTCAGCAGTGTTCTTCTGTTGATCTGCCTATTCTGCTCCCCGCTCTCTGTGGTGAATCCTCTCACCACCCCCCATACCTCTGGCCTGTACCCCAGTGCTTGTATGCATAAATAAATAAATCTTTAAAAAAAAATTAACTAGATAAAGAAAATAGAACTGGATGGGAAAAGATCAAATTTATTACAGTGATTGGGGGAGTGGGGAAGAAATAGGTCTGGGATAGGAAGGAAAATAGATTTTCCTTTTTTCTGTTATGCCTTATTTCATTTTTTAAGATAAAAGACTTGTTAAAAATATAACAAATGTTAATAGTTGCTCTTTCTGGGAAATGGGAACAGATGAAATTTAGGTTATTTGTAGTTTTCTATATTAAGTTTTTTTCCCCCAAAGTAAAATTATGACTCCACTAACTTAAAGAAAATAAACAGCAAATATAATTTTGCACCTTTTGGAGATGGTGTCATATATTGGTAATCAATCAGTAACTGTTTAACCCTGGGTTTTCTTCCTCCTTGAGTAGACTTAGCGACACTAAACCCAGGTCTTTATGCTTTGAGTGAGAGGGTATTACCTGGAGTACCCATAAGTTTGTAGCTTTGAGATTTGGCATCAAAAGTCTGTTTCTCCCTGGAGTACAGAGCCATTCTTAAGATGTGTACGAAAATGGTAACTGCTGGGTAATTCATACGTCAGGGCTCTGTCTTTACATGGCAATGGTGACCGTGCATCTACTTGGCAAATGGATAGAAAAAGGGAGGTGGGGCCACCAGCTGTGTTAAAAAAGAAACAAAAAAGGTCAGCAGCAGTCACCTCGGGGTGATGGTGACAGATGGCAGCTGCATTTGACAGGCCCTCGCTATGTACCAGATATTTTGCTTAGCACCTAAAAGGGCTTGGAACCTACTCGTGCGTGTGTGTGTGTGTGTATGTACACGTACGTACCTGTGTACCCCACACCAACAGACACTTGTCCTGCACGTCAGCTCAAGTCTGACACTGTATGCCTGGACACAGCAGCAGCTCTCACAGGTTAAGGGCTCAGTCCCACATGGCTTTCCCATGCCCCCTCTGATGCACTTGAACACTCAGGTTATCACCTGGGCTTCTGACCAACCAACTATAGGTTGGAAAGTCTAGCGACTCCCTTCTCAGGTTCTTAATTGGCCAGTGGCTCATAGCGCTAAGAGAAACATTTACTTATTAGTTACTGGTTTATTATAACCTAGGAACAGTCAGATGGAAGAGACCCATAGCACAAGGTGCGTTTGGGGAAAGAGGGTGGAATATCCAAGCACTCTCCAACGTGTCTCCAATCCACATCTCCATGTGTTCACCAGCCCAGCGGCTCTCTGAGCCCTGTCCTGAGGCTGCATTATCTTGGCATAGTTCCATTAAGTCACTGGTCACAGGTAATTGATTCAGTCTCCATCCCACCCCTCCCAGAGAGGCCTGAGGGTGGGACTGCAAGTTCAATCCTTGAACCACATGGCTGGTTTTCCTCGGAACCATTCTTCATCTTTAGGTGGGATCCAGAAGTCACCTCATTCACATAACAAGAGACATCTTTTTTCCACATTCATTCTTAGGAAATTCTAGTGGTTTTTGAAGTTTCTGTGCCAGAAATTGAATGAAGACCAAATATATATTTCTTATTATAAATTGTAATATCACAGCACTTCACATGGATGATCTCATATAATGTTTATCATCACTGCGTGAAGGATAAATAATGATACCCATCTTGCAGATGAGGATCCTGGGGGCTCAGAGGTTAGATAATTCATGGACATGCAGGACAGAGCTGGGAATGAAGCTGAATCTATGTGGCTCTGCACTGATGTGTTCTCTGGGGTGGGAAGCTGGACCTGTGTTTTTGTGATAGCGGCTCTGTTTTCCTCTATAGGCTGCCCCTGATGTGTGTTCCAACACTCTCATCTTTCACACAAAAGTTGGTTTGTGGAAAAGTCAGAATTCAGCTGGTCCATAAAATTTCTTTACATATCAAAATTCCTCTTTTGGAAAGTAGTCTCTCTGAGCTCCCTACCCTCTGGCATCCTGGTCCCTACTCTAGAACCTCCAGATTGCCTCACGGCCCAGCACTTTCTACAGGGTTAACCCCTGTACAGATGGGATGCTCGAGCCCACTCCAGTGCACAGGGCCAAGGCATGATCACTTAAAGCCTGGCCCTTGCAGCTTGCTAAATATTTGGCTCCTCTCCATTGCAGGGAAGGGGTTATTTTTTCCTGGCCTTCTACCACCCTACAGAAACAGCCCTAATCCAGAGAAAGACCTACTGTCTGTTTGGCTTTCAAAATGTCAGTGGAGGAGAGAAGTTTTTCACTCCAATCTCCAGTTCCTGGGTGCTTTTCCCTCCATCTATCTATTATGCTGAAACAGCATAATTAGTTAATTGCAAGGTGATGCTACCGACCTCTTGGAAACCTCAGTAGGTTGATATAATTTCCTTCTTGATTAGAAGTTTTCTTGGCTGTTCTTCTGAGTTACTCCAAATATTTCTTTTTCCTTCTGGTCAGTACATTAGCAGGGTGTAGTGTGAAATGAAATTTATTTTCAATCATTCCCATAGCAACTGGCCCCTCTAGAATCTGTTTTTGGTATCACTGATGTTTTATATAGGCTACTTTCTTTGTGGTTTAAAATCTAAACTAAAACTAGACTGTAAACCTTCAGAATGGATTTAGCAGACTGATTCCAATGCTTTTTAAAAAACTATATACATAGACATTTGAAAAAAGACCGGAAGGATCTGTGCCTAAGTGTTAAAAGTGATTATATTTCTACTGAGATTATGGATGACTACACTAAAAATACTATTTTATTTCTACTTTAACTTCAATTGGTAAGTTACTCTTTAAAGTTTAACAGACTTTGGTATTTAGAGATGTTTTAAGTTACAGGATATTGAGCATAGATAGCTCAGATGTTCCTTTATTTCTTCTGTCTCCCTCCTTCATTGTACTATTCCTACTATTACCATGTTGCATTAGGTGAACATTTGTTGCAGTTGATGAACTGATGTTTCTAGATCACTATTAAAGTCCATGGTTTACAAAATTGTTGGGAAGAGCACAAGGGACTGTGGCATGGTTTATACTGGGATTCACCTTTATGTTGTAGTTCTGTGCATTTTGACAAATACGTAATGGCATATATGCACCATTTCAGTCTCTTGCAGAATAGTTTATCTGCTCTACCTATTCATCCCTCCCCTGACGTCCTAAGGACTGGCATCCTCTGGTCTTTTTTATTGTCTCTATAGTTTTGCATTTTCCAGAATGTTATAGCATTGGGGTATGTATCCTTTTCAGATATCCTTCTTTCATTCAGCAATGCACATTCAAGTTTTCTTCCTGTCTTTGCAGTGTGATAGTTCATTCCTTTTTATCATTGAATAATATTTCGTTACAGAGTTATACTGCCAAGTTTTTTTTTTTTTTTCTCTACATGTTCACCAATTGAAGGGCATTTAGGTTGCTTCTAGTTCTTGGCAATTATGAATAAAGCTATAAACATTTTCGGCATGTTTTTGTGAGACTACATGTAGCTTTTGAAGCCATCGATTTGAATTAGCCCTTAGTAGCATGATTGCTACACTGTGTAGTTAAGACTACGTTTACCTGTGTAAGAAGCTGCCAGATTGTTGGCCAAGAGGCTTTATCATTTTGTGTTTATACCAGCGATGAGTGAGAGCTCCCTCCATGCTCTCTGGTATTTTGGACTTTTGGATTTGGGGCATTCCAATAGTGCATAGTATCTCACTGTTTCTTTAACTTGCCACTCCCTGCTGACATATCTTATTGCACATCTTTTTATTTGCTTAATTCACATCTGTAGATCATCTCTGGTGAGGTGTCTATTGAGCTCTTTTGCCCACTTTTTAATTGGTTGTTTTCTTACTATTAACTTTTAGGAATTCTTTGTGTATTTTGGATTTGTGCTCTTTTTCAGATATGTGTCTTATAAATATTTTCTCCTGGTTGGTAGTTTGTCTTCATTCTTTTTTTTTTTTTTAAAGATTTATTTATTTATGTATACAAGAGCTGGGGGTACAGGCCAGAATCACAGGAGGTGAGAGGATTCACCAGACAAGAGTGGGGAGCAGAACAGGCAGACTGACTGAAACACACTGCCTAGGGCAGCAGCGGGCAAGGCAGGAGAGGTCTGCTGTGCCGTGTGGGTCCCCTCCCTGGCCGGCGGCAGGGATCGAACTCGTGCTGCGGTGACTGCGGTTTTGCTTCATAGTGCGTTGCTTAACCCACTGCGCCACCGGGGAGGGCCCTGTCTTCATTCTTTTTAACGGCATCTTTTGTGGAGCAGAATTTTTGTTGTAACAAAGTCTAACTTATACATTTTTTTCTTTTATGGATCATGCTTTTGGTGTTGTGCCTAAAAATTCACTACTAAATCCAAGGTTACCTAAGTTATCTCCGATGTTATCTTTTAGAACTTTTATAGTCATATGTTTTACATTTAGATCAATGATCCATTTTGAGTTAATTTTTGTGAAAGATGTATCTAGTTAAAAAAAAAATTGCTTTAGCATGTGTAATTCCATTTATGCCAGCACCAGACTATCCTGCCTCCACTGAATTGCTTTTGCTCCCATGTCAGTTGCTCCAAAGATCAGTTGATTACATTTGTGTGGGTATAGTTCTGAGCTCTCTATTCTATTCTATTCTATTCTATTCTATTCTATTCTATTCTATTCTATTCTATTCTATTCTATTCTATTCTATTCTATTCTATTCTATTCTATTCTATTCTATTCTATTCTATTCTATTCTTCTATTCACCATCCTGGTTTTTTTCCCCCTCTTATGCCATACTATCTTGATTATTGCAACTTTTTAGTAGATTTTGAAGTTGAGGCGTGTCAGTCCTTGAACTTCATTCTTCTTCACTAGTGTCACTTTAAAAATTAGAAAGAATTTAAATAAGCGTAAGCCTAACTTTATTTCTTTCCCTTTCTTTAACGATAAAAAGTCAGGAAAATACAAACAATCCTGAAATGTATGAAGCAAAAATGTAGAAAGTACGAAGCGACAACAACAAAAGTTCTGTCCTTCACTCCCTTTTTCCACGCCTGCTTTCCAGAGGAAGACCGGTACAGGTGTTTGTTCTCTATTGCTGTTGAATAAATTCCTCTGAAATATTAGTGGCACAAGACAATACAGTTTCCTTCTGTCTTTCTGTGGGCCAGCAGTGAGGGGGTTGGCTTGCTGGTTGTCCTGGCTCAGGGATTCTCGGTCAGATGTTGGATGGACTGCGGTCCTCTGAGGGCTTCACAAGGACTGGAGGGCCTGGCGGACATGCTGGTTGCTGGTTTTGGTCGGTCGTTGGCAGGAGGCCTCAGTTCTTCTCCATGTGGCCCTTTCTTGAGAGCTGCTTAAGTGTTCTCAAGTCCTGGGGTGACCGAGTCCCTGAAAGCAAACAATGAGAGAGAGGCAAAGAGAGAGAGAGCCTTTGAACAGTCTGCTTCAGAAGTCACATGGCAGCACAATCTATTTGTTAGAAGTGAGTCACAAGATCTGACCCTTGTTCAAAGGGAGGGGAATTCATCTCTGTCTTTTGAATGAGAAGTGTCATAGAATTTGCAGACACATTTGGAAACCACAATACTTAGTTTTAAAATCAGGGAAAAGAATAAATACATGTAAGTTCTATTTCCCTTTTTATTTTTAGGCACTATGAATGTTTTGTATTGTGCAAATAAAAATATAATATAATTTTTTTATAATGTAAAATGAAATATAATAAAAAATTGAAGTTCCTTCCCCATACTTCATTCTCCCACTCTTACTTTCCAGAGAGAGACTGGTGCATATATTTCTAGTCTCTTTTCTATACATATTCAAATATACACATACGATATAGTTCTTTATAAAAATGTAATAAAATTCTATATTATTTTGCTGTTCTTCCTCACCCACTCAATAGTACATTTAAGAGTCCCTCATTTTTTTTCAATGGAAGTATTCCATATTCCATATCTAGAAACATTATATTTAAACATTTATTGATGAACTCTTAGGGTTTTTTCAGTTTGTAGTTCTATTATAAATATTTCCTAGGTGAACATCATTATACAAATTTGTGGCTTCTGTTAAGATCAAGATGTATAAACAGAATTCATAGGACAACAGTTAAGCGCATTTTAAATTTTATGAGATTTTTGCTAAAATTACCTTCTAATAAAATTGTTTCATTCTGAACTCCAACTGATGGCTATTTAAGCATTACTGATTCCTCCTACATGGGACCATATTGGATATGTTCAACCTTTTAATTTCTGTCTTGTGATGAACACAAATTGTGATCCTTTAATTTGCTTTTCTTAAATCACTAATAAAGATGTTCTTATTTACATTTTTATAACCATTTGTACTTATTTTTCTTTGAACTGTCTATAATTTTACCTATTTTCTTTTAGGTCAGATTATTTTTTGATGATTTATCTCTTCTATCTTAGCAATTAATTCAAAACAAAACAAATACTTAGCTCTTATTAGTGCTAGATAACATGTTATGTTACAGTTTTTTCCTAGTATGTCACCTGTTCATTTAAAATTAGTTTTTAATGTTAAGTAAAACATATCCATGAGAATAATTACTTTTAGCCCAATCAGGTATTCTGATTGCTTCATTTTTGCATATTGCTCAGCTTTTCCTGAAATTAAACTTACTTTGTGTATTAGTTTCCTAGCGCTGCTCTAACAAATCATCACAAATTTGGTAGCTTAAAACAGCAGAAATTTATTCTTTAGTGTTCTGGAGCCCAGGCGTCTGGATCCAAGGCGTTGACAGAGCTGCTCTCGCTCTGAAGGCCCCAAGGGCGATTCCTCCCCTGCCTCTGCAGCATCTGCTGGTTCCAGGAGCTCTTTGGCTCGCGGTCACAGCAGTCCAGCCTCTCTGCTTTCGAACTGGCCGTCTCCTCCTTTCAACTCTCTTCTCTGTGTATCTTGTGAGGACGACTTGTCACTGGAAATAGATCCAACTTGGGTAATCCAGTGTGATCTCATTTTGAGATCCTTAATTATATCTGCCAAAACCTTTATCCAATAAATAAGGTCACATTCATAGGTTCCCGGCATTATGACATATCATTTCGGGTGGGGGGTGTCACTGATTTCTTTGTTTTGTTTCCTAAGTTTTTAATCATCATTAAAAAAAAAAAACAACTCCATAGAGCTGTCAGCTACTAACATGCATTTTCTTGTCTGCACTGTCGATTCTGTTTCGTCTTGGAGAGATTCCCGCCTTGCTGTCCTCCTGGGTCCCACCTGCTGTGCTGCTGTCTGCCTCCCTGCTCACAGGTATTCGTCCCTGCTGTCTGGATCCCAAGCCATCTTCTGTTTGTGATGAACAACGTCACTTTTTACTGTCACACGTGTTTGGCAGGAAATACAAAAGTATAGATTGAAAATCATTTTCCCTTGGAATTTTGAAGTCATTGCTCTATCATCTGGCATCCCGTTATATCCAGAAATTTGGTGCTGTTCTGATTTCTGTTCTTGGTTGGTAACCTCTTTCTACAAAGTGCTTAGGACTTTCCTTTTACAGTTGAGGTTCTAAAGTTTCATAGTGAAAATTTCTACTCATTGGATTGGGCTCTTACAATCTATGATTTCAGTTATTTTTAAGTAATTTTTCTCCCTTTGTTTTCTCTAGTTTAAATTCATTGCTTTCTTGAATTCTGACTAGTTGGATGTTAGAGTTTCTGCTACTATTATTATTTTAAAATCTTCTGTCTAGTTTACCTCTTTTTCCCCTCCTTACTTTATGGAACTGTTTCTCAGCTTTATATCTAATCTTACTGAAATTTTGTTTTGGCTATCAACAGCCCTTTGTTGTTCTCTGTCAATTAAGAAAAAAAGCCACATTCTGTTCTTGTTTCATGGATATAGTATCTCCTTTCGCTTTTCAGACTATAAATGATTAGCTTTTCATTTTCTCTGGAAATTTTCTTTGTTCTTTGTATTGTCTGGGCCCGTGTCCCACATTTCTCCAGGGTTCTTTGTTATCTTGTTTTGTTCTGTTACTGCTGTAAGCTTTCTGCAGTGACTATAGTCCTTTTAGTTCACTAATTTAAAACACCAAGCACTTTAAAGAGGTGTTTATTGGGAATTGGGAGTTCTGGGCACTCGCAGTTGGTGGCAGTCATGGCGGAAGGATGTTCCGGGGGTGACCCAGTGGCCAGTGGACTGCTTCATGGGGAGGCTCTCAGAGGCCAGTTCCTGTTGGTCTGCCCTCTGGTGCAGTTTGTATTCTGGAGAGTTCCCCAGTCCCTGCTAGGGGCTTGCCTGGCTGCACAGCTCCAGGAGCGGGGTGGAGGGCAGCAGGGGCTGGAACTCTCATAGCCAGATGTCATTCAGTCCGATGCTCTGCGCCTGACACGCCCTTCCCTCCACACAGCCTATCTCTCAGTTCATCTCCAAACTGCAGTGATCCTAATCATCGCCTCCATTTCCTCAACTGCTGAATCCTTAGCCTGAAGGCAGCAGGGCCCCTTTGCTTTCACCACCTCTGTCTAGAATCTTCCAAAACAAGTATCATTGCAGAAGGCTCTGTGAAGGCACAGAGTTCCATTACTCTAAAAGCTAAATAGCATGACAACTTAATTTAAACAAGACACCTGAAGCATTTTGTTTGGCTTAGTGCTCCAAAAATGCCTTTTTGTTAGATTATGCTTTTATTTATATAAGACAAGTGTCATGCCAGAACCCTCCCAGTGCCATAGAAGTCAGGCAGAAATAGAGAAAATATATTTTCAGAAATGAAGTGCCACGAGGCACATTTTAATTCCATGTCCTGCGTTTAAAAATGAAATTATGCACATCTCCAAGCTTGATTTTTTGGTTGTCTGGGAAGATTTGCCTCGCTGGCTCTGTAGTACCCTCCACACAGTTGGTACTACGGCGCTGCTATGGCTTGGCACTCTGCCCCACAGGGGTAGGGGTGTGTGTGCGCGCACACAGCGGTGCACAGAAGTGGGGCACAGGTTCACCTCAGGCTGTGTCCATAGGCGGTAGTCGGTCCTGCTGTGTGAAAACGGGGCTTATACTTGGTTGTAAGAAGGTCAGGGTCACTGCTTAGGAGCAGGGAGTGGGTCAAGCCTGCTGGACTTGGCCCTCTGCTGAAACTGCTCTGAGGTCCCAGTGACCTTTTGATCTTCACATTTAAAACCTTTGTTCAGGGCCTCCAAGGTGGTGCAGGGGTTAGGTCATAGAACTATGGAGCTATCCACAGCCACTGCTATATAAGATCAATCCCCTTCAGAGAGTGGACCCACATGGCTCAGCAGACCTCTCTTGTCTCACCTGCTGTTCCCCTCAGCAGTGTATTTCGGCCTATCCGCCTGTTCTGCTCCCCACTCTGTCTCTGGTGAATCCTTTCACCCTCTGCAACACTGACCTGCATCCCAGTTCTTGTATGGATATAAATAAATCTTTACAAAAAACCCCCACCTTTGTTCACTTCTTATTCTTGATGCCTATTGCACTGCTGACCACTATCTTAGCTTGTTTGGGCTGCTATAACCAAATACCATACTTGGGAGGCGTATAAGAAGCTTATTTCTTACTCTCGTGGAGGTTGGGAAGTCCATAATCAAGGCACCAGGAGATTCTCAAGTGAGGACCCTCTTGGTTCATACATGACCATCGTCTCACATCTTCTGCATCCTCACACTGTGGAAAGGGCAAGGGAGCTTTCTGGGGTCTCTTTTCTTTTTTTTTTATTAATTATATTTGACATCATTTGTATTCCCCAGGGAGTACTCACCACCATTCCACCCATGCACCATCACCTCAGTCCCTTGTGCACCCTCTGCCTTCATCCCCATCTTTGCCCTCCCCCTTTCCCCTCCCTGCCCATGGTCCCTTTGGTTTAGCTTGGCTTTTTGGTCTTGTTGAGTTTTTTGTTTGCTTTTGGTTATAATTGCCCAATTCCTTGAGCTTATTCTTTGTTGTTGCTGTTCTTTCATATTCCTCCTAATAGTGAAGCCATCTAATATTTTTCTCTTGCCTTCTGACTTGTTTCACTGAGTATAGCTCCCTCTAGCTCCATCCATGTTTCTATAAATGGCCCTTGTTTATCATTTTTGATTGTTGAATAGTATTCCACTGTGTATATGTACCACATCTTCTTGATCCAGTCCTCTACTTTTGGGCATTTGGGTTGTTTCCAGGTCTTACCAATTACAAATAGTGCTGCAATAAGCACAGGAGTACAGGTGCTCTTTTGGATCGGTGTTTTTGTGTCCTTTGGGTAGATTCCTAGGGGCGGGATTGCCGGATCATATGGTAGTTCCATTTCTAGTAGACTGAGGAACCTCCATACGGCATTCCATAATGGTTGGATTAGTTTGCATTCCCACCAGCAGTGTACTAAAGTTCCTTTTTCTCCATATCCTCGCCAGCGTTTGTTGTTGATCTGGGGTCTCTTTTCTAAGGTCACTAATCCCATCCCTGAGGGCTCCACCTTCATGACCTAATCACCTCCCAAAGGCCAAAATCCAAATGCTATCACATTAGGGGTTAGGCTTCAATAGACAAATAGTTTACTAGCTAGATTTTGGGGGGTTGGAGAGACACAAACATTCAGTCCATAGCAACCAGCTATACTGATTTGAAATCATCTCTTCATATTTCTCCTGTGACAACTGTCTTGGCTTCCCCATCTTCCTGCCCTGTGGTCGGCGGGGCCTGTGGTCAGTCCCCTGCTGTCTGGTGCAGGGAGCCGTCTACTTTCGCTGCTGCCAGGGGGCTCGCACCCGCTTCCAGCCTTCTTGAACTTTTACTGGGTCTCTGTCTGGATGTTGGAGCATCACTGTAAATTAAAGACAAGAAAACGAAAGTCCTCAAGTTTTTCTTCCTCCTCACAACTCCCCGTGAGCAAATGATTAGCTTATCAGCTGAATGTCTACACCATTTCCCTAAGCTTGGAAAGGGCTTATTTTTATCTCTAACTTAACCCACCCCTACACCCATTCTTTTTAACCCCACAGCTCTGAACTCCAAGGGGCAGATTTCCTTAATGTTCTAAAACTGAAGTTAGCATCAAATGATAACATCATACAGATTTCTGGTGTGCACTATTATATCTCAGCATCTGCATACGTGACATTATGTGTGCCACTGGGAGTCCAGTTCCATCCTTGACCACACAATTGCCCTTTTTCCTGGATTAAGTCACCCCCTTTCCTTCTCCCCTTCTGGTAACCACTAATGTGGAATTACTGTTTAAACTTTTATTCTTGTTTTATTTCATTTATTCTTTTGTTTTATTTGTGTGCCACATAGTCATGGTCTGAAGCCCAGGATCTTCTGTGTGGTCTTGGGCAATGTTAGATATTTCAAGACTCAATTTTCTTATCAGTAAAGATCAAGATAAAATATTTGCACCTCAGGGTTGCGTGCCAGCCCCTCTCGGTGCAGTGTCCAGGCCGGTGGATCTTCTGGGGTAAGCGGCTGAGCCATCTGCCTGGGTGCCTGGAGACACTGGGAGGGCATTTGAGACTCGGGTTCCTCATTAACAGTTTAAAAAATGTACTCATGAAATATTTCAGACAGGAGATAATATAGCATACTCATCTACCCACTCTGCAAATTTAATGGATAATGTTTTGCCAGTTTTGCTTCAGATCGTCGTAAAAAATGACAATGATACACGATGAACACAGTTTAAGCCGTACTTTCATCCACTCCTCTTCTCCCCTAGGTGACCACTGCCCTGAGACGGAAGTAGACCTTCCCACGTGTTTTTGATTTGCACCATGGGTAGATGCTCACAAGTGTTCTCTGCTTAGGGCTTGAAAGACATGCATTTTATCGTACTGCAGGGATCCTTTTACTTAATAGATATTTGGGTGATGGGTGCATGAATTGTTTTGCGGTTTGCTCTTCTCACCCAGCACATTTCTGAGATTTACCCATGTAATGACATACGCCATTTCATTCATTTCCACTGCTCACCATGTCATGGGGGATTAAGACACGTGAATAGTTACTAAGTGGTGATGAGTACTTTGAGGGGCACAGGCACCCGGGACTTCTGGGGACACTCTCAGTCCAGCTTAAGACTCAGAAAAGGTGGGCCTCCCTGGTGGCACAGTGGGTTAAGCAACACACTATGAACCAAACCTCAGCCACTGCAGCACGAGTTTGATCCCTGCCGCTGGCCAGGGAGGGGACCCACATGGCGTGGCAGACCTCTTCTGCCTGGCCCGCTGCTCCCCTCAGCAGTGTACTTCAGTTCATATAGTTCATATGCCTGTTCTGCTCCCCGCTGTCTGTGGTGAATCCTCTCACCCCCCACGCCTCTTGCCTGTACCCCAATGCTTGTATGCATAAATAAATCTTAAAAAAAAAAAAAGACTCAGAAAAGGTTTTACCAAACAGATTATCTCTGAGCTGAGTATCAGAGGAGTGTAGGATTTGTGAGGAGAAAGAGAAGGAAAGAGTTCATGCAAAAACCTGGGACCTGCTGTGCTTGGGAAATGAGAGCCCTGGCTGTGAGGAGCAGCAGAGCAGGCTGAGAACTCCTTGTCTGCCATACCACCTGTTTGGGCTTTATCTTGGGGCAATGAGGAATGTGACATCAGTTTGATAATTTTGAAAAATTGCTCTGAGCACGGTAGGAAAAATCAGTGGCTTGACATAGAGATGAAGAATGAAGGCAGGAAACGTACTTGAGAAGCTATTCTGGTAATACAGGAAAGCAGTGATGCTGCAGTGTCTGCAGGCATGGGAGTGAGGGGCAGATTAAAGAGAGATGGTGGAGTGGGATGTGGAAGAGATATGGCTGACCCATGGCTGGCTGGCTGGTGGTCATGTCCTCGGATACGTGAGGAACATGCAGTAAGAACAGTCATGGGGCTTGTCATATATGGCCTTTATTATGTTAAGATATGGTCCTTCTATCCCAAGAATTCCAAGGGCCTTCATCATAAATGGATGCTGAACTTTGTCGAA
>JAGFMF010011388.1:653591-695435 GCA_019455555.1 Galemys pyrenaicus
TATGTACCACAGCTTCCCGATCCACTCATCTGTTTTTGGGCATTTGGGTTGTTTCCAGGTTTTCCCTATTGTAAAGAGTGCTGCTATAAACATAGGGGTAGTGTGTCTTTTTAAAGAATTATTTAGTGTGTCATTTTATTATTATATTATTAGTGTGTCATTGTCTGTCTTGTCTGGCAATTACCAGGATTACCTCCTCTATTCAGGACTGTAATCATCATGTAGATTATGCCACTGATTTGAGGGACCAATTCTGAAGATCTGAATTATGCCTTGTAAATGGAAAGTTTCTGAAAGTTTTTCAAAGTTACCTGGAATGGTACTGTAGAAGAGAGATGAAGGAGGTATTTTCTCTTGGTGGGTTGCTGCTATGTGATTTGTAATCTAGGGTCACAATAAATGCTCGAGCCTACTTGTTATCTCAGAAGTTATGACATTATGGGTTGATACTTCATCATAGTTGTTAGACACTGTGAATTTGCCTCCCGGGAGGACATTTTCAAGCATTAGCCATGACGGTGTATGTCGGTGGTCACTGTTTTCCTTTCGCGTCCGAGCGTCCGCTTGTGTCTGTGGGGTTCTCTTCCAGACGTGAGCACTGGCTGAATAGTGTAGAAAATGACTTCTTAGAAGTTGTTTTCAAGACGTCTTCCATCAACTATCTAACTCCCGTGATCATGGTAGAAATGCTGTGTTTCTTGAGGCGTGGTATATGGTTCCAGCCGCAAGAAATAAACACTCAAAAGGAAACAAGACACCCAACAATAAATCTAGTTGCGGGCCGCAGAGGCTGTGCGAGCCTCAGACGTGTGCGGTGTGGAGACCGTGTGAGTTGTGTGGGCTCCGCAGTCCCTGCGCACAGAGGGACTGAAGTCAGTGGCGGTCCGAGACAGGCCAGCAAGTGCATCTGCGTCTTTCTCAAGTATCTATTCGCAGTGAAAGGAAAATCACTTTTGCTCTCTCGCACGGCAGTGACGGGGCAGACCCTTTTCAGCTCTCCTCGCCTGGCACTCGCTCAGGCCTCAGCTCCCACCGTGTGGCCCAGGAGGGCCAGCGGAGGGGCGCGTGGGGGGTGGGTCCAGCCTGGCTTGGCCACGCTCTCACGCTTGCCCTTGGGCAGCCAGCTGAGCTTCGGCTCCTCATCTGGAAACAGTCAGCGCTCATACCTGCCCCACAGGTTGTTTTGCGATTAGATGAGGGGACATGCACCTGATTCCCTCCTTCCTAAGACAGCACGCGTTTTTGGGACGTACTGTATTTTCAGTTGGAGAAAAGATCGCGTCGCGTCTGCATGTTGATAATAAGACATACAGATTTCAGAATAACAAGCTATTCTTAAAAACGACTCAGATCGGGGGCCCTCCCTGGTGCGCAGCGGGTTGAGTGCCGTTCTGTGACGCATCCGTGGCACAGCTGCGTGGGTTCGATCCCCGGCCAGGGAGGGGGCCCACATGGCGCAGCAGACCTCTCCTGCCTCCCCGCTGCTCCCTCAGCAGTGTGTTTCAGTCCATCTGCCTGTTCTGCTCCCCGCTCTGTCTGGTGAATCCTCTCACCTCCCTGGACTCTGGCCTGTACCCCAGCTCTTGTGTGCATAAATAAATAAATCTTAAAAAAAAAAACCAAAAAACTACTCAAATCGAGGAAGTCGTACCAGCAGGAGCGCTTGGCTGCTGGGGGTCTCCACGAAGCCCGGCAGTCTTGCGGTTTTGTCGCGACTGGTGCTGGGGCTGCGGCCTGTCCGGGCCCTCCCCGGAGCAGGCTTTCCCTGGGCACCGCACCCCGGCCGTCAATCACCGGCCAAGTCCAAGGCGGATCTGGTCTGGCACTTTGTGGTTTCGTGTTTTGTTTTTGTTTCAGATGAGTTTTTTTTTTTTAAAAGATTTATTTATTTATGCACACGAGAGCTGGGGCACAGGCCAGAGTCGGGGAGGTGAGAGGAGTCACCAGAGACAGGGCGGGGAGCAGAACAGGCAGACTGGCTGACTGAAGCACACTGCTGAGGGGAGCAGCAGGGGAGGCAGGAGAGGCCTGCTGCGCCCTGTGGGTCCCCTCCCTGGCCGGCGGCAGGGATCGAACTCGTGCTGCGGTGGCTGCGGTTTGCTTCATGCTGCGTTGCTTAACCCACTGCGCCACCAGGGAGGCCTCGGTTTCGTTTTTTGTGTCTAAGTTCCACCTTGCAGAGAACCAGAAAATACTTCAGCCACCTCCTCTGGATCAAGCAGTTTCTCCCTTTCCATGAGATTTTTTTTGACACATGACCTAGTTCCTCCCAACCAACTCCATTGCGTAGCCAGAAAATGATATCTGTACATTACTCCTGGTGATGGGAGGAGAGCTGGGCCAAGTGGCTGAAGCCTTCACCACCTGCAGCCCGTCTGGGGCTAGTCAGTGTGGCCCACCTTCTGCTGGTTACCGTGACACAGGAGGAGAAAGAGGAGCAAGGGAAAAGGAGAAAGGAAAAAGAAAACCCTGATAATGATCACTGTTTTTTGCTGGAGAAGTTTAAGTTAAGGCATTTTAGTTTGTATGATAATGGTCTAGTATCTTCATCAAAGCACACTTTGGCATTGATATATATATATATGTTTTTGTAAATATGTATGCATATATTCCCTGCTAGCTGGAGCCTGGACTCAGAATTGTAGGAAGTACACCAGGTGATTCTTTATGCACTGCCAGATCTAAGAACCACTGCCTGTAAAGGCCCTAGGAGAGTTTCACCTGGCATTATACCTTTTATGCCTTATACTTTTTACTAACCTATAAAGGCAGTCTCTACGATGCAGTGACACAGTACCTGGCACATGTGCCTAGTTCCAGGTGTGTGAGGACGTCACTTCAATGAGTAGGGAATCAGCTGGTTTGCTGGGCCAGACTCTACCTCTCAGGTTTGCAATTTTCTGCAAGAACAAAGTGTATCTCTAAGTTTGGTCTGGAGCCTGCCTGCCTTAGAGCCATCAAAGAGTGGTCTGGGGGCCTTCCTAGTGGTGCAAGGGATTAAGTCTCAGATTGAAACTATTGGTAGCCACTGCAGCGTGAGTTTGATCCCCAGTCAGGGAGGGGACCCACATGGCACAACAGACCTCTCCTATCTTGCCCACTGCTCCCCTCAATAGTGTATTTCAGTAGATCTGCCTGTTCTGTCTCTGATGAATTCTCTCACACATTCCTACCCCTACCTTTGGCCTATATATACCCCAGTTCTTGTATGCATAAATACATAAAATATATCTTCAGAAAAAAAAAGAATTAAAAGTGGTCTGAATCAGTCTCCCAAATTTTGGAATAGTAATCTGCATTTTTAAACCAGCACACTGATAATTCTTATGCATATTCAGATTTGGGAACTAGCGCATGTATGTGCATTAATAATCTCACTCATCTGACAAGGTGAGCACAGACGTTGCCACCTGAGTCAAGGCAGACCGTTTACTGCATCATAACACCATTCTACACTGGCCCCATTGAGTGTCACTATCTGGTAGTAACTAGGGAAAGGTGCTTAGGCCTCCAAATTCTGTGGGTGGATACACTGGTATAATTAAAGCTTGATCTGATGGATTGAATACACCTAAGTGTCAACACAGTCTGTCTTTGTCTTAGTTTCGCCTGGCAGTGGGGTGTTTTTTCTTTGGCCATCATGGACCTCCCACTTAGAGTGGAACTCCTAGAATAGCAGTTTTTAATCCATAAGCCCCTAAAAATCCATGCAAAATGTTATGTGAATATAATTTTCTAGGAAACGGTCCAGAAATATTGCCAGATTCTCAATGGTACTTTGACCCCAAAAGGGGAAAGACAGGATTTGAACAGAGGAATTTTTAGGGATTTAGAAGGATGAGGATTTGCAAACAAAGACTTTGTCTGGATAAGGGTTTCTGAACTCTTGCAGATGATGCCCACAGAAATTGTGATCTCTAATTTTCTTCAAAACCTACCTACTTTTGTACTTTCTTCCAACCTCATTCTTTCTTCCTTTAAGTTTGTTTCTCTCTGTGTATATTTTTCCTCTCTGATCTTTTTTATCTTTGCCTCCATCTTATCTTCTTCTTGCTCTCTTAATGTTTTATGTTGGTGGTTCTTATCTACAAAATTAGATGACTCAAACTTGAGAGTGCAGCAAAAGGCTTGCCGTTTTACTTGTAGAATTTCCTTGGTTCTGAGGCTGCTGCAAGGCTCAGTCAGCTGCTGTGCAGGTCTTAAGAATTAGGTTGTCAACGAAGACCTTGGACTCCTGCAGCCTGGTTTCAGGGTCAAATAGTACTTAGATCTCACTGGGTGGGGATGAAGGAGGACACTGGGCGGTGCACCGTTCACGAAGTGAGCACATCTGATGGGTCGGTTCTTGGTTCAGCTTCAGATTTTAACTGCCTGGTATTAGTTCCTCCCATGCTTCGGGAACCATGTTCCTAGAACTCCCCTTTCTCTTTTTAGTCCCTGGTGCTGGGGGGACACATGCTCATGGCCTGGCCAATCAGGACTTCCCTCTGTCCTGTCACAATAGTTGGCTCGGGAACAGGTACATGGCATATGTCAGCCCAGAGTCAGCCCAAGGCAAAAATTAAAAATCAGATGAGTTGAACATCTAATGTTTCTCTGGAAGAGGGAGAAACTAAAATACTACCTATCTTGAATTTCTTGGCCTTTTATATTTGGCCCTACGCAGAGGTTCTGTGTGGGCTGTCGTCCTTGCATCTGTCCAGCTAGAGAAGAGGCAGGTGCAGGCACGACTCAGGCCTTCCTCTTGTTTTGAGTTTGATTCTGATGATGGAGAGCAACTGACTCAGGTTTCCGAGGCTTCTGGGGAGGGATGCCTGCAGCATGCAGTCACTGCTTGGGACGGTCCTTTCACAGTGCTGGGCCTTCCTCCCTCAGCCCCGCACAGCTGGGAGTGCCATGGACGTGGGGAGGGACACGCTGAGGGATGGGCCAATGTATCCTGCCAGGTTCCCCAGCTCCTTGTCCCCCTGGGCCTCGCGCTCTTCTCACTGCACAGGAAAAGGTCCTTTGGCTGTGGGGAATAAGCGGCACATCCTCCCAGTGGCTGGGAGCAAAAGGTGTCATTTTCTGGCTCAACTATTTGGCAGGACTTGCTGGATTGCAGGGCATTATAGTGGGTCTGCGAGGCACACAAAGCCAGGGCGACAGCGCTGGGTCACCCACACTGGGGTGGGGAGTGAAGCGGTTACCTATAGACAGAGGACTAGAGCGAGAATCCCAGGTTGACGGGTGGTGCGGAGAGAACCAACCGCTGGCCTGTTCTGGAGCCGGAGGGGCCTGTGGGTGCTGGCTGGTGTGAAGCGGGGAGTCGGCCCCGGTGGAGCTGGCAGGAAAGTGCTGCCTCTTGGGGAGCACTAGGCTGGAGGTGGCAGCAGCTGAAGACCCAAATCAGACCTGAACGCTGTGTCTCATGAGGACTAGTGTGGGCCTCCCTCGCCTTTGCTCTCCCTGCTGCTTGCTCCAGGGCCCAGAGCGAGGTTTTTGAGCTTTGAACAGTGGGGCTCCGGAATGCTCTCCATTCAACTCGTCATTCCAGTCCTAGACTGTGCAAGTTCATCATCAGGGGTGTCTTCTGAAGAAATAATAAGCCCTCTGCCTCAGGATTAGCTCCACCCCAGCACACAGGTACCCAAAGCCCAGGCCAGCACGCGGCAGTGGGGCAGGCCCTGGAATGCCTGCCTGGGGTTGCACGCCTGGGCCCTGTAGACTTGACAAGGGCCTGCAGCTGCTGCCCCTACTGGAAAGAATGCATCGTATTTACTGTCGCTGTCGGAGCCATGCTGTGGCTTTAGACTCCTGGTGTGATAACTGGCACAAAGTAGGTGCTTAGTACTGATTGTCATTGCCATTGTTTATCCTGGATCAGTAGGTCCCTGGAGGCCCCTGGGTCACGCTCTGAGACAGCTTCTCAAGCTTCAAGATCTGGGGATCTTATTAAAGCGGGTGGCAGGTGGGGTGCAGGGGTTGAGGAGAAGAGGAAAAGAGAGCAGAGTTTGCATTTCTAACAAACTCGCTGTTGCTGCTGCTGCCACCACTGGGCCAAGACCATGCTTTGTAACAAGCTGGTACCCGGGGCACACCACGCAAGCCCAGCCTAGAAGAGCATCGTCCTTCTCCTCACGCTCCTCCCTGCATCCTCCAGGTGGCCGTGACAGGGTGCTGCCCGACTCTGTTGAGGAACGCTCCTAGACAACAGATGCAAGCTCGAGCCATCTCGGGCAGGATGACGAGTTCCGCTCTCATGCACCCCAGTCACTGCATCCATCTGGGAGCGAGGGGGGATCCCAAGGGAGGAGGTCCTGGTCTGATGGGGGAGGTGGAGCACACCTCGGTTTCTGCGAGCACCATGCAGAAAGGCCTGCAAACACCCACGCAGGCCGCGGAGCCCACCGTGGCAGAACAACGGGAAGTGCTCCAGTCTCCGGGCCTCGAGTGGCTCAGAATGGCAAGTGCCGTGTCTTGCTTGTCCCTCCCAGAGCAAGAAAACTGTGGGTGCTGAGAGGAGAGGGTCACTGCCTGGCCCCCGTAAAGGGGTAGGGGCACAGCAGAAGCTGTAGGGCCAGTGGGCTCTTGCACCAGCCCTGGGCAGCTCAGGTTAGAGGCATAACCCTTCCAAGCCAGCTTTCAACAAGTGGGGTCTGTGGTTAACACTGCTCCCTGCCCGGGCCCCTGTGATTCAGAAGCTTGAAAGTGGGGACATGCTTAAAGTTTCAGTGCTTTTGACTTTGTTGAAGTTTCTGGTGGGGAGTGGGGATGGGTGATGTTAAGAAACCATTTGCGCTTGTGACCCCCGAAATAAAGCCCCCCAGGTTCTAGACATCAGCCAAGGGCCCATAGCTTTAAACTCCTGAGAACCTGCAACGGTCGTGGTCACAGGGTCTCCTGGTGGGTCCCGCTGGCCCTGCATCGGCTGGGGCTTCCACCCACCTGCGCCTGCCCCCGGAGGCAGTGTGCTTTGCGGAGAGCTGGGGACCACATCCAGGAGAAACCGGGACTTGTGACTTTGCTCCTCGCTTTCTGACAGCCTTGGCCAAGAAGTTCTCTATTCTCTCTCTTTTCCCTTCTGCACAGCAGAGAAGACCCCCAGTGAAGACCAGGATCCAAGGGGTGTTCTCTGCAGGGGAAAAGAGGGAAAGAAATGACTTGCTTATTTTTTCATGGTGGTAAAATATATACAGAACATAAAAATTGCCATTTAAACGATTTTAAAGTGGATAATTCAGTGGCATTAATTATATCCACCCTGTTGTACAACCATCATGTCTAAAACATTATCACCACCACAAATAGAAGCTGTATCTGTTAGGCAGTAGTTCCCCCTCTCTCCCCCAGCCCTAGTAATCTTTACTGTTTTCTGTCCTCTGAATTTGTCTATCCCAGGTATCTCAGATAGGTGGAATCCTCCAGTATTTGTTCTTTGTGTTTATTTCACGTAACAGTTTTTCATGGTTCATTCATGTTGTAACATGTATCAGTTCTTCATCCCTCTTTATGGCCAAATAAGATTCCATTGTTTGGATACACCACATTTTGCTTTCGGTTGGACTTGGGTTGTTTCCATTGTTTATTGTTAATAACTTTTATGTTTTGTGCATGGCCCCTGGACCTAGGCAGTAGAAACATGAAAGGGAACGAGGCTGCATGATGCCTGCCCTGATGTGGCAGGCGAGCCAGGCTGTGCCTAGAGTTGAGTGCCATCACGGGTCTGGGCGGACGTGTTGGGTGGGGGCTTTGCCACACTGGGTTCTGGTCTTATCTGACCAGATGCTGATTATGTGGTGGTGGTGGTCTGGGGTTCTCCTTTTGGGGCCTCAGCCTTCCCATCTGTAAAACGTATTTGAGACTGAAGATACCCGAAGCACCAGCATCCTCTGCTCCTGTAATATATAATCTTCCACATTGGGGTTCTAAAAGAGCTGCTCTATTTCTTTCTTAGGTCAGGTTTGGGGTGGAGAGCTGCCCAGGACTGCAAAGCTGGGGGTCTCGAAGTTTGGGTAAATTCAGACTGGTGCATCCCACAAGTGCTATGCTGACTGCTCCCTGCAGGGGGCCTCTTGGCCTCCCATCCTCTTGTCTGCTGCCCCTGGAGAGGGATCTAGGCGGGAGTAGTGCCCTTGAGATGCTGGTCAGAGCTCTTGACTCCCCAGGAGGCTGGTGCTGTGTAGGGGCCACCAGTTGGGTTAGGGTTATTTTGGGAATGTTGGAGGTCTGGGGTTTAAGCAAGATAGGAATTGGGATGCCCAAAAGGAATAAGTGACGACTGGGAGGAACCCATCGGCAGGGTGGAGACTTCCTGTCAAAACAGCCACTTATCCTGGCTGGAGAGTGCATTCCTTTCCCTCAGGAGATAAGAAGGCCAGATTTTCCTTTCTCAGGGCTCCTTTGAGCAGAGAGCTGCGCTGTGCAGGCCAGTGGGGTCTCTGTAAGCTGCAGGCCCAGACCGCCCAGCTCCTGCATCTGGCTCCCTCCCTGACTTCCTGTATCCTTGGGCAAGCATTGATGAGATTTGGATTATCTCCTCTCTGTGCTTCAGTCTCCTTATCTGAAGTCACCCACTCATGGGTTGTTGGGAGCTAGTATGTGTGTCACATAGAACGGTGCCTGGCAAGAACCCTTGCTCCGTCTATGTGGCAGTCACTTCTTCTCCCAGGATACCTCTGCTTCTTGGGCCCCAAGTGAGCCCCGAGTTCGTGCTGAGGTCAGTTCTGGGGCATAGGTCTTTCCTCTGTAGACCTCTCCAGGCAAAAACCTTTTCTCATTTCAGCATATTGACACCAAGGTTCAGTTTACTGCCCCCCAAGAAAAGGTTCATTAAGCTTTTAAAATAGAGCCGTGTCGGTGGGTTCAACAGTTTCTTGGATATGAGAAATCATTCTTCATCAGGAAGAGAGTCATCCATCCTCCCTTTCCCAGGGAGGAAGGCTTTGCTCAGAAGGAACTTCAGGAGTGCCTGTCCTAGATTGTAGGCGCTGCAGGAGCCTCTCTCGTTACTGGAAACTTTCAGCTACCCTCACCCAAGGGGTCTGCGCTGACTGCCCCCCAAATTGAATCCACGTCCCTGGAGTTGTTCAGCTTTGGGGGTTTTCTGACTGTTCTGCACCAGTCAGTAGTCTCCGAGGGTGGAGGCCTTCCCCAGGGGCCTGGAGGCTCCAGGCTGCCCTTCCCCGTGCCCCCTGGGCAGGCCTGGCCCCACTCCAGACTTCCCTTCTGGCTACTGCTGAAATGCCCAGCCCTCCCTCTGTGTATTTTCTCTCTGGGTGGGGGCCTGGGAGCTGGAAACCCTACTCACATCCTCTCCCCACCCTCTCTTTGGAGGACCGAAGTGACCAGGGCTGAAGCGAGAAGAGGCGATAGGCTGTGGCAGGCTCCCAGCCTACTGCCAGAAGTCCTGCCGAAGGAGACCTTGGAGGTGGGCAGGTGCCCGGGGGGCCTCTTCCAAACCCATCGTTTCCTCTCCTGCCTCCTCAGTCCCTGACCAGTATAGTCCACATCAGTATAGCAAGTCAGTTCAAGTTCAAAATACTTTCGTGGAGCTACTATAGAACAAGATTATTACCACTCAGTTTCATGGGAGACCTTCATAAATTGGGCCTCGGTACTATCTGGCCTCCAGCTGGACTGTCAGTTCGGGTTACTGTTTTACTCTCCGTTCTCTGTGCTTTTTGAACAGCTGTCTTCCATCTCTGAACTCCAGTTTCCTCAGTTTTTAAAAGGGGCCAGTTCTTCCGCTGTCTTTCATTATCTGCATTTAGGGTGTGGGGGACACGCATGGCAATGTAATAAGGCCTGGTGGCGGTCCTTGTCGTTCATAATTGCTTTGTGTCATTAACATCAAAAAATGTAGGACTGAGCTCGTCTCACAGTTCTGGGGCACAAATTCTATTGCCAACCACAGAGAAAGCACAGGGGCAGGAAGGGGGCAGTGCTGACATGCTCTGAGGGCTAGTTGGGGACTTCTATCTGTCGCTGGAGATCAGTGGTGATTGGGTGATGTGTCTGAATGCTGACCGGGGGCTCTGGTCGGGCACCTTCCAGTATTTAAAAGGATGCTGCAGTCACCTGGGCCGCCGCCAGGGGCGCGCTCTGCATCGCCTGGGTGCTCATTAGGCCTGTGGAGTCTTGGGCCGTCCAGATGGGCAGAGTCAGGATTTGCATTTCAAGGGAAAAGGGCTCCCCTGCAGTGCCCAGAGCTGGGTGTCCTGCCACAGGCTTCCTCTTCTCCCCAGAGAGCTCCAGGAGCCTGGGCAGGGAAGGGCTCCTGTGCTCCACCCCTGGCTTCTCCGAAAGTCATGCTCTTTGAGCTCATTTGACTGGGTGTATCCTTCCTTCCTGTGACCTGTGACTGCAGTTCTCAGGAGCTGACACCAAACCCAAGGGGAGAAAAGCCCACTGCCGAGCCCAGGCCGCCAGAGCCCAGGCAGCCAGCGCGTGCTGGTGAGCTGGGTGATTCCGGTCTGTCCGCTGTGGCCCGCCTGGGGTGGGCAGGAGCTCTAAGGGGACTCTAGTGGCAGGATGGGGCCCCGGCTACTCCCTGCCTTCCCCTCCACGCACCTCTTTTTGTCAGACTATTTCAGACTTGTCCTCCCTCCCCGCCCGCTGCGGGTCACCGTGCCCGGGGCCTGCAGGTGCCATGGCTGCTACGGCGGTAACAGACGCAGGCAGGCCATCCTGGATTCCAGTCCATCTCCACCATGACCCTGAGGCGGAGCCACGATGCTTGGCCCTTGGAAAAGACTCCCAACTCGTGTTTCCTTTAGGGAACGTCTTTACTTCCTCCTTATTTGGAGATCCTCAGCTAGCTCTTTGAGCTTCTCTTGCCCTGCCAACGCCCCTACACACACACGCACGCACACACATGCACACGCACACACATGCGCACACCTCATGACACCCATACTGTTTTGATGCATGTCCCTTCCCAGAACCTCGGCCTCTCCTTTCCTTTTCCTCACGGAGCTGCTCTTCCTGTGATCTCCCAGGTCCAGCCCTCCCTTTGGGTCTGAGCTGAGGGCCCCTCCCTGCCTTCCTCTCTCCCGGGCCCTTCCTCCACTCTTTCTATTCCTGATCGGGCAGCCTCTCCCATTGTCTGTTCCCAGGAGAAGAGCTGTGCTGAGAAGTGGGGGGCCTGGGCCAAGAAGAAAGTCAGTGCCAGAAGCCCCCCGCCATCCAGCACCCACAGCTCACTGTCGTGGGGTGGCGGCAATGGCGAGTACCAGCGTCACTTTTAGAAATCTCCCGCCCTCCATTAGTCAGCGGTCACAGTTGCAATCAGACACCCACTTACGGGGGCTGATGCCTCATCTAATTTCAGCAGACCCGGAGGGGGTGGCAGGGGTTGGGAGGGCGGTTGCACAGATGCCGCAGATTTTCCCAGCAGCCACTTCATCAGAGCATTTGGGGCCAGCCCAGACCTGAGGGAGCTGCTTTTGTCACAAGGCTGTTGGCCTTTGGCACAGGCAAGGTGGGTGGGGTCTTGGGAACAGGCTGGACCAGCAGCACCACAGCCCGCTGGTGGCTGCCCAGAAGCCACATTCCCCAGCGCTGGAGAGAAAGGCCACGCAGTTCTGCAGACAGACCTAGGAGCCCCTTCCTGTCTGTTCTTGCCTGGGCTTTGCCATTTGTTTTCTCCCTTTCCCCCTGGACTTTCTGTTGTTGATGGTCTTCCTGAAAGCACAGAGTTCACGTGGGACAAAGTGTTTTTGTTTTTTCTTTTCCTATGGATGCAAAAGCAAGTTCTGGTCGAACCCAGATGCGTCCAGAGGCAGCAGTAGAAGCACCAGCCCCTCCAGGACCTCCGGGGTCAGAGATGCCAGCTAAGAGGACCCCAGCACGGCTCCCTGTTTTACCAGCAGAGGAGCTGACAGGCCTACAGAGGCAAATAAAGAAGCTTTAGAAGCCCCCTGGGAAACAACCACGGATGAATTCCAGAGAGACGCTATGATAGATGGAAAACTTTGGACTCAGGCAAACCTGGGGCCCCCACTGTGCAAGCCCGCTCATGCCTCTACCAGTCACAGCCCCTCAGCATGTAACCACAGGCCCCCATCTGCTCCCCACGAATGGCGAGACAGATGTTATGGTCCCTAGGGGTGCGTTTCCTGGGACAGGTGGGAACCGCTGCTCTGTGCATCTTTCTGTGGTGAGGGTGTCAGGGGCCTCGGGACTGGCCGTGGGGAGCAGAGGGAGCCAGTGTAACGCGGCAGGCCTGGCGCCTTCCTGAGTCTGGCTTCTCACGCCTCGTCCCGCAGGCACCTGTTAACAAGCAAGGATGGCTCAGTAAGGGACTTGGTGTCCGGAAGTGGCATGTAGGGGGCGTCATCAATGGCTGCTCATCAGCGCCATCCTGTGATGTTGTTGGGGGCCCTGTGGTGTTGTTGGGGGCCCTGCACTATTCCTGTGCACAGAGAGACCCTTCTCTCCTGGCAGGGCCTGCAGCTGTTCTCTGTGTCCTCAGGGTCACTTCTGCTCCGAGGCAGGGCGTGGTGGCAGTAGGGCCGACATCAAAGATGCATACAAGACCGCACCTCTCAGGTCCAGAGGCAGCCTCCGGAGTAGACACCCTCAACCTTGGGGTCTGTACTCCGCATAAAGTCTTCTGAAGCCTGGGAGTGCCAAATGGCGTACACATGTGTCGTCTGGAGGAGAGGGGCCAGGCTTTCGTCAGCATCTCAAGGAGGGCCACGGCTCAAGGAATTCAGAGCCTTTGGTCTGGGTGTCAGCGGACCAGCTATCAAGACCCACCGAAGGGGGAACGGCAGGGGCGTGTGCTCCGTCCTGCGCCCTCCGGAGGCTGGCTGACCGCGCATGCCACAGGGCCGGCATGAGCCATCAGAGCCCCAGTGCCTGACCCGGCACCGCTCTGCCAGGGCTTGGGTTCCAGCTGGGACACCAGATTTGGGGTGTGGAAGAGAGAACAGCTCCAGGATGGGGTGAGGGCCAGTGGGCCAAGGCTCTGTGAACCCCGGAGATGGTGGGGTGTTGGGTGAATGGAAGTAACAGGGCCTGGGTAGGGGCAGAGGAAATGAAGCAGTGTCTGGGGCTCCCCACCCATGGGGAAGTGACAGAGGTGAGGGCTGGGCCTTGGGGTTCATTTGCTTTAGTGGGGTTGGTTAAAACCCCCTTCCCTTGAATTCTGCCTGGAGTGTGAGTGCTCCGGATCTTAGCTCACAGGCCTGGCCAGAGGCCTCAGCTGTGGCCTGCGGGGTCGCTCGCACTCAGCCATGTGCAGTTTCTCCCCCGCCCTTTCTCTTTTGGTTCTTTTACAAGTTGCCTTATCTTATGTCTTTCTCATAAAACACTTAAATCATTTTGAGAAACAAGTAACTATAAATAGGAAGGAAGTGGGGGCGGGGAAGATGCTCATTTCTAAAAAAATTGCCTGGAGAAAGCAGGCTTTCAGTTGTTGGCTCTTATATTTCTTTTTCTAAAAGATGCTGCTTTTGATAAGTCAGTTATTCTCATCAAGGACAATGTGCAAAATTCATTAAAAAAAAAAAGAAATTGCCCATAACTGCACACATTATTTTGGTTTGTTTCCTTCTAACCTTTCTTACATGTAGAAATGAAAACTTTTTTTGATTAGATTTATCCAATAAATGGTATCCATTTAAACTTTCTTACATAACATATGTCATCTATCCCATGGACGGTTTCCTGTAGTTCTAAAAATTTTGTGAACATTCAAAATACTTCAGTTCCTTTTAGTCAGACATTTAGGTATCCTCATTTTATATTATTACAAAGCCTTGACAAGCATCTTTGTCCACAAAATACTTTTCAAAGTTAAGATTATTTCCTAGAGAAAAATTCAGCGGGCTGGGCCGGTGGTAGTATGCTCTTGTCAGTGTGGGGGCTGCATGTCCCTGGTCTGCAGAGGAAGGGCCTGGGGGGGCCCCCCTGAGCAAGGGAGGGTTCTGTCAATCTAGTGGATGGAGGGAAGGAAACCTCCCAGTGACTCATGACCGGGGCCTGAAATCCCTGACCCCTCAGGCTGACCAAAGCAAGGCCGCCAGGCCTGATCGCCAGCGCCCTTCTATGTCAGGGCCACGTAGGGGCTGTGGAGATCGGTGGAGTCTGCACTCTCACTGGCCTGCCCGGCGCAGAGTCCCACGCTCAGCTCTATTTGCAGACCTGTGCATTATCCCAGCGTGGCTGAACGCGGCTCTGGGCTGGTTTTCTCCTCAGAAAGGCTGGTCAGTGGGGTCAGCCAGTGGAGGCATTAACGTTATTTTAGCCGTTACTGCCTTTTTGTTAATGAGGAGAGGACCAGCCCGGACGATCCCAAACCGTTCAGAAATGTTTCACGGTCCTTGGGAGCTAATGTCCCAGGACAGGGTCTGTGTTGGGGCAAAAGAAAGAAATTGACAATGCCTTTCAGTCCCGACTGCACTCCCAAGGGTCCCTTGTGCTTTGCTGAGCTTTCATTTTATTTTTTCGAAAAATATTTTTCCTCTGAAGTTATGAATCTTGGAAGCTGGGAGAAGCTCTGGAGATCTCACTGGACTCAGGAGCGAGGAGTTCTCTTTGTGGGTGGAGGTTCTGGGGCGGCTGAGGCCTGGGCTGCACGGCCAGGAGAGTCTGCCCACACGGTGCGCACGCAGTGCTCTGGGGCCGGCTCAGAGCCAGCTGAACGCCATCTGCGTGAGTGAGGGTTTGAGGGAGAACAGGTGCAGGGCTCCTGGCTCTGAAAGAAGAGTTATGGAGCACACCAGATCAGTCTCAGAGATGAGATTCAGAAGCAGTGACTGGTTTCCTGGATGTCCCTGCACCCCGGAACCCCTAGCCTGGATCTTCAGATCCCACGGACACATGCACAGGTGCTCATCCAAGGGACCTCCGGGACAAAAAAGCAAAGTGATCTTAGGACCGAAATCAGTTGAAAACTTAGATCAATGACAAAATGCTTGAAATGCTTTGAAGAGATTGGATCTGAGATGTTCCTGTTATAAAGTAGCCTGTGAACAAATCAAACTGAAAGCATGGAAGTGAGCTGTGCTCATAGCCAAGAAATATATCTATGCTTTTCAGTGGGACCACATTCGAGACCTGCTGTGGTATGCCCGGTGCAGAGCGGGGCCCTGGGACAGAGATCCAAGGAGTCTCGTCGGGGAGGTCCTACGAGGCTCGTCACAGCACCACAGGCACTTAGGGGAGGGATGGCCTCCGAAGAGGGGTTGATGTAAAGCCCAGGGAAGCAACTTTTGAGAAGGGCTTGAGAGTGAGCACACTATTGATGCTTAGAGATGCAGGAGGATGTTGGGAAGGCTGGAGACACTAATACCCAAGGACGGGTATTAATTGTTTTAGTGGGCACAGTTATCTTGTGACTGTGGGGTGAAGAAAAGGCAAGGGGTGAATAAGAGGTGGAGACCGTTGACAAGTTGTGGGTGACTTTCATTTTAAGGGATGTGGACTTGATTCCATAGCTAATAGGGACCGTGGTAAGATTTTGGAGCAGGGAAGTGACTTAATTTTTAAAATTAAAAGCAAACACATAAATACATGTTCATTCAAAGACTGCAGCTACATTGATGCGTCTAAAGCAAAAGGTGAAACGCTCCTCTTCGCAGAGGAAACGAGCATCCTCCTTCATGTCATTTCACCTACCCGTCGGAGTAGGTACAGGGAGGTCGAGCCCCAGATGATGTGTGCTTGTCCGCTCTCTCTCTCTCTCTCTCTCTAGCTCACACACACATACACACTCACACACACACACACACCTTTTAATAATTAAAGTTACATAAGACCATAATCTAGGGAAGTCTGCGCTAAGTCACAACTTTGGGTCTTTTTTATCCATATTTGTTTCTGATAATAATTGTCCTACAAAATTTCTCATACAATGGAAATTCTGATATGCTTCCCTGGACCAGAAAGGGGTGTCTTTGTCTTTCCTCGAGAATGATTGCTACCCAAAACATGAGCTCATCTTGCTCTCCTTCGTACTATTTCAGAACATGGCTTTATTGGCTATTCACCAGAACTGCTGCAGAACAACACCCTGCCGGATTACAGCTCCGGGGAGTCTTTCTTCACTGTCTTTGGCGTGTTCTTCCCAGCAGCGACAGGTACAGTAATCTGCACTCTTTTTCGTTCCACTTTAGGGCTATCAATGCTTGGTTCCCAAAACTCAGCATCCTATTCAACTGCATGTGTTCTGAGGCTATCTCTCTAACTTTAGCGATAACCTTAGTTTTGCTAAAGTGCTGAAGTCTACGACTATAATAGTTCTCCTGTTCATGATTCCGGAAGTCCCCAACATGACTTACTCCTCCTCACCCCTTATACTTACACCTTCACACCACTTGGCAGGTTACCAAGGGCACGGTCTTCCTGAGGCTGCACAGGCCCACTGTGCAGCAGCCCATGTTGGCCTTTCAGCCCCGGGCCCAGTGCAAGCTGGGTCTCGAAAGTCCCCTTTACCACCACCCCTGCCCACAGCCCTCAGATACACACCTGTGGGCGTTCTCCCAGGAACAGAGAAATGCGACGGCCTTTTACTGCCCTGGGCAGAGAGCAGGTCCTGTGAGCAGAGTGAATCTGCTTGCTTGAAACCTTTCTCTGTGTCCATGGAGGACCCTCCACAGCTGAGGTTCCTGAAGAATTCTTGTCTCGTCTTGGGGCACAGACCTGGAAGGCAGCTAAAAGCTGACCAAATGCCTCTGAGGAAATTTACTGCTTATTCGCCAGGGCCTGTTCGTTTCCCCAGGGCCTGGCGTCAGAAGAACACTTCCCCCTTGACTAAGGTGGTGTTGATGCCCTTGCTGTGGCTGAAATTTGTCTCCTAGTCCTCTGGGTTCCCTCTGCCTTCCCACACGGGGCCATTTCCTTGCTTATTAGCCTCACATTGGGTTTAATGTTTTGCTGTTGCTAAAATTTTTGAAAAAGGGATGCTTTTTTTTTGTGCCGAGTCCCAGAAATTATGTAGCAAATTTTGTTCTTGTTCCCCTGTGCTTTCCCCAGCTATTCTGTGGTTTCTTTTCTACTTCCTTGAGCCTCTAAAATCTCCTAAGACCCTGGGCTTTTGACAAACGGAAGCCCAGTGTGCAGGCAAATTCTGCTTCTTCCTTGATACGTATTTCCCCTAAGGTAATAAAATATAGGCCAACTTCCTCTGAATGGACAGAAAAGGAAAGGGAGAAGTAAGTTTTATTATCAGTAAAGCTACAAAGGTCAAAATTGCACCATTGAATGGTGAGGGATTTTAAAAAGTGAGCATGTGAAAATATTTTCTAGGCTTCTCCCCCACACAAGCCGGACACACATCCAAGAGAACCCCCCCCCCCCCTTCCTGGATTTCCTCAGACCTGGCCTTGAGTCCCATGTTAAGTCAGGGACCTCTGGCCCAGGTACCGATTAGTAGTTTCACCTGAGGCTGGACTGTGGCCTCCTCAGCTAAGTAGGAGCTGCTTGAGGCCTGAGGATGTTACTCAACAGTAGCCCAGAGTCTGAGCTGGATTCACATTTGTCATCAGCCAGTCCAATAACTTTCAACGTTTAGTCATTTTCATCCAGAAAGGGGTGTCTTTGTCCTTCCTTGAGAAGTATAAGTCAAGCTTTATTTCTTTGGCCTAAATTTTGAAAATATTTCCTAACATTCCAAATATGAAATGATAGTGTTTAATAAACCATCTACACAGGTTTCTACTACCCCGTCCCTCCTAGGGGAGGTGCTTCAGTTCCTCCAGCATCTCCTCAGCTCAACCAGGTTGCGAATCTCTCATCTGACCCTTTATCTTACCAACTGGGGAAGGATGAATACAGTTGCTTATGAAAGATTGCTAACGGTCACCCAGCTAATTACTGACCTGCGCTGGGTCAGCATCCTGCTGTGGGGGGGGGTGCCCTTCACAGGCTCTCTTTCTGTTTGCCAGGGACCCCAGTGTAAACACAGTAGGAGGGAAGAACAATTTGTATCAGTTGGCTTTCCCTGACAGATGTTCCATTGAGCTATGAAAAGCATGGATGATTGGCAGTTTCCATGGTGATGGATTTGCCAAGGATTAGCTCTGAGTGAGTCATGGCTGAGGCTCCCTCCAACGCCATCCTCTTCTGGAACAAGAGAACCTCCAGGCTGTGGAGAGGGGGAGGGGAGTCTGGAGGAAAGAACACTTCAGTCTCCCCACGCTGTGTCCCCATGTTTGGTCAGGGACATATTATTTAAGTTACTTCAAATATTTGATCTCAAGGGTAGGCGGCGTCTTAGGAAGAGGAGCCATGAACTAGGTTTCGGTGGCTCCTCTGGATTCATGAAGCCCCCTGCAGTCCTTCTTTCTCGCTGCTCTGCCACACTCTTAGGTAGTGGCTGCCAGGTGGGACTGGGACCTCGGAGTAGATTCCTCATTTGCTTGCTTTTGAAAAGCATTTTCCTTCTCCAAGCTACACCACCAAACTTTCCCTGAAAAACAAAAATCTCTTCCTGCTCTTCCCCTCCCCCTGAGTCCCCCCCCCGCCCCCCCCCAAGCAATCCTGGGACCACAATGCCCGGGAGAACGAGGAAATGGAAATTCACTGGGAATAATACCAGTCTGTGAAGTCATTGAAATCCTTGTCCCCAGATCTCAGACTTTTACTGGAAGGGATAAGGACCTCTTGTGGTTGACCACACCCAGCATAAAAATGCAGGAGTATGGGGGAACAATAGCCTTTACCAGAATGTCTGCAGTAAGCACCTTCATAGTCCAGAGCTACACTATGTCTGAGGTCTGAGACATCCTTGACCTCCCTGGGCCTGAGCCCCTCCTCTCCCTCCTGGGGAGCTCTGGGAAGCTGCGCTGGCTGGCTGTCTCCAGGACCCTCCCTCTGGGCATCAGTGCTGGCTCTTCCCTTCGCCATTCCTCTGCGCCAAGACATCCCATAGTTTTCACAAGTTTGTGTCTCATGGTTGACAGAACAAGGACCTGCTGGGCCAGAATGGGGCCTCCAAGTTGAGGGAACAGAGACCCCCCAATTAAGGGTAATCTGAAGATGGGCTCATTTCTCACCCTGCCCCAACGGCATTCTGTTGGACTTGTGAGTAGGATTGGGGGGAAAGAAGAAAGCTTTATAATTACTGGGCCTATTTAGTTTTGTAATTTTATTATAGCATCAATGTATAGTTTTATCAAAGTTTGCTATGGACCTACAGTAATCATTATCATAATGCCCTTACATCAGGCGCTGTGCTGTGCCCTTTACACATCGTCTGTCACGTGAACCCTTCACTAGTTTTGGCAGATGCAGTTTCATTGTGAAGTGAACAAAGCCTTGACCTCAGGATCCCTCACTTGTGTGAACTCTTAAAGACCTGCTCCTAATTCCATATTCATAATTCTGTCTGTTTCTTAAAATTTCAAGACCCAAAGAAACCTGAATTTCTCTATAGTTCTATTATTAGTCCATTTGACAAGCCAAGAAGCAAAGACACAAGAGGTTATTTCCCCAAGGTCACCTAGACAGTAAAGGGTAAACTCTTGCTTCTGAGGAGATGCTGGAAGAGAGGACACACACACTTATCTGCCCGCAACCCAGAAACCAGAAGATCTTGTGTGAGTTTTGAAGATCCTGTTGGCATTTGAATAGCCTATTGGTGGACACTGTCTGTCCCAGCAGAATCTTTAAAAAGGTTGAGAGGCTGTGGGACTGATAAGAGTGAAGAGAGGATGAAAGATTCCTACAGGGACAAGTAAGCAAACAAACCAAGAAGCCAGTGTAAGGAAGCAGTGGGGCTTGAGCGAGGAAAATAGAGGCAGTCCCAAGTCCTTAGAAACCAACAGGACTTTGAGTGAGGAATGAAGTCCACCTTTCCAGAGCGGACATTTACTTAGACCTCAGTAAGTACCAGGCACTGTGCTAGGAGTCTTCAAAATATTCTTTCTATTTTATAATAGCTCTGCAAAGTAAATAATCATTTTTTTAAAGATTTATTCATGCATACAAGAACTGGGGTACAGGCCCGAGGTGTGGGGATGAAAGGATTCATCAGAGTTAGAGTGGGGAGCATAACAGGTAGATCTACTAAAATACACTGCTGAATGAAGGGAGCAGCGGGTGAGGCAGGAGAGGTCTGCTGTGCCATGTGGGTCCCCTCTCTGGCCAGGGATTGAACTTGTGCTGCAGTGGCTGTGGATAGTTTCATAGTGCTGAGACTTAACCCCTTGCGCCACCCAGGAGGCCCCTGCAAGGTAAATAATCTTATCCCCATGTGCAGATGAGGGAACAGGGAGTTTAAGGATATAGTCTCCAAACTGTAATAGTCTCTTTTCTTCACCAAAACAGGCAGCAGCAGATAAAACTGGGCACTTTAGTGTCTGGGTATTCTTCCTTAATGAAAAAGAAAAAGAACAAATTCATAAACTTTAAAAAAGAAAGAAAATAGGCAGCAGAGAAGCAATTAAGTTATAAATAGAAAGAGAAAATTAAAGGTTTCTAAGGATACAGATTTGAATTGAAAAACTCCCAGGAGGAAGCTTGGAAGTTCCTTGATAAAGAATAAGTAAGTCTTTTAATGAACAACTAACAGGAACCAGAAAAGCCTAGAAAAGCTATTAGGCATTTTTCCTTATTAATTTTCATTTGCAGGAACAAAAACGAAACTGAGGCAGGAAATGGGATGGTGACGGTAGATACCAAGTAGGGCCTTCGATTGATGTGTATCATGGTGGACCAAAGGGCAGGGAGAAAAAGATGGCCACTGTCTTGCACATGTTGGCAAGTGGTTATTTGACATTTATACTGTTTTATCCACTGACTTATTTTGGAGATGTGTAAGGGATCGGTTCCTCCATTCCTCTCCTCATCCTCAACATCTATGCCTATTCTTGGATCAGACATTGGCTCCAGGGTGCTGAGCCAGGACCCTGTTCACCTGGTGCCACCCACCCTAACCTTAGGCATAATACCACTGCCCGGGAGGCGATGGATGGGGATGGCAGGTCAGCCTATAAGCCTAAGCTTGTAAAGTGATGGCAACGCCCTCCTAGTGCTATTAGAGCTGAGCTAATAAAGCTCTGCTAAAAGGCCATAGGGCTGGGGGAGACCAAGTTGGAAGCCTTTAACCATATGAAGAAGGCTGTGTTCCTAAGTGATGGGGAGCATGTGCAGCCGCACCACCCCTGCTAAGGTAGCAGTGTGGTTTGGGTAAAGCCTTATCTGTTTCTTGAAACTGGCAGTTTAGGACCAACGAGGAGGGGAAATGCCTTCAGTCAGGCATAGAGTAGTGATTTGGAAATGGTGACAGAGGAATGTGTGAGTAAACTGACGTGTAGTACTGATTAGAACTGATAAGTTCAAACTTGTGGGGCAGTAGCCCCAACTTAATCTGTTTTAAAACTAAAATGGGCACTTAATATTTTCCCAAATGGTGTCCCATGGAACATTAATCATGAATGCAGTGTTTCTTTCTTTCTTTTTTTTAAAGTTTGCAATTGTCAAATAACTTTTAGGAAATACTGTTCGCCATATATCTGTTTTTAGACATAGACTTATCATAGTACTGAAGCAAAAACTCTCTAATCTGGTTTAAGCAAGGTTTCCCTCCCAAGTGTTTTTATTTTTTAAAATTATTTATTTTTATTTGTGCATACAAGAACTGGGGTGTAAGCTAGAGATGCGGAGGTGAGCGGATTCACCAGAGACAGTGGGGAGCAGAACAGGCAGACTGACTGAAACACACTGCTGAGGGGAGCAGCGGGCACAGCAGGAGAGGTCTGCTGCACCATGTGGGTCCCCTCCCTGGCCGTGATCAAACTTGTGCTGTAGTGTCTGTGGATGGCTTCACAATGCTGAGACTTTAAACCCTGTGCCACCAGGGAGGCCCCCCACCCACACCAAGCATTTTTAAATTGTAGAATTTTTCTTTTTTTAATGTAATAATTGCAAAACATCTGGACACTACTGCTGTGTGGGATATCGTATGTATTTGCTCTACTACACTCACCCTCAGTGAAGCTCAAACACTAATCATAATTTTTTTAGTTTGCACCAGAGCAGGAAGAAAGCAAACTAGAGAATCTCTATGAATCTTGATGAGCATGAATAAAAAAAAATGCTACATCAAGATAATTGTCTAGATCCAACTGGCAAGCAAGACGCTCATAATCCACCAGAACTGGAGGGCACCTGCTCAGGAGCTGTGTAGTCATAAAGGGCAGAATTCTCGGAGCGGCAGCCACATGTCAGCCAATGCACGCAGCTCGCCTTAGACCCGCTCATCTCCCATCCCCGCTTCACCCAGCGGGAGGCACCCACGGGGCTTCCTGTCTGCAGGACCACTCGCCTCCATTTCCTTGTCTCTGGCATTCGGTGTCCCTAATGCTGACTATTTTCTGGTTTTCCTGCTTTGCCTTAGAAGCTGGCTTCCTAGATTCCTAGGTCTGGCTCATTCCTGAGTCTTCTTCAGGGTCTGTCCTTTCTCCAGGTCCCCAAGTCCTCCGTACCAGGTCAGCTGGTAGCACCTATTAAAAAAAGTTAGATCATCGACCATGTAAGGGATTGGGGGAAGAAGGAGAGGCTTGTTTGCTATGAATCAGAACCTGTTTGGAAGCGGGAAGTGATTAGGCTAATCAATTTCTTTGCTAGAGAGAAGTACATACAGCAGTGGAGTTCTCGTGGGCCTGCACGGGTAATAACTCTTGTGAATGATCTGAAGGAAGGTGTCAGAGAGGACACAACAAGCTCTAAGAGGAACAGAGATGACAAAGAATAAATAGTATGTAGTTTGCAAACCTGAATGAGGCGGCAGAAAATTGCCAGAGGAAGAATGAGGCCTTTGAGCACGGTCGGGGGGGGGGGGGGGGGGGGGGGGGGGGGNAGGTAGCTTGCAGGGGAGGAGCTGGTGAACCTGGTGACAGGCTGGAACCTGGTGGAGGAGCAGGATCTGGGCGGGCCAGGAAGGGGTGGTGGTAGCAGAGAGAAGGCGCAGTCTGGGAGTCAGGTAAACATGAAGATCCGGGCAGGGATGTGCCTGGCACCAGCCTGTTGCTGCAGCAAGCAAGGAGGCCCCAGCCCTGGCAGAGCCTTGGCCTGCACCGGGGAGAGTGGAAGATCCCGGGCGTCCTTTTGTGACCCTTTCTAACCTGCACAGGATGCGTGAAACATCTAGAGGTGCTTGTCATATAACAAGTCTCCCACCCCACCCTCAGCCACCTCAAATTTCCCTCCTTAGGGACAACCACTTTTAATCATTTTTCACTACTTCGAGAGCTAACATATATCACAAAGTATATTATTATATTGGGATATATTAATAACTTGACTGATCTAAGACATAATCCATTGATTCTATACTCAGAAACATGAGACTTTAGTGTACTTACATGGTTCTCCAGTCACGTCCCAAATTTTAGTAGTTCTATTTCTATTTTTAGTTCTATTTGTACTACCTTTAGAATTTTAAATAATATATTTAAAACTCATTATTTTAATCTATGCTATATCCCTTAACTCCTTTTCATAGGGAAACTAAGATTCTGTGTTGTATTTTATTTTTTTAAAAGATTTATTTATGCATACAAGCTGGGTACAGTTCAGAGACGTAGGAGGTGAGAGGATTCACCAGAGACAGAGTGGGGAGCAGAACAGGCAGACCAAGTGAAACACACTGCTGAGGGGAGCAGCGGGCAAGGCAGGAGAGGCCTGCTGTGCCATGTGGGTCCCCTCCCCAACTGGGGATCAAACTCACGCTGCTGTGCAGTGGATGCTCCACAGTGTGGTGCTCAACCCGCTGTGCCACCAGGGAGGCCCCGTGTTGTATTTTAATATTAATGTAGTAGTCCTATTTGTTTAATGTATAAAATACTTTTATAAGGTATACTTTATTTTAAGGGAATCCCTGATTTTAAGGAACTTCACATAATCCATTTATATTTGAGTTTGTAGAGCAATAGAAGAAAAGCCAGAGCAAACTGATTGTTAGTAGGTAAGTGGGCAAAATCCCATGGAAACTATTTATTTACAACTTTAAATAACAAACACAGGCACACTCAAATCTATTTAAATTATTTTGTCTTAAGGTTACAAATCAGCAGTTTTGTAACTTCAACGACAGTTGCTCAATATTCTTGGCAATTTCTTTCTTCTTCTTAGCAGACACTTAGAAACTCCCCATTATAACGGCAAGATACAGAAGAGGTATAGAATTAACTTAAAATTTTTTGCAACTATAACAAACCCGAGAAATCTGACTGTATAATTGAAACTACCAGAGGGGGAGGGTGGAGCCCAAAGACGAGGGGTCCTGAGGAACTGTGGTGGAAACGATGGGTGCCTTGGCAGTAGGTGAAGAGGGGTGATCTGAAGGGGTGTGAGCCTATAACTCTGAATCAGATGCAGCTTTGTAAGACAGTGTTACTGCAGTAAAAACTACTATGAAATAAAATCTATTGCAAATGGTATGTGGGTATTCACTCACCCTTTCCTTACCGACCTAAGAAATTGAATGACCAGCTCACCTTTCAAGTTTTCTTGTTCCACTAATTGCAGGTTGCAGAGTTCAAGCCAAGCCTGAGTAAAAGTTCACACAACTTGCATTTAGTTTTCTACATCGCTGTGACGAGAATCCTGGTGCCTTTTCTTTCCTTGCCCGACACTTCTCTTTTTACTTTTCTCCTCCTCATGTTGGTAGGTACAGTTTCACTTTTATTGCACAGGTAGTTTATATATGCATTCTGTTTTGGAACTATAGTCATGTCCTCTGTGCTAATCTGAAGGTCAGTTTTAGAAGTTGAAAGGCAATAAACGTGTACACTGTTACGGCTGTGTAGCTGCTCACGGAGAGCGGTGCACGGATGCTGCTGGCTGCGATTCTGACCCTGATGTGGTCCCTGGGCCATGCAGGGGCGCTCCTCCTCATTATGGCCAAATGAATCCGTTTTTCTTATATTTTATTAACTGTTTAAAATCATGTTGGTTTGCTTCTTATTTAGACACTTTTTATTCACTTTTTCAGAGTGTCACTCCTCTCTTTTTTTTGTCAAAATAGTTAGTATATGCTTAACATGCTCGTACTGTTCACTGTGAGAATCCATTTCCCATCCAGTGGTGTCCCTCTCGGGCCTCCATCCTTTCGCTTCAGCCCCTGCTGAGCAGCCGCTCCTCGGCCTGCATTCCTGAGCTTTCGCACTGCTTTCTGCATCCCGGGCTTCCCTCCCTCATGGTTTACAGCTTCTCTTTGCCTGAGTACATGCTTTAGTACCTCCCTCCAGAAATAATACATGAAGTAAATTTTCTGAGCTCTGTCTGCTTAACTTTACTTTCACTTAACTGGCTTATAAATTTGTATCCATTTCCCGACTCTGTCCTTTTAATAGGATCTTGGGGAGCTGGGGAGAAGAGAGGAAAGAAAATGCACCTAGCATGCTGTTTTAAACAAAATGTCCTTTAAAAATTATTGTATTGCTTTAATGCAAGTGATCTTATTTCAAAATGATCTCTGTAGAAAATTGAGAAAATATAGGTATGTAATCAAATGAAAAATGATCTTCTCTGCCATCATTGAAAAATAACACTAGCATTTTAAAATATGTTCTAGTTCCTTTTTCTGTGCATCTACCTTTTTAAAAATGACAATGGGATCATACCATATGTTGTTTCCTAATATGCCTCTGAAACTAAACACAAGCTTTTAAATGCCTTTCCGTATCAGAACTTACTCTAACAATATTAGAGGCCTGGTATTTATTAAAAGATGTATCATCTCAAATTTAGCCGATCTATTTTTAGACATGAAGTTGTTAATTTTGCTATTATAAACAAGCATTTATAAACATTTTGGTTAACTCTTCCTCATCTCCTTGACTGCTGACTTACAAGATAAACTCCTAGTCATGGAATCATCCCGTCGACATGCAGGGAGGTGGCTCTGTTGGTTCAGCAGTCAGGGTGCTCTTTGAAATAGCCCCACTCTAAGTTCCTGGCCCCAAACTTCTGTCTCACTCCACTTGAGCTTTCTGAAGCAGTACAGCAGAGGACTTAAGAGCATGCTTTTTGGAGTGGGACACAGACTAGGGATGAATCCCAGCTTTTCCACTTATTGAATGTGTAACCCCAGGCTGTTTTAATTTACTCTTTGAGCACTAGTTTCTTTTTTGGTAAGATAATTTTACTTTTCTGATGTGGTCATTGTGAGGATTAAACAAGATAAAAAATGCATGTAAAGCACTTAGCACAGGCCCCGTCAGATCGAAAGTTCCTAAATCCATAATGATGCAGTTAGACTCATTTCTCTCCTAAGCTGTACAGATCTTCCTTCAAGGCCACATTTGAGCAGCACTGCCCCTCTGTGAGCCGTCCCTGGCTGGGACTGGGTCCAAAGCGCACTTGTGAACTGGACCCCCAGTGGCTTCCAACACATCACATCGCTGTGTCGCTTTCTCTGTGTGCATGTCTGGGAAGAAGCAGGGCCCCCTCCTTAGATCCACACTCCCTCTGTCCACCAGCACTAACTACTTTTCCTGAGTGTCCTCAGGAATGGCGGTAATGATAAAGAGGAACGTGTGACTCAGTGTTGGTAGCATCCAGTCCAGTTTTGTTTGTTTAGGGCCCTGTGGCGGGTCAGAAGCTTTGCACATGGTCTCTGGTTCTGACTATTAGCTGGGAACTGTCCCCCAGGGCACCTGAATCCCGGGCAGTCAGTGGACAACAGAGACAAGGACCTCATCCGAGCAGTCCATGGAGGGCACTTTGCAGAGGAGAAGGCAGAACTCAGCCTGCAGCAGGGAGACCTCTGTGTGTCCTATCAGACCCTCCCTCACCCCCTGCTACTTTGCCCTGGGCCATAAGATGCTTTTGTAGTAGGACTTTCCTCTCCGGTGTCACCCAACCCACAAAGATTTCTTTCACAGCCACAGATGCCTCCCCAGTTGCCAGGGGAGACTGAGAAGCAGTTGAGGCTGCAGATGGGAGGGCCTGCTGCGGGCCAGCTTCCAGGAGAGGGCCCCGGAGGGGAAGGTGGTTCACAGGGTAGGATGCTCACCCCTCTCTGTCTGGGTGTCTTTCAGGAGTCATGGCCGGTTTCAACATGGGGGGTGACCTCAGGGAGCCTGCTGCCAGCATCCCCCTGGGCTCCCTAGCAGCTGTTGGCATCTCGTAAGTTCCCCTCCTGGCATCAGCTGGAGAGAGTGAGAGAAAACTCCGGTGAAAGAGGGAATTGCCCCTTTTGTTCTGAGCGTGCCCTGACTGTGACCAATCTATTTCATATTCCAATCCTCCTTTTAACACTCAGCCAGCTGGAAAATTCACGTCTGGTGGGTTCAGATGATTGCCCTTTCATACCCCTGCCTGGGAATGTAGCCTAGTTGCAGGGGCGCCATTAAGGAAGATGAATCCTTTCTTTCCTCTTTCCTCAGCCTCCTGCTCCTCTCCTCCCCCTGCGGGCTTTTTGAACTTGTATATTTTTTAACCATTGCGTTTCCAGGATCAATGGCAGGAGCATAAAGAGCAAAAAAATTTGTAATCAAACATCAGAATTTGCATTCCAGCTCAGCCTCTAATTGTCTCTCTGAGTCTCCATCTCCTTTTCTGTAAAATGGGCATAGTAAGAATACATAGGCCTCATGGGTTTTGGAGGAGATTGTGTGGAAGGCACATAGTAGGGCCTCAGAGCCTCCTTCCCCTGTACCAACCCAAGGCTGTCAGACTTCCGGGGTTTTAATTCACAATCTGCCACCCACACTACCAGTCTGGGAGGTCTTGGTCTGTTTCAGACCTTCTACCATGAACAGAATCTTCTCTGCCATCGTCTGGTAGTTGTTGAAATCATAGTCATGATTTCCTAGCCATGACAATGACTTGAGACGTTAAAAGTACCTGTATTAGTTTAACTGTGTCATTTAAAAAAATCATATCTGTTTCAATAACATTGATCTTGCTTTTAGCTTATTGTGATGGCACCGTTGTTTTTAGTCAGGCACAAAGCACCAGTTTATTTTGTCTTAAAAAAGGTAAATTATTTTCCCATAGGGAAGAAAATGAAGACCACAGAAAGGGAGGTATTGGGAAGGAAAGAAAAGAAAGAACCCTGTCTCATTTTGGTTGTAACTAAGAGGTCCCGGAAGAACCTTTGGCCCATTCTCTCGCTGCACAGATGGGAATGAGGCCACAAAGGTCATGTGATTTGTTCAAGGTCATAGGGCACTTGGGGGTAGAGTCAGGTCACTGCTGGCCTTTTTACACTTGGCTTAGCGCTCTATCATCTGAGACCCAGGGGACAGCAGGACTTACAGACCCGAAAGAGCATCGGCGTGTTCCTCTGCAGATAATGGGCAGTGGTGCTGCTGGTCAACCATGGCCTCAAACCTGGGAACAAGGCCAACTGGGCCCATGGGCCCCCACCCCCAAGAGCCTTTGTTTTCTTCTTTAATGTAAGAAAGAGAAAAAACAATGATACTTTGTGGGGGAGGGAAGAAATATGCTAGCAGAGAAGTAGTCCTGAAGGTGCCCCATAGACGAGTGGGTCATATGTCGTGCCTAGCCTTTCCCTTCCTTTTGAGACAAGTCCGGGTGGGAATCCAAAGGCCAGTGCGTTGGGGGTGGGAGGGGGTGCTGAGGTCACATGGCAGCCCCACTGTGCTCTTGGGTGTTTTGCAGGTGGTTTCTGTACATTGTCTTTGTCTTCCTGCTTGGTGCCATCTGTACCCGAGAGGCGCTTCGCTATGACTTCATGATAGCTGAGAAGGTGGGTAAGTCCTGTGCCACCTGAAGGGCTCATCCTCTGGCCAACAAATGGCTGCTTCCACCTCGCAGCGCTCCCTGGGAATTCATATGCTCTTGGGTTCAGGACTGAAGTCTGGGGCCTCGGGTGGAGGGATGTGGAAAAGATACAGGTTTTTCTTATGAATCCCTTGCAACAGGTAACAATGCCTGCAAAGACATGTGATTAAATAATGCAGACACAACCATCTTTCAGGTCAAGAATCAGGATGGAAACAGAGAATCTACTCCCCCCAAACTCCCAGCTTAACAAGCCCTACATTTTTGCTGTTGCAAAATGCTGAAAGTGTGGTCACAAGAAGGAAAGAGACTGATGAGTGGAAGAAGACAGCAAGGGGGAACAGGGGCCTGAGGGAGGCAGGGGGACCCACCTTGTCTTCTGAGCCTCCTGGCTCTCCCCATGGCATGGCCTGGGATGGTATGGCTGTATCATCTTTGTTTCTAACCATACACCCTACCCTGGAGAAGGTGAGTGAATCCCTCACATTCCTCCACTGCCCTTAATAGACTAGGGTCACCTGGTAGTCAGGGACATTCTGTTGGCATCTCTAGAATTCAGGAGAATAGGATTTCCAGATACTTTTCTGGAACAACTCCTAAGTTCCCTTAGGTTCCTGTGCAAAAAGTAGGTCCTAAGAGTCTTACTATTTATCAGCGAAATGTAGTAGGGTAGCTTGTTTTTCTTTCTTAGTTAGCTCCTGAGGCTCACTGCGCACATCTTCGGAGAACGTGCCGTTTTCTGCTGCTGTGAGCTTTTGCCAAAGCAGCTCTGCTGAACTACACAAAAGCCTCTGCACGAGTAACTTGGAACTTACCTTCTACAGCTGCATTCAGGCTTGGTTCTAGCACAGGCTCCTTGTGTGCGTGTGGACCATGATGTTAAAGTGATGCTGTTTTCAGGGGCCTTGACCTTCCTATGAAGCAGATCTTGAAAGGGGGAGCAGTTCAGGTAGTAGGGGCACAGCACCACCTTCTAGGGTCCAGGGTCTCCGATCCCGGTGAGCGAGGTTTGTTCTCAGGGGAGGACTCTGTGCTGCTCATGTATGCCTTCATCAGTGCTTCCCTCTTGAATTTCAGTTGGGGGGGGGAGCTTTAATTGTGGAAAGAAAGGCTTGACTGCATTAGAGGAATTAAAGGCCTCAGGGAACAGCTGATCCTTTGACCAGGGGAGCTGCCTGCTGCTGCCTGCAACTTGCCGCTGACCAGCCAGCTCTGTCTGCTTCTAAAGCTGCTTTCTCGTGGGTTCTCTCAAAGAGGGCCTTTCAACCATTAGGAATTCTGATCTGGATGGAATGAGGCAAACTCTCCACGGTGGGGCTATTCTCTCCCCTCCTACCTTGCTTTGCAGGGGGAACTAAGAATGGGTGTGTGGGAAGCCAGGCAGCCTGTATCCAAGAAAGGCCACAACAGCGAGAGAGTAAAAACATCTCCGGGAACAGCTCAGGAGAGCTTTGTGGGTGGAAAACCCACTGCTAATAATAGACATGTGACAGGGAAGTGTGTTTGGAATGCCACCTGTCCCAGATGGGGAAATGGGTAGGCAAGCACTTAGTGGTTCGGGGGCACTTGCTAAACCGTGCCTGGTAATATATGGGGATGTAATTATACAGTTAGGTTTTGGAGAGGATGAGAAATTGTTTCCTGGAAGAGGCAATCATAAAACCCTTAAAGAAAGAAAAGATATTTTTCTTTCTTTTTTAAAAAAAAGGTTTATTTATTCATGTATAAAAGAATTGGGCTGTAGGCCAGAGGTGAGAGGATTCACCAGAGGCAGAGTGGGGAGCAGAATGGGGAGATCAACTGAAACACGCCGCTGAGGGGAGCAGTGGGCGAGACAGGAGAGGCCTGCTGCGCTGTGTGGGCCACTCCCTAGGTGAATGAACTGATGCTGCAGTGGCTGCAAATAGTTTCTTAGTGCTGAGACTTAACCCCTTGTGCCACCAGGGAGGCCTAAGAAAGGAAAGATGCTTTTCATGGTTCTTAGTAGCAAATCAGGACTGATTTGAGCAAGTGACAAGTGACAAAATCAACCAGGCCCAGTCCAGAATAGTAGCACCTGGTGTGCTGCTAACCTCCATCATACCCCACCTCTCAACCCCACACTGGGGGCTACGCAGGATTCCCCTCCCCAAAGCCTTGAGCCCTGGCTCTTTTCCTTTCCTGACCTCCAGCTTCCTTCCTTGGGACTGCAGTAGTGGGGTTTATACTCAGGTAAGTTGGGTCACAAACAATTGACTAACAATGGCCTGAGGGTGGGGGAGTGCAATGAGTAGGTACAATCTCCTTTGCCTGGTGACCTGACTCAACCCTACCCCTTGATGTGATTTACTAAACTGTTGCTGTCTTAGCTATGACCTGGGTTCTGAGCCAGCCGCCCTGGAGCTTTCTGAGTCTGTGGAAACAAGGTCTCTGGTTCGATCTGGGTGCCCTGAGGGTCTCAAGTTCAGGCACAGATCAGACCCGGCCTCCAGCACACTCTCCTAGGTGCTCCTTACAGCTCACAGAACTCCTCAACACACTTCCCATCTTTGCTCTGATGCTTTTGGTTAGAAGGATTCTTCTTAATGGCTGCTAACTGTCCTGAATTCCTTTTTTACTAATCTACATCTGACATGTTGGCCAACTTGTGGTGTGAGGGCAGTACTGGAAAACTTTTGTCTGTGGGGATATGATGTGTGGGAAAACTAGGAGACTGTTGAGACATTGCTGTGTTCATGCAATGGGGGTCTTAAGGGCTTTGGAACGTGTGGCTCAGTAATGTCGAGGGCCATGGGGATTAGATGAGGCAGGATGAACGCCTCGCAAATAACTTTGCATCTAGTTCTTTAAGAAAATGGATCCATCAGTGAATTGATGGGATCTCACAGTACAAATTGAAAGGGGAACTTGTATAAAATATCATGAGCTGAGAGATTTAATTAGTGATTTTTTTAAAAATCAGTGGTTACTAAATTAAAAATCAGGGTCACTCACACCCCAGATAATATTTTAGAAAGAGCTTTTTGTGATGGCTCAAACAGGTGCATGATAGAAAGACATGCTTTTCCCCTAAAGAACTGTTGACACACATCTGCTCAAATGAAGTCTCACTTCCACCTCCACTGGCACAGTTAGCACATTTACAGTACCAAACTGTTACAGAGAAAACGATTAAATCTTGCAAGAATTGGAAGCAAACCTAGTAGTTTACCACTGTACCAATAAAGCCTTGCCCTGCCCCTAACCCCGTGCTAGGTTTACAGCCTGTCCTTACGAGATGCTTCCTACACAGATGGAGAGATAGCAGAAGGGAGAGACAGGATCCAGGTGGGAGAAAGATAAAATGGAGTTTTTGTAATTTATGCAAACACGAGGACCAGCATTTCATTTACTTTTCAGAAAATGGGTGAAAAAGGTCTGCTCTGAGACAGTCAAGTACACGGGCAATTGTATTCCCTGTGGCTACAGATGAGGTCTGATTCAGGAGGGGGTGTGGATTCAGGGTGGCCAGCCCATGACACAGGGCATGTCAGCAGTGCTGACCCTCTGCAGGTTGAGCCAAGCAGAACAACTGGGCCTGCTCTTCCTCTGCCTGCCAGGCTTGTGGGCTGCATGCATCACGGGTTTCATTTGTTCATTCCCCCTTACTTACATAGCTACGCTGGCACCAATTATGAGCAAGACAGGAGCCCTGTGGAGGGAAGCCTCCGGATCTGTAGAAGAAACAGTGTGATAGGTGCGCCCCAGCCTCAGCCCTAGGGGTGGGAAACCCCAAGGAACATCCTCTGTTCTGGGGGAGATGGGGGGTTTCCTCATGGAAGGGCAGGTTTGTGTTGAGTCTTGAAGCACAGTTGTGACTTTATTATTATTTGTACAATTGTGACTTTAACAGGCACACTAGAGGTGTGGGCAGAGGGTTCCAGCAGGCAGGGAAGTCATGCCGACAAGGCCTACTGAAGCGTTCCTGGGAAGGGGGCTACGAAGGCCAAGGACCAGGCCTCATCGGCTGGGGAGTGGGGAACTCCTGGTATTCTCGCAAAGGGACGTCGTGCTCAGATGTGGGCGTAGAGAGGTCACTGTGGTGGAGGCTGGCGGAGGATTCAGACTGGGCAGGATTTGGAGGCAGGAGGCCAGTCAGCATTGTAACTGGCCAGTGGTTTTCAAGGACCATCGGCAACGCATCACCTGGGAACTTGGCCATCCAGGTTTTGGGGCTTCTCAAGGGGCCTTCCAGACCCTACTGGGTCTGGAAATCTTGAGGTGGGACCCAGACATCTGGGTTTCCTGAGCCCTCCAGATAAGTCTGGGGATGATGCCCTCTGTGTATTCCATACATTGTGATGTGATGGTGGCCACACTGAAGCGTGCACTGGAAGGCGACGGTGGTGGGATACTGAAAATGTGTCTAAGAGGTTGGCTCTCGAGCATCTGGCCTATGACTAGACGGGTATGTGTGGGTGGCTGCAGGGGGGCAGAAAGGAACAGAAGCTGTGTCTGACGTGGGAGAATGAAACTGCTTCCTTCCACAGGTTTCCCTAGTGGGCTTCCTGTTCCTTTTGGGTTTATACATCTCATCTCTGGCCTCCTGCATGGGGGGCCTCTACGGAGCCCCCCGGATCCTACAGTGCATTGCCCAGGAGAAAGTGATTCCAGCACTGGCCTCCCTGGGGCAAGGGGTAAGTAACTCTTTCTTGGAGAAATGTACATTTTGTGGTGGACCTGCTTGCTGGCAAGTAAAATGCTAGTCTTTTTGATTAAAACTGCTGGTCACGTTTTCCAGGGTGTGACTAATGAAAATGCAGAGGTCATTTCTCTTACTCGTGTTCTCTGGGGTCAGTTGGACAAAGTATCTGTCAATTTCACAGCCACCCAGGACCCCTTCCAACTTGGTCAGCTGGTTGCCTACTAGCACCTTGAACACTGCTGCCCAAGAAAGGGAGTGCATGTCCTTTAATAAAAAGAAGTCCAAATTATATAATGCTATAAATCAGTGTTATCTCAAAAAAATTAAAAAGAAAAATAGTCATTGTTATCATAATTGGAGATTTTAACAATCCTCTCTTTTTTTAAAAAAAGATTTTATTTACACATATAAAAGCTGGGGTACAGGCCAGAGGCGTGGGGAGAGGGGGGATGAGAGGATTCATCAGAGACAGAGTGGGGCAATAGAATAGGAAGATCGACTGAAACTGCTGAGGGGAGCAGTGGGTGAGGCAGGAGAGGTCTGCTACGCCATGTGGGTCCCTCCCTGGCCAGGGATCGAACTCGTGCTGCAGTGTCTGTGGATGGCTTCATGCTGCTGAGACTTTAGCCCCTGTGCCACCAGGGAGGCCCCAGTCCTCTCTTGGCAATTAATTAAACAACTAAACAAAAATTTAATAAAGGCATAAGTGAATCTGTAAAACAAAAATAAATATATTCAGGATCCTCCAAGTTCAGTTTAGAAGAAGGAATTTCTTGATGAGGAGGGGAGCTGGTCCTTGTGACTCTTAACTCTCCTCAAGATTCTCTTCCCTTTAGGGTTGCTAGTGATGGTTTCCCACGCCTCTGGTCTCTGGGCCCCATTAATCATGATGGCCCAAACATTAACTGATATAGGAACTTGACCGTGTCACTGAACAATCAAATGAGACATTCTTAAAACCTAGGAGATGACAAGAGGGAAACAAAGAGAGAATCCCACTTATGATTATGGTTTGCAAGCTGTAGTTCAGTCCTGTCTTGGTGGAGTACTACAGAGACCACCCCACCCTCTTCCCAGTCCAGCTTCTTCCTCCTTTAGGACAAAGTTGCAAGTCACCCTTAATTCTTTCTGTCTTCCTCCACTTTTTATCCACAGTCAACATGCATCGGTAGGAGCAATGGCATCTGGAATGACTTTTATTTTAATTGCATTAATTTTTATTAGGTAATAATGTACAGAGTTCAAAACTAAAAATGGTATAACAAGTACATACTGAGAATTTTAGCTTGTCATGAGTCTTTTCTTACCCACATCTTTGCCTTATCTATAGCTGTTCTTACTACTTTATAATGAATCCTTCTATTTCTACACAAAGATAGTATTATACTACACTGTCCTACACCTTGCTTAGTTGGAGAGCCATCTTTTCATATGGATGTAGAAAGGACTTTCTTTTCCTCCCCATTCTGTGGATGCATCACAGTTTATTTAACCAGTTTCCTATAGACTGACCTTGGTGTGGCTTCTAGTAAACAGCACTACAAAGAATAGTCTTGTGTAGGCGTATGTAGTATTTTGTATGTATGCAGATACATCTGTAGGATAAATGTTCACAACTGGGTTTGCTGGGTCAAAGAGTAAATGCACTTTTAATTTTAATGAGCCTGCCAAAGCACCTTCCATGTGATTTGTATCGTTTTAGCAGCAATGCGTAAAAGTGCCTATTTTCTTACGGTCAGCACTACTCTTAGACTTAGGTCAAAAGACCCAAGTCTTTATAGGACTCTGCTCTGCTCTTGGGACAAGATTTCATAAGTCAAGGGATGTGTCCGCCTAGATTCCTGAAGCCCTTCTAGATCACAGTGCAGGTGTGCTGCACCCAGGAATTCCCAGTGCACTTCCAGCATCTGAAAGTGACTCTTCCCTGAGCCACATCCCAGGGTTGTGTCTGGAGGCCACATGTGGGTGTGAAGCCCTCACAGTACAGTCTAGAAGAGAAATAAGGGGGTCAGTGAGCTGGAGGCTGTGCATGGCCATTCTCCAGTAAAGAATTCAAGGATTCTGGGCCAGCCCTGGTGGTGCAGTGGGTTAAGCAACACACTATGAAGCAAACCGCAGCCACTGCAGCACGAGTTCGATACCTGCCGCCGGCCAGGATGGGGACCCACATGGCGCAGCAGACCTCTCCTGCCTCACCCGCTGCTGCCCTCAGCAGTGTTTCTGTCAATCTGCCTGTTCTGCATCCTGCTCTGTCTGGTGGATTCTCTCACCACCCCCACACCTCTGGCCTGTACCCCAGTGCTTGTATGCATAAATAAATAAATCTTTAAAAAAAAAAAAGAATTCAAGGATTCTAACCTTGAACCTGGCCCTCCCCGTCATCCTGAATGTATGTTACCAAGGAAGGAGGATAAAACATATTCGATTGGACAGTTTGTTTAATCAGTTGGTTTACAGTTAGACATAGGGCACATGGGCTGCCATTCGCACTCTTGCCCTGGGTACCACTGTGTAGCTGTGGGCCTGTCTGCAACTCACTGTCAACTGCAGATTTTATATAGTGAGAAATGGCATCTTAGGGCACTTGTGATTTGCTTTGACCTTGTTATAGGTGAAGTTGAACATCTTTGCCTCTAAGAATCATTATTTTTTTCCGTGATTGTTGGTTGTCTCAATTGCTCTTTTGTTTCCTGGGGAGATTAACTCTTTGTGCTCTATTACTATTATTTTTTCTAGTTTATCACTTCCCTTTTAATTTTGGAACTAATCTTTCCCCAAATCTTTCTTACCTATGATTAAATTTTATTAGCACATTTTCTTTTTGAATGGGACTTAAGAAACTAAACATTTAAAAGATTTATTCAACAAATTTGAGATATACAGAAAAGGACATAGAGCCAATGTGAACAGCTTACAGAATAAGTGTTATTAAACCTACTTGTAACCGTCACCTAAGAACGCTGGGAACTCCCAGATGCCCCTCTCCCCTATTGCCCTCTCTGGGAAGCGCCCTATCCTTCCCTCTGTGCTCGTCACCTACTATCTTGACTTCTGTGACATTAATGCCCTTGCTCTCTGTGTGGTTTGCATGTTGACCAACTTTCTCAGAAAAAGTCCAAACAGTCAATGTTGTAGGTTTTACGCACCATATGGCCTCTTCACAACTATTCAACGGCTCAAAGGTAGCCACAGGCAATACCTAATGGCTTAGGTGTGACTGAGTCCAATTTGTGTAGACACTGACATTTGAATTTCATGTAACTTTCATGTGTCGCATCATATTACTTCTCTTTTGATTTTTTTTTCTCCAACAGTTTAAAAGTGCAAAACCATTTTTAGCTTGTGGGGATAAATAAGCAGATGGTAGCCAGATTTGGCCTGGGGAGGGGTCGTAATTTGCCAATCCCTAGTTTACTTCCTCCATATGCATCTCTAAACAAAATAGTTTAATTCTGGCTGTTTTTAAACTTTATGTAAATGTGGCATGCCTGTTTAGTGCAACATTATGTTTATGAGATTCATCCAGATTTTTGCTGTAGCAGCAGCTTGTCTATTATTATCCCTACATAGCATTTCCTCATTTGCTGCAATTTATGTACCATTCTGCTGCTGATGGACATTTGGAACTATTCTGAACATTGCAGTAGACTGGTGCACAGGAAGAGTCCCTCCAGATTAAATACCCATTAGTGGAATTGCTAAATTGTAAGTATGTATAGCATCATTTATTAGACAACACCATTCTCTTTATTAGTATTTAAATTTGTAATTGTACTAGTTTACACTCCTAACAGCATTAAATAAACATCCTCATTCCTTTGTATTCTTGCCAATACTTGATATTATCAGACTTAAATTTTTGCCAGTCTGCTGGGTGTTTATTGGTATCGCACTATGGTTTTAATTTGCATTTCCCTGATTACTAATGAGGTTGGGCATATTTTCCTATGTTTAGTAGAACATTCTTTGGCTCGTATTTTTACTAGATTGTCTGTTTTCTAATTTTTTGGTAGCAATTCTTTGTTATGCTGAATATCCTTTGTTAGTTATATGTGTTATAAATATCTTTTCCTATTCTATGACTTATCTTTTTTTAAAGGTGTGTTCATATTTTGACTGTTTTATCACTTTTCTTTATTTTTTTTTGAAGATTTACTTATTTATACGTACAAGAACTGGGGTACAGGCCAGTGGTGCGTGGGTGAGATGGTTCACCAGAGTCAGAGTAGGGAGCAGAACAGGCAGATAGACTGAAACACACTGCTGAGGGGGAGCAGTGGGTGAGGCAGGAGAGGTCTGCTGCACCATGTGGGTCACCTTCCTGGCCAGGGATCAAACTTGTGCTGCAGTGGCTGCAGATAGCTTCACAGTGTTGCGCCTTATCACCTTGCACCACCGAGGAGGTCCTGCTTTATCACTCTTCAGTCCACCCTTATCTCAGTCCTGACCTGGACTAGCATTTCATCAGCTCACCCAAGGCCTTCCTTTTAAATTCACAATAGTTTCTGAAGATTTGTTTTAATTTTTTGGTTGTTATTTTGTTATTATAGTATGCTAAACAGCTGTAGCAAATATACCCCAAATAAATTCTCAATCACAGCAAAGTATATTTCTATTTTTCTGTGTGTGTGAATTTTACTCAAGTTCCAGGGAAGGTGTTTCAGCAGGGGCTCTTATCCTAAAATGCAAATGACCTTGCAGTTGCAACGTGTAACTTTTAAGATTGGCCTCTATTCCAGCCCTCAGGAAGGAAGGACATAGCTGGAGGAACACACCTGGGAGGTTTGTGGGTCAGATATGAAAGTGGCTTACTTGCTTACCCCTCAGAGTGCTGGCAGTGTCGGAGGGGGGGCAGTGGTTAGCTCCTGGTATACCCGGTGGGTAAAGCTGACCATATTTGCTGATGGAGAATGAGTCAGTGAGAAGAGTCATCAAAAATTTCACTTGACTGAACAACTAGAAGGATTGAGGTTCCATTTTCTGAGGTGGAGAACATTATAGAAAAGTAGATTTAAGGGTGTGAGATTAAGGTATTCACAATTTGGACATACTAGGTTTGAGATCCTATTAGATATCAACCAGAAATGTTGAGTAAAGGGTTGAATATTTACACTAGATTTCAGGGTAATGTTTTAGACTGGAGATTAAAATTTTGGAGTTGAGAACATAAAGAGCGAGCAGCAGAGCCTGAGAAGGAAGCACCCAGTGAGAAGGGAGAAAAATCAAGAGAAGCTAGGTGACAGAGAGACTTTCAACGAAGAGGAGCAGTCAGGCGGGTCAAGTGTGGTGCAAGGAGATGAGGACTGAGAAGTGAATTGTTGCTTTGGGTCCAAAAACTATGTCCATGTCTGTGATGAATAGCTTCTGTGGATTGACAGATTATATGGAGTTAGCACATTATTTCCCACTCCTGTCCTCCTGTATGTTACCATACCCACTTCCATCAGTAACAGATGTGTGTAAATGTGTGTGTGTGGTGGGATATGTGGGTATGTGTGTGAGCATGTGTATGTGTGTATGTTTCATATCAGAATTCTCCCACCTCAGCCACCACCAATGATTCTGCTTTGTTGTCAGGGTCTCCTGCCCTCTTAGAATCAACATATTTGATTTCCAATGTTGATACTAAAATGCAAAGAAAAACAAAAAGAAGTATTTGGCAAGTCCAACTTCAATAGAAATACACTAGTACTATGATACTAATCCTAAATCAATAACCTAATACCAAAACCTCTAATACCAAGGTGTGCTAAGAGCCTACTCTGTATCAAACACTTTATGTGTATTAGCTCTGATCTCATAATGGCTCGATGAGTTGAATATTATTTCCTGAACTTGTAGACCAATAGTTACTAACATGCCAAGAGTCACATGGGAAAAGGGGCTGAATCATTATGAGTTGTTTCTGTCATCTAACATGATTTCCTTCTGACATGTCATAGTGCTGCATGTTCTTTTTGTTTCTCCAGAGAGGACCAAATAAAACACCTGTAGCTGCCATCTGTCTGACCAGCTTGGTGACCATGGCCTTTGTCCTTGTGGGTCAGGTGAATGTTTTAGCTCCCATTGTCACCATCAACTTCATGCTGACATATGTTGCAGTAGACTACTCTTATTTCTCCTTGTCCATGGGTCCCTGCGCCCTCCCACATGTGCCTCGGTCAGTGCATAGGGAAGACACAGGAATTTTCCACTGCTCTGAGCACCTGCTTTTGGAGAAGGCTCCCAGCTATGGCTCTGAGGGTCCTGCTCAAAACCTCTCTGAGGGCACTCTTCTGGAATTCACAAAGGACATGGACCAGCTCCTCCAACTAACCAGGAAACATGAGAGTAGCCAGCCCAGACGAGAGGAGAGTGATGGGATCCCAGAGAGTCAGAAGGGAAAGCCCAACAAGGCCACCAAGCAAAAATTACAAGATAGCTTCCTCTTGGATCTCAAGTCCTCTGCCTCTTTCCATACCGGAGGCTCTGATCAGTTGCCCATTGCCTCCTGGGAGGAGCAGGAGTTCTGCTGGAACAAAGATAGTTATAGGAGTGAATGGTCTCAGCCTGGGGGAGTATGTGAAGAACTTGTTCCTGGGCTCAATAACCAGTTGAGGCCAAGTGGAGAAGGTGAGTGTTTTGGAACAACACTCCTAATTCAGTGTAACTACAACCCTAACCAGTTATCAAAACCCTCTTTCATGTTCTTAGCCAGTTTGTTTTATAGCTGCATTTAATTCCTCATTAATTTATTTGATAGTTATTTTTAAAAGTTATATTTAGATATTAGCTGAATTGTTAATTTTATGCTGTTATAGATAGGTACTTATAAACAAATTTCTACCTACTTCTCTATGTTACAGCTGGGGACCATGGTTTATAGTTAAATATTAATCTTATTTTACTCAAAAGAAAGTTGAGGTATAGTGCCAACATGAATGAAACTAATTTCTCCTTTCAAGAGAAGTAGAGGTACGTTAAGATAAACTGCCTGGCAAGACCTCACTATGTTTTGTCTGTGGAAGATGCATCTCCCAAACCAGGCAAGAAGGATTGGGAGAAGGTGGCTAAAGGAGCAAAGCTTTTCTCAGCTCTACAAATACAAAGCCACAGACTCCAAGAGAGGCTTACCAAGCCTGAGGAATTCTAAGAGTAAAAAACAGCTCACCATTTTTAAAAGTCTGCCATAATCTGGGTGTTTTATATATAACATTCAGGTAATATTACACCTCTTAGCATTTTCCATTTTATAAATGAAGACCCTGAGTTCCAGTGAGGCCACTAAGAAGCCTCAGGGCTGATAGTTGGCACAACTGGACATCACACCTAGGTCCATCTTACCTGTCTGGTAATATTACTTATTCTCCCTCTGAAGTCCTTTTTCTGCTCCTTTCTTCTATATCACCCTGCCTTTAAGGTCAGTACAGACAAGTGTGGGCTAAGAATAGAGACAAATGGACAAGGAAAGGGGATGTCTAAAAACAAACACTTTACGTTCCCAATAAAGCTGCCTTTCCATCTTTACCTCCAAATTGGTGGGAGGTTTTTAATGGGAGAAACATTATCAAAATAATTACATAATACAGTTATATAATCATGTAATAGTTATAAAATTATTTTTATCAAAATGATGAGTAAAATTTAATAAGCTGAGTGGTGTTAAAAGTTGCATAATCAATAATGGTAGATCCCATTCTTTTGCACAATCGCTTTTAACCTTCTCCACCCCCTAGTCCCACTACCGGAAAATCTCCCTTTCAACCAAAACATTGCGTCTGTGTTAACCTTATATTACTAAGTAATATATTTGAATTGCTATTTTTATGTCAATTTCAGATATCTTTTGACTTCATATTATGGTAAATGGAGATTTAACTCATTTATGCCACTGAGAATTTTCATCCAATTAATGCCTCCAGAGTGGTTGTATCAGTTTTAAATTATATTAATAGCTAATATCCATAATGTCATCATTAAGTAAATACCACTTAACTCTGAACCATGTTATACTAAGATTACATTACCCTTCCTTTTGTCCAACTTTTTATGTTTCCTGTAGTTAGTAATTGCCTTTTTTATTTTTTATTTTTTTTTTATTAAAATATTTTAAAATTTACATATACTTGCCATTAATTGTAATCCCCATGTATTCCCCATCACCATCTCACCAGTGCACCATCACCTCAGTCCCTCGTGCTCCCATCTTCCCTCAACCCTCCCTCTCCCCTCCCCACCAGGTGTCCCCAGTTTGTCCTTGACTCCTCATTTTTGGTTTGTGTCTTTATTGCTGTTATTGTTATTATTGTTCTTATTCCTTTCCTTGATCTTCCTTTGGTTCCGTTATATTCCTCCTAAGGGAGGAACCATCTGGTATTTTTCTTTTGCCTTTTGACTTGCTTCGCTAAGCATAATCTCCTCCAGATCCATCCATGTTCCTATGAATGAGTCTAGTTTTTCATTTCTGATTGCTGAGTAGTATTCCATCGTGTATATGTACCACAGCTTCCCGATCC